>VZTY01015145.1:154279-248402 GCA_013400935.1 Turnix velox
GGGGCCCTGGGCAACCTGATCTAGTAAATGTGTTTGTTTGGTGGCCCTGCTAGGCAAGGGGGTTGGAGCTACATGATCCTTGAGGTCCCTTCCAACCCGGGTCATTCTGTGATTCTATAACATGCATCACTGCTTCTGGGAGAGAAACTGAGACAAGATCATCCAGCTTGCTCAAACTCACTCTTTTAGAAGATTTCTCAAGTCCTCATTCAGGATCTCCCTTAGCTCAAGTTCAAATGAACAGACTGCTCTATGCTGTGGAGTATAAGACCTGAATAAAGAGATTTGGAGATCTTCCTTAAAAACAGATAATACCTTCCTTCCTGTTTTTCTCTACGTCTTCCTGCAGTGCACGTGATGCACACATGAATTCTTCCTTGGTTTGCTTTTTTTTTTTTTCCTGCAGAACTGTTTATACCACATGGTTACTTCAGTGATAAGGTTCAGCTGGCCTGACTCATGACTTTCCTGCTTGTTTTCTTTGCCATCCTGTTCCTCTCACAACTCACTATTTATTGTGGGTGAGACTGAAAACACAGCAAAGGATCTATGTTTCAGATGTAGCAATGCAAGGAGTGGATGGCTTCTACATTTTTTTGCTGGTGGGGTCAGACTTCTCTCCCTTCAGTAAAAGATATTTAAAATTTGAACATGAAATTCTGAGATACTGTAGATATTCATAATTATCAGAGAGAAATGAGTTTATGTAGGGGCTATTTACTTGCCCTGTCATGGGAGACTACCCTACACTGTCTAGAAAGGGAACTGAGAGTTGTGCTGGACATGAGCATGTGTAAAAGTTAGCTAAGTCACAGCAGGTCAATCCACTTTTGCTTTTACATTCCCTCCACTAAGGTTACACCCCATCCCAAAGCATCATTTAATTTCTTTTGAGTCAGAAAGCAGGTGAGTGGGGAAAAGGGAGAGGGTCACTTAATTGTCAGACCTGTGACTGCAAGTAGCAATGGGAAAGGTGGTGGCAGGAATGTGGATCTTTGCTTTTCAGTCCCTGCACAGCTGACAGGTTGCTTTCTGCTTCCTTCTTGCAGGCTTTTTCTTCTCAACACATCCTACTGCTTGATTCAGAAGGGAAGTGTGACTGGAAATGCCAGCTCAAAAATACCATGCACAAAAATCTGCTGCCTTTTTGTGTCTGTGCTGGCTGACTATGACATCTCACTCATTGCCCTTGTAGCTCACTGCTGCTTTTTCTTGCAGTCATGCTAACTGAATTTACATGCTGCAGTGTTTCCAGGACCACTGCTGTCCTTCACTTGCCCCGGTGGCACTACTTAGAGCAGGAGGAAATGGAAATGTTACAGCTGTCATAGCTGCCCTTGCTGCCTGGTCTTTAGAAAAGGAACTGCATCAGGCATTAATTATTATTATTTCTCCTGATTTTATTCTTCCTTCTCTCTCCATTTGACCTTTTAAATGTTAGTGAACTCTGATTTCAGTCCATCTCTCATCTCCACCTGTCTTATCTGGAAAAAGGCAAGGAAAAGTCACAGATGATTTGTGTAGCAAGACACCAAAGATACACAGTGGCACAGACTCTGTCTCTTTGCTGTGATGCTGTTGCAGAGAGCACAGGGGAGCTGGAAAGATTTCAAACAGCAAATATCTGCAATGCCTTGGCAGCACAGTAGTAATATAGAACCCTTACATTTCCCAGGTATGGCCCTCCTTCAAATTTAGAGCACAGAATTAGAATTATTTAATTCATGCTTATTCCTAGAAGTCAAAAATATGTCTTACCTTATAAGCCTTTTATAGGCAGGTAGAACTGGACAAATTTCTGAGAAAGCTAAATTTCTAGCTCTGCTATTAGTTGACTGATGACCCCTAAAAATACCTATATTATAGTATTAGAAAGATTTGGTACTAGAGATGAGCATGAAACATCTCAACAGCACAGCAAATACAGCACAGACATTGCTCAGAGCACATCAGCTCTTTAAACACAGCCAAACATCTTCCTCCTGTCATTTTGCCCAGGAAATTGAATGGCAATGAGCTGCACAGGTCTGCACATTGCCCAGCTGAGGCTAAGCATGGATAGGTAGGGGAAAGGTTTCTTCTTTACTCACAGATGTGAAATTCCAACACCTACCCTTTGAAAAGAGCTACAGGAGCAAAAGTACACATTGGTGACAATATGGATTTTGAGCAGCTTATAAAAAGCAATGTGTAATATGTCAAAGCTGAAAGGAGCCTGGATTTGATGACCTGCAGGGAGATTCCTTTCAGTTTTAAGACTCAGTGAATTAGAAAGTCTTTGCATAAATCTACAGGGAGCTTTTTATAGTGCAGGAGGAAAGGGAGCGTGAAGGTGCAGAATGTGAAATTTCATCAGGGATAAGTTGCCACTAAAGATCTTTGTGGAAGAGAAAATCTGGTAGCTACCCAAAGAGTGAATAAGACAGGACAAGTAGGAGGGTGTCTGATCCATTGAACTCATTCTGTATTTTGTGGATAGTCTCTGCCTTCCCCTCGCCACCTGCTTCTCCTTCTGAAAGGATCACATACATGGTAGACAGTGAGTGTGATGTAACTACTTAGAGCTCATCTCTTGACTGTTGTGAGTGTGATGTAACTACTTAGAGCTCATCTCTTGACTGTTGTGTCCCTAGTTTCTCTTTTGAAGACTGTCTTTCCTTTTCTGCTAGAGATAAAAATCAGAGGCTGGGCAAGGACAAGGTAAAGAGCAAAGCACCTTGGGAAAGGTATGTTTAGTGAATTGAGAACAGTGACTGGTTCTGAATTAGTCATGCTCTTCTAAGAAGAATTCAGTCTCCCTCCTCAGTGAAGATGTTTGTTCATCTCATATTGAAACCAGGAAAGTGTGATGGTTGACTGACTAGGACAAGAGAAAGAAGATAATCAGGAAAATACACAAATCAGTGATACCCTCAGTTTGAATACTGTCTTCATGTTCAGGCTGCTCAGAAAACCACAGAAACTGTGGAGACTGATGCTTCATGTTCATCCACCCCAATGCAGAATTCTTCAAACAATTGAAACGGACAACAGAAACTATGTTATCCCTTCATCTTCAGTCTGGCCCAAAGAGCAAAGAAAGCTGATCTCTAAGGCACTCTTCAGGCACTCCCTTGTAGGCAGAGAAAAAGCATTAGCATAATCATATCCTCAGACAGTTCTCCATATTGTCTTCTTGCTGTTTGGAGCAAGGGTCTGAGTAATCTTTGTAGCATCACTGCTAGTACTGTGGAAAAGTCACACTGAAACCAAAAGCAAGACAGAGAGAGTAATGAATAAGAAGGACTGAGGACATCTGTACTGAGCTGTAGATGACAGCACAGCCCAAAGTTTTGACATTCACTGTGGATCCTCTCCTTGGCAGGATTAAGGTCAGTGAGAGTTCTGGGGGTGCAAAAGCATCTGCACACAGATGGTGGAAGATCATGGGTGCCAGTTAAATGTTTTTTCCACAAAATTCTTACAAATTACTGGGACTAAGGAGTCCCAAGGTCATAGTACCTGTGCTGTGGAGCCTCACTGTGATTTTCTGCAAACATAACTTTTCCTCTAAACAAAAATTATTTTCTTGATGAAGAACAATAAGAATCAAACCCACATATCCTCTACCAGAATAAGAATAGCAATTCTATAATTATCAAATTAGGAAAAGAATTATTACAGACCTCTTAGTAAAGGTCATCCTTTACCTGGTGAATTGGGAAAAGAGAGGGAGCATATCTTGTATCTGGTTTTGCTCTGTGAGCTTGGAGGTGTCCCTTGTACCAGGTAGTAACATGTCATCAGGGAGTGAGGGAAAGTGGGAGCATATTTATCTCCTTAAACCTGATGTCTGTCCCCACATTCTTCTCTCAGCCAAGGGAGTAGTCATGGAAACAGCCAGGGACAGCCTTGCTTCAGCAGCAAAGGTTTGGTCCCTTCTGTGGGTCAAGGAGAGACACAGAGAAGGGAAAAACACTGTCTGGGGTGACAGGGTCACCCTTAAATACATTTAGCAGGTGTCATCAAATCTTTAAGTTCACACAAAACTGAAAGGGACAGGAGAATCCTAGGTTTAGTGCCTCCACTAAAGGAGACCTGAGGCAATTTTGCTGGTTTTTCTTTATGTGAGAAAATGTTCAAAAGAGCTGTTGCAATCTATCATGTCAATAACTTACAGACAAAAGGTGCCTAATAATATGCATTGACACAACAGCCTATAATGGCTGTATGGGAACCATTACATTTATTATTATACCAATGACCCATAGACTATGGAAACTTTTATTTCTTTCTGCAGAAATCTTTACTATTCTTTTAAGTACCATGAAAAGGAGATGAAATGAGGAGAAGCCACATTCAGCACAGTAAGAAATAAAAGACAATTGGATCACTTTCTATTCAGCCCCTGCTCACATCCTTAATAGCAACAATTAAAGAAATATGCGAAAGTATCTGAGCTTATACATCTGGCCCAGATAATACTGCTTTCTGTATTCATATCTTTTCAAATGAGATGAGTGAAAGATGAGATTAAAGTACATATCTTTGACCTTGCCTTTGCTAATATAAACACACAGCACAGTGTATGTATAGTGTATTTTAAAAAATCCTTGCACATTTTTCCCTAGGGATTTCAGAAGGAATAGAAAGACCTACATATGACAGATGCTAATCATGTCACATTTGTGTGCACCTTCCACATACTATGGTGATGAGGCTGCTTAAGTCAGAATGAAGCCCAGATATTTATGCTGAGTAGCCTGACTTTTCACAATTTATAGATGACCTTTCACATATTTTTCCTATAGGTTTACTATGTTAATATTTATACAGGGAAACATTAATAAATAGTGGCCTTTCATTACTAATATTCAGCAAGTAAAGCCCATTGTCTTTTATCAGTAGGATAATAGATTTCAGCATTTTCAAATCTATGCACACATAGTTTAATTTACCAGTTTTCCCAGGGGCCAGCAGCATGGATTTATATCTTGTTGTGATGAGAGGTCCTTGACACTAAAACAACTGGTTATACAAGTAAAATGTTGTAAAAAAGATAGAAATGTAAATAAATATTACAGAGTAAACATAATGATTAGAATCAAGTCAGAGACATGCTGGCTTTAATTCCGGTCCAGGATGCAGACACTGCATTAGAGAATTAATTATCTGATCAGAACTGCTTGGTTGATTAGTTTTCACATTGATGGTAGTGAGTGAAAAAGGAGTGTTGTCAGCATTTGTGTAGTATGTCCAAAATTGTTACAATATCCTGCAAACTGGAACACAGGAGGTTCCACAGAAATATAAGAAAAAACTTTTTCACCTTGAGGATGACAGAACACTGGAACAGGCTGCCCAGAGAGGTTGTGGAGTCTCCTTCTCTAGAGACATTCAAAACTCATCCAGATGCATTCCTGTGTGACCTGGTCTAGGTGTTCCTGCTCTGGCAGGGGTCTTAGACTAGATTATCTCTTGAGGTCCCTTCAAATCCCTGATATTCTGTGTTTCTGTGAACTAAGACTGGGCACTTTCAGAAGAGCTTAAGTTACTGTATTCAGTGCTGTTACACATTCAGTATGCGTTCACTCATGTGGCCCAATGTTCTGAAAAATCAACATTTTGTGAAGAAAGTTCTGAATCTTTTGTTCAGCATGGTATTTTTTGTGACAGTCCAAACTCAGACCATCTGTGCATCTTACTGGATCCTGTGGCACATAACATCCAGTTGGTCCTCTCCAGGAAGATGACCTGTATGCCTAATGACAATTGCATGGCAGTGCAACAGTGAAACCTGAGGTCTGTGCCAGCATACCAGCCCTTTCACCCTCCAATTGTTTCATCCTGCATGAACTCAAGGTTGCATTCAGAGTAGTAAAAAGGTGTAACTGTGAAATAAGGAGGAGGTATTCATTTCAGGAGAAGTATCCTGCCACCATAGGAATGTTTGATTGATGACAGACCACCTTTCTGTCAGAAGCATCTATTTGGCTTCCAGACAAGTTTGAGTCTAATTTTGTTTTATGAAAATGGTCCAGCAACAGCAGTAGTAGGACATCATTCCATTCCTATTTTCATCACTAACCTGCTACCTACCCACAATGAACAGTCATCATCCTGATACTACCTCCCGTGCTTCATGTATTAATCTTGCCTCATAATACCACTAGGCTGTAATTAAGGTTGCTGTCTAATCTTCCAGAAAGGAAAACTGTAAAACTAAGCAGTGAAATGAGTAGTTGAAAGTCCCAGGCCACATCTAAGAAAGGTTTGAAATTAGAAACTGGATTGGAAGCAAGTGCTTTGAAGTCTTTTAACCACAAGTATCTTGGCTTCCTCTTGGCTTCTGCTTTCCTTCATGAAAGGAATGAAATGCCGATCTCCCTCACATGGTGTTAAGAGTGTGATTTTTCAGTTCTCTGATGCTGTATGAGAGAAAAAAAAAGGCTGAGTAATGAATGTCAGCAAGCCTAGACTTTTTTAATTAATCTGTATTTTAGTGGACTGGATTATTTTCAGCTTCCCTGTACAGATCTCTAGTAAGTATATAAAATTTCATTTTAACTAATCCATAAATGATACTGAGTCCCCTCTGCTGAATCAAGCCAGAGATTCCTGCTTTCCTTTACTACTTGGGAGTCATATTGTCCATAGCTGTATGTGTCCTCAGTAATTCTAATAAGGAGCTACAAAAGGAGTCTTTACATCTTATCCTTTGTTTAGGCAATCCCAATTCCAATACCAATTCTACAACAGTTGGATTTCTCTTTTCTCTCTTTATCCTAATTCACCCCTAACCTCAAGTGGATGCTAGGCATTAGGCTGGGTCCTCAACTATGTGTATAGACTAATTTTTTCCCACATAAGATTTTTGATAGCCCATCCCTTTTCTTCAAACAATCTTCACAGTCTCATTCCAATTGCAAAAACAAGCTTGTTCTTTCTTTCATTACTCGAGTCATAAATATAATCATACTCTGAGCCTTGGATGGTAGTCATGTGGTTATTGCCCACATTGAAAAAGTTTCTCAGCCAAGTCTCTGAAACTTTACAGCAGACAATTTTGTTTAGCATGCCTTTTACAATCCCAATCCAAGTGGAGCTCTAGGCTATTTTTTCTCACACCCTTAACCTTAAAAGTAAACCTGACCTCAACATGAGGATCAGAAAAGCCCAAGAAACTACTACTGAGACCAGAAAGGCCTCATTGTCTCCTGTTGTCCTATAATTTTACTTCAGCAACCAACTTACCACTCCTATTCCAATGTGACCTTACAGCTCCATCTTTAAATAATAAATTTACGCCTCAATCTAACAGTAATCCCTGTGCCCAGACCCTCTCAGACAGTATCTACCCCAAAAAATTACTGTAACCTCATTCCCTTTGCTCCTTGTCCTTTGCTTTGGCATCTCCTTTCCAGTTGCAATCCTGTGATGTCCCTTTTCTTCAACCCCAAATCTTGCCCTGACCCTACCTCAAAGGGCAGCAGCTGTGCAGGAAGCTAGAAAAGCTCTGATGTTCTTTTTTGACTTTCAATATATGCTTTTATCCTTTTTTACTCTCTTTGACTTCTGATGAGAGAGAGCATGGAAAAAAAGTGTGAGAGATCATGAGAGAGGGGATGAGGGTTAATGTTCATAAGGCTGTGCAAGTTATGGTTTCTTTAAATTGCAGGCTATGCTATATATTCTTCTATTCTAAAAGCATGAGAACTGCTTGGGTTTTACTGAGCACATAAGACATCTGTAAACACCCAGAGATTAGTCCTGTGTGAACCTGCATCTTTGAAAACTGTCCCAATCTTACAGATCTTTGAATCATTATCATAATAACAATTCACATACTTCTAATAAGGTGAGGAATTCACGGTTTTCTGAATGTCTTTTCTGATTCCCATTAAATTCATTGTCAATTTTGCCTTTGAATTCCATGAGAATGCCCATCTATGATGGCTATTAAATATCTCTTCCACTTCTGTAGGCTACATTAAGTGATAACCCAGTCCTGAAGAGCTCAAATTGTAGAGAGGGAAAAGACTAAAAAAAAACATGAGATGTTCCCATTTCACAGATGGGGGGAGAATCAAAGGGAGATTTATAGCATGTTTACACAGATGGGTGCAGCCAGAATCAGCTGTGGCGCAGAAGCCTTATTGCTGCATTAGTTCATTGTGAGTGAGCTAATTAGGGTTTTGACAGTCTTTCTTGGGTGAATCTAGTTGTGGCCTCTTCAAACTTTACTACCACCAGCTGTCTGCTTTACACTTCCACCAGAGATTTCTGCCCCTGCATCTGGCTCAGCAGATGTGTTTGTGCATCAGCTGCTCCATTTCACAGTTCAGCATCTTGGCTTCAGCCTGAGTGAAGATAGGCATATGCTAAAGTATGGAAATGTGATCTGGAGTGGCCAAGACACATTTATTCATCTGTAGTTATCCAGTATCTAATGGAGCAGTGACTTCTGCTGGAGAAGTGAGAGAGACATATCTGGAGATTCCTGGAGCAGAGGATGTCTGTCAGCATGGGGACATTTGGGCATATGGGTCCCAGATGGGAACTGGCTCAGAGCACAGGCAGAGGAGCTTCTGTTTGCCTGCTTCCAGCCTCTTGAACACACCTAGAAATACTGCCCAAGGTGACACATAAAGCTATGTCAGAAATACAGTTTTAATCATACCAGTTTCCAGAAGACCTTGAGCTCCTCCAAAAAAGACCACACTGAAGGGATGGATTCTGAGCAGTGGGCAGGAGAACAGTCTCAATGGAGAGCTCGGATTCCCTTGAAATTCCCTCTCTCTAGAAGCTATTTACAAATTTTCAGGGTCCAATTTAGAATTCAGCCCTCTGGGCAAGATTCATGAGAGCTTCCATTAGTTATCTCTTACACTGAAATAGTGGGATTTTGAGGTTTTATAATTACACTTTATAAGCATAAAATTCCACAGCTTTTGTAAGAGGTTCCAAATCCAAATATCCTTCCCCTCATTTGGAGTGAAGGCATATTTTCTCTCATTTCTTTACAGTCCTACAAAGACTTGTTATACCTCACACCCTGCTCCTCACCCCACCTGTCTGCTTTCAGACTGCTCACAGCCTCAACTTGACTCGCTCATTTTTTTGCAAAGGAATCAGGAATAACTCTCACTCCAGATGTCCAAATAATAAGGAAATTCTCCCATGAGAAATTTTCATTTTCAAATTGAAAACCTCCTTATTTTAGTCTGGGGTTTTCACAGTCCTTCTTACTCCATCTGCTTTTTGGCCTTTGCATTGCAGCATTCAGAGGTGGCTTCAAACTACAATAATCCAAATAGATGTCCTCAGATCACATTAGATGTTTGTTTCTGTAGTTTTGGTCCATCTATCACAGAAAGTATTTTTTGTTAATGCACCATCCAGAACTTCTGACATTGATGTTCATTCCTCTCTTGAACCACATGCTCCCTGTATGATCTCAGGGAATTCACATCATCCTTCTGTGACTTACCTTGTCATCCTGATCATCTATTTATAGCACAAACTCATGGGATAAGAACCATCCCTTCCTATGTGCACATAACATTTTGTGTAACACTGCATCTGCAGCAACAGTAACTTGCTCTCTACTAAATCTAATCTCATGCAGATAAAAGGGACACAAGAAGAATACTTAGATGTTCACTGCTTTTCTTTTTCACTACTTCTGCACCTCAGCTCCTCTTTCCTCCAGCCCTATCCACAATATTATCCTTCAATTTCTTCCTGCAAGACAGTAATGTGTCTGAGTCTGTAATATATTATCTTCTCATAAAGGGTTATGTAATATTTTATATGCAGGATGCCATTTGAAAATAAATTGCATTACTGTACCGTATTAGGAAACTTTATCATAGACAGAAGGCATATTGCATCCTGTTTTTCTTGGGGGCTGGAACAATGAAAGAGTATTAGGGGTGGATGTACACTTCAGATGCTCAGGGAAGGGAACCCTGGGTTATTTGTCATTTAAGTTGCTAAATTTTATCAATACTTAATATTCCAATTAATTCAAAACCCAATGGTTTTATGTTTGCATTGTTGGTGTTTTTTCCCTCCTAGGCTACAGTTCTGTTGTCAAAAAGTGCATAACCAAAGACAAGACAGTGTAGTTTTACTGCAAGATAACATACATAAGGCTGATGATCATATCTTGACTGTACACAACTTACATCACAGTAAGCCTAACTTTTCTTCTATTCATTATTTTATTTTGCCTCCATTTAGTCCAAATATATTAATTGCCTACATGAAATAATCCATACTTTTTAAGCAAATAAAACAATTTTTGAGATCTGCTTTTAAGATGGGACAGTTTACATCAGCTTTGTACAGTTTTTTACACCCCAGCAAGACATCCACATGTATACACATCATGAAGCTTGGTCCAACAAAAAATGATGAGGGCACTTTCTGAATTTGAGGATATGAAATACTATGGCATTAGAAACCAAAATCCTCCAGAGTCAGTGTTATTTAAGAGTTTCTAACACCTAAAAACCATATATCTCCCTGTACTTGTGGCCAACATTGACAGTCTTCAAATGTTTCTCTTCCATACACAATGAATGGCTGTTCATAAATTAAGCTTTGCAGGCTGTACTGGCTTTATTGATGACTCAGATATCCTACAAGTATATCAACCACTTACTGCAATCCAGGTGGTTAATAAATTATCCCCCTTCCCCTGCTGTTTGCTCCCATGAGTGACAAAAGGACTGAATAGACACTGGGTGAAGAAAGTCCTGGCATTTTAGCTGGGTAAAAGGAGATCAGAAACTTCACCATTGTGAACAGAAAAAGATCTGCCTGGGTCAGTAAATTTTCACCTCTTCATCTTGAGCAATTGTCCCTGAGCACATCTTTTCATCAGATTACACTTGTTTAGTGAAATGAATGAATTTTTAGGTTAAATGCTTAATATTTAGTACATGATAGTTTCTGATTATTGACTTATTTAAAGTGATGTGGTCTAGATGAAGCCAGGGATTTTCTTCAATATCTGGTACCCTTACAATTTATTGGCTGTTGGACTGATGTTTGGTAGTTTTCTAAGGATATAGGGAGACTTTATGTCACTCTTTAACTCTTTCACATGTAAGCCTAACTGTTGCTTGTTTATGGGCTGGTTCTTTTTTTGGCAAGCGTGGGAAACAAGTTCTTTGTGCAGGTGCAAAATAAGCACAAATAAAGTGTAAACAGATGGTCCAACATCCTTTTCCCCATCTTTGTTAGAGACAGGAATTTTCAGACAGCCATTCTTCCAAAGCAACTTAGGGAAATACTTTCTGTCCTGAAAATAAGAATCATATATGCTCAATACTTATATCACTAACAGCTTCACAGAGCAAAAGGCAAAATCCAGCTTCATTTATCTCTTGAAATAATATTTCTGTGAGCATTAGGTGAAACTCTTTGTCAGTGCAAATCTATTTATTCTTGACTACAAAATAATACAATTTTAAAGTCTTTATCAGTCTATGCATCTATCTATCTGTCTATCAACTAATAGTGCATGCATTCACATACAGATTTTAATATTTATCTCTTTTAATGGGAATAGAAGACCCTAAACCATACTTTATTCTGGAATTTGGGGAGACTGAACAACTAGTTCTAACCAATTTTCTTTTTTGCTCTTTTCATCCTCCTTCTTTTAATTTCTTTCTGTTCCACTACAAGTGTCATCAATAATTTTTACAATCAGTTACTTGGCTCTCTTTACATTATGTTCACTAAAGCCAGGACAAACCTCTAGAAATAACTTTTTTTTGTTTGTTTGCAGCCCATGTCCAGCTGCACACTGGGATCAAGGCAATATCAGCAGCTGGAGAGGTGTTGAGCTCATGGCATGCTGAGGGCAGAGGTACATTCACCATTAAGAAATTTAGAAACAATTTTCCTTGAAATGCTGGATCCAGTTGCTCCTCTTTCAATTAGAATCTCCTGAATTTTTAATTCCATTACTTTCTTGCTAGATTTGAAATGAATATAACAGTTATTTGTGATTCCAGATTGTTTCTTCAATGTTAGAGAGCTTTTTGTGCAAGTTCACTGGTGACCTCAACAGTATTTTCTGTCCCTGACCTTGCAGAAACTTTACAGCATGTAAGATTGGATTACTGAGTCTCTCCCACCCTCTGGAGTCTTCTGTGGATATTGATGAACAGAATTAAACCTTGTACCTTGAGCAGACAAAAACATTTTATGTTTGAATGAGCATCAGTGGATGTGACAGGAAGAATTTCTATGAATCTTCTAATTCATCATCAGAATTTGAGTTCCACTGTCTCCTTCCTTTAAAAGACCTTTGGGTTTTTCTTCAATATTTATATACACACACATTTTAATTTATTCACTCAGGTTTTTATGGAAAATTTTATGTTATAATTCCTCACTGTTGCAAGCACATTGGTCACTAATGCCATGCAGGAACATAGATCACTGATGATGGTACTGTTCCAGCAGTTTTGGAGGTTTCTTGCTGAAAGTAGTGTCTTAGTAAGAAAACACTGGATTATTCAAAACAATATTTCTGTTAAGGAGCTTTTATTTAAGAAGTTCTTCAAATGTGGTGTTTTGCAGCATGAGAATATTGCACACATTTTGACAATTCAAAAAAGTATCTTTCTGTAAAAGTAATAAAATACTGTAAAAATAATAAAATACTGTAAAAATAATAAAATACCAATGGATTAGTTTTATTACACAGTGTTTATTGTTATTGAGTAGATATATCTCTGGTTGAGTCAAAAATAGTTGGTAAATTATGTGTTTAACATTTGTGCTACTGAATGAAAACATTATGTCATGAGAAATTTACTATTACCTTTGTCTCTTGTTTCATTCAAAGGAAGGAAAAATATTCCCAAGGGATTTTGAAACCAGTTATAATAGGTATGTTTGTCCAGCTGTGAATAGGACATTTGCCCTAATATCAAAATTTGCCAATAAGTGGTTGAGAAAAAGTCTTACAACACTTTGAAGATGGAGACTGCTGCTTTGCAGTCCTTTTATAATGAAATAACTGTGGACTGCAAAGGTTCTCATCCCCATCTCTGCTCTTGGTCACATGCTCTCTTTTGTCCTTAATTGATGACTGTGCAGCAGGTATGGATATTTTTTTGTAGTGGATTTTGTTAGATTTGATAAATTTATTGTAAGAAGACAAGCTCCACATTTGAATAGCTGATATGGGCACCTCTACTAGGAATAAGAGTTTTCATGAGTTCCTCTCTGAATGTGTGTGGAAGGAGCAGACTTTCCCTGTTTGGAATGACAGCTAGAAGCCATCAGAGACACCAGAAGGCATCAGAGAAAGATATGAGAGCTGCTATCTCTGTAGATATCTGTATGTTTGTGTGCAGATATATTTTTGTATCTGTGTGTATTTATACATAGGTTTAAGTACACACATATGCAGCCTCTTTTTCTGATGCCATTACTAAATCTTCTGCTTCCCTGACAATAACTGAGCAACAGGGACAGTAGAAACTGCAGCAATTGCAAAAAAAAAAATGCAAGAGAAGAGCGTTATTTCATAATTTCTTCAGGTTTCCTTGCTCCTAAAATTGGACAACCCCAAAGGAACAGCCCTGGCAGCCTCTTCTTGCTTTGTCACCCTGGAAAAAGAGTAAAAGGAAAGTAAAATGGAATCTTCAGCTTTTGTTTCATTCTGCCCAATTTTACTCCATTATTTATGCCACCAGTCACGTTCTGTGCATTAGTGAAAACCCAAGGTAACTCCTGATTTTCCTGTACAACTCCTCTGTCAGAATTGGGCTCTTTTTATCTGACATGAACTGTCTACTTCCTATCTTGTGAACTAGATCAGATAGCATGCAAATTTCATGCTGCAGTTAAACCTGTAAAATATCTCCTTGTAATAGGCACATTAGTTAAGAGAAGAGTATATATATGCAGGAAATAAAACACACCTCCTCTGTGGCCTCCTTGCACTCGCTCTGAAATGTGCCTCATTGACAGGCATAAAACATTTTTTTACAAATAGAAAACAGAAAAAAAATTCTGCAGGCTGGCAGGAAAGGGATTTGGTTTTATATGAGGCAGATTAAAGCAGTGTGGGCAGTGTGGGACCAGCCTTTAGTGAATCCAAGCTAGGACCCCTGGGATATGTGTGCTGTGAAGCACACAAGGAGCAAAGCTCTGCCTTGAGACTCCGTGGGCTGTCTTCACAGGCACTGTGAGGGGAGGTTCTCACTACAGTCTAATTTTGACTTCAGAAATGAAAATTTATCTTTTTCATGTTTGTAATTCTCATTAAGATGGTGACTGCATAACATGTGACCTGGCTTTCAAGGGAATACGTGCATTCTCTTCTAATCTGTCAAGGTCTCTGTCTCTGTAATCTAAGCACGAAGCCTATTTAGTAATTCTGCTTCTGACATGCTTTGTGGCTTTGGGAACTTCACTTGGCTTTATCTCCCTCATAAAGAAGCTTATTCATCTGTAAAATGAGGATAATAATATTTCCCTACCTAAAGAGTGTTGGGAGGCTTATTTTGCTAATGTTTGTGAGTGTTTTGAGATCCTTATATTGAAAGCATTATAAAAATGCAAAGTGTTACTTAATCCCTCGGGTCTGTTATTATTTAAATGTGTCAGTTATTGTTTTGCACTATTTATCAATTTCCTTTATGTTATTTTTAATACAAAACTATTATTGCTATTTTTATTACTCTATAAATGTGACACAGGGATTAATCTCCCTCTGCTGAACATTATTTTCACTCTGTGACACGGAGTTCGTGAATGGGATCAACCAGACAACTGAGCAGTAGCAGTAACATGATTGCAATCAATCATAAATCAATGGCATCTGATAATAAAACATTAACAAAAGTTATCCTTGCATATCTTCTGTCCAAATTAGCTGTACAAGTTCTAGCAGCATGCTTCTAGCCTTTAATGCAATGGAAAGTTATTAGGAAGTATACAAATGTTCTGCACATATAAATGTGATTTGCTAAAAGCTTCAACCTACGCAGAATAAAACTTCTTCCTTTTAAACTCTAATTGGAAGTTAACCTTTAGCTTGCAAATCCCAGTAAAGGAAATGGCTTTTCTAATCTTATTTGCTCTTTATGGTTTTACAACATTATGTTGTTATGTCTGAATTATTTTTTATTTTTGTATGTGCCTGACATTAAGAATACCGACATGACACACAAGATGAGTGATAATTTAAACATTTCAGAATTGGCCTAAAAGGCAGACCGATGGTCTGCTTAGCTCAATATCCTGTTACTAACAATAGCCACTAATAAATCCTTTTAAATGTTTATATCACTATTATTTGCAATTTTTAACATAAGAAAGTACCATTATGATCAAAAAGCCATTGCAAACCTGTGACAATGACATGTCTGAAAATACCTAACCTTTGTCTGATGCTGTGATTTAAAAAAGGGATTTATTTCCAATATTCAGGTATACTGTTGCAATTGAATATCCCCCTGTAAATGGTAGAAATGAGAATCTGTTAAATAGCTCTGTCTTTTCCACTAATTTGGATTTTTCTTATGGTTGCTTTTACACTCCAGTGGCTTGCTGATCTATTTTCTATCAGATTGTTCCAGCACTTTATGTTGGCACGACAGTCTCTGAGAGTGCCTCATCATTACTATAGGAAAGAACATGCCTGTTACGTGCAGACATCCTTTAGAGCAAAAGGAGACACTGCCAAGAATCCATTTAGGTTCTATTTTATGTCTATATTATATGTTGGTGTTTTATCTCCTGACATACCTCACAGTTTCATGGTTTATCCTTTAAAAATATACATATATATTTAGATTAGGTCTTCTGATTTGTTCCTTAAGTCATTTTGCTCTTTAAATTATCTCATAAATTTTACTCCACAACTTGGTTGTTTAGATGTCTCCCCAGGGAGATCACTGTGACTGCATTTCCATTCTCTGAAGGTTATTTCTTGGGGTCAGAAATCTTCTTGATCTCTGTCCATCACAAATTTATTTCTTTCCTCATTTGTTGGTTTCAGGATTACTGGTTTTGTTCTATGTTCAGTTCAGTTCTGCTGTACATTATGTTGACAGATTTCCTCCATACTTAACTACTGGAATTACACCATAATTTAAAAGGGCAGAAAGACTTAAACCAGAAAACCACCCAAACATATATTTAAACCCCATTGACTTAATGCATGTCAATGACTTTCTGAGCTAGTCATAAGCATAAGCAATAACCAAGTACTAAATGGGAACAATAACATTTCTGTGATGGCACTTTCTCATAGATTGAGGTATTGTCTTGTGTCAGGTATTTCCTAATGGCTTTCCTTTTTGTTCTCTCTCTCTGGATTCCCTTTATGTGTTTCTGTATACTTTGCCATTAGGCACAGGTTGTTATTAGTACACCCCCTAAGCAACTATCCATTCTCAGATCAGATATTAGGCTCTAAGCCACTGATTTATTCTGTTATGGCAAGTCTGATATTCCCACAATTGGTAGACTATCACCAAGTATCTAATACCAGAAAGGAGTAATAAAAAAAAAAAATCCAAATCTAGAAAAATAATAATAAAGCACTAGAAATAAAATAATCCTAATTTGTATCATGCTGATTTACAACATTCTTTCCTCTCAAAAATCCTTTTTTCTTTTGTAATTCACTGATATTTAGATTTTTACATGTAGTTTCTGAAATAATTCTTAACCTGCTGGTTATGATAATAAAAATGACACATTCGGGGTTGTAAGGTCTGTGCTAGTCATGAATATTTACAAGATCAGCTCTTAAGACTGTATGTAGTGAAGAAGAGCAAGATTCCAACTTCTTTGTGAAGGGAGCCATGGCAGTTCTCTCTTTTGTTTTTCATTCCTGATTTTGCCACAGGCTTGATGAGCAAATTAGACTGTCTGGATCTCTTCTTTATTTTCTTGTCTTCACTATTTATGCATACTTCTGTAAGAGCTGATCCTGTAAGTTTTCTTCCATAGTAGAGCTGTTCCTGCTTAACTTGCAATAAGCAAGGTCAGCATTTGGCCAAGCATGTTTAATCAGTTACACATAGCATAGACTTGATTTATCTTTGTGCATATGAGAAGAATTACTTTTGTTGGGTTTTAGGTTTGTTTGGTTTGTTGGTTTGGTTTGGTGTTTTTTGTTGGGATTTTGTTTTGGTTTTTTTTTCAATTTATGGCCACTTAGTGAAATTATGCCAGTTCACAAGAAATGAAGATTTGACCCTTGCTGTTCCAAGCACTGATTGTTAAGCTTTGTAAATCTGAAGGTAAGGAGACAACAGGACTGCCTGATCATGAAAATTCTCAGTGATGCTATTATGGAAGACAAATGAACTCAGTAATTATTAAGATAATCATAATATAATTCTATGTAGAATGGCCAAGTTACCTGAAGTCTGTACAATGAATTATATTGATTCCTCTTCTATTTTTAACAAACCCAAGGCCTGAGAGTAGCTAATAACACTGGAAGAACAGACTTAGTAAAAAACATTGATCATATGAATAATGACAAAGTATACAGAACAGTTTGAAAAAGGATAAAATTTGAAGGGATTGTATTGTGTTGCTAAGATTGTGGTAAATGGCATCTATCCTTAGGGTACTGTGTAAGGTGAACTTCCTACAGGTCACCTCCTTTCTCTAGGACCTTATGTTCCTTCTAAAGACTCACAGTCATGTCACAGAAAATTAATAAATGGGTCTCCTGGGAATAGCATTTTGAAAAAACTGAATTTATATTGAAGGAAAAGATTTCAGAGACCTGATAGCTGACCCTCATCTTTATTTGCCTTTTTCTGATTCTGATACATACTATCTGTTTGATTTTAGGTGAATCATTTAATTACTCTCCAGTTTTTGTATCTATCACATGGGAGATATAGTATCATATAAAATCTGGCAAATTTCCCTCACTAAACGTCATGATGAAATCCTCATCTCACCAAGAACTGCAAGACAAGGGTAGGAAAAGCTTGGAGAGAAAATCTCCAGAAGGTGATGACAAGGACTTGAAGGAGGTTTCGCTACTCTCAGTTTGTAGAGTGTGAATCTGAACAGGAATCCCAGAGCAACTCTGAAATTTCAGTGACAGAATCACAAAGCCACCTCATCCTTTCCTCAACTAGTGCAGTCCTACTGCTAATCAAATGACACAGTCATTGTGTCACAATCATGACTACTGGAAAGCCAGTAGGGGATCGCATGTTACCATTTGGGTCCATCTCTGATACAAAACCATCCTTGGAATCTATTCATTAGTGCTGAGAGTTCTCCAAGGTTCTCGACTGCACCTCAAGGTAGTTTCTGTAAGGAAACTAAAGAATATTTCCATCCTTGGATAACCTCATGGTAATATATTTTTCACAGTTTGTTTCCTTTTTTTTTTAAAGAGGACAAAAATCCCATTCTCCTTATTAGCTGAAATCGGTGGCATTCAAGAGTCTTTCTTGATTTGCAAGATCAAATTGAGTCTGCAGATTTAAACATCAAATATGGTTTGTGTGTATTTACACTTAGAGAGACAAAATTTGAGATGATGGCTGAAGCTTGACATCAGAATCAACTGCAGAGTGATATTCAATAAATATGGATTTTTTTCATCAACTGTGTCAAATAAAGCCCCATGAAAAGAAAATCAAAGATCACCATCATATAACAGTATGATGGCAGTGCACCTTGAGAAAGGTCAAAAGAATGATAGTTTTTAATCAGTTTTTTTACTTTAGACCCTTCCTGTTTTTTCTCCTATTGAAATGTCACAATGTAGAAAGAGTAAAAGTTCTTGCCAAGCACCTAGGAACTTTTTCTGTATTTTTTGGTAAAGTATCTTATTGGTTTGCATTAAGTGGCCCCCTGTTCACCACTGTTTCCACGACAATAAGTGCAAATATCCTTTTGGATATTTGAATAAAACTATAGAGATAAATAAGCTACAGCAAGATGTAACTGTAAAGTGAGAATGTACTGAATTACTCATAAGAGTGATAACTGAGTTACTTTTCTTGAGAATTTATTTGCCACAACAGCACTCTTTCCAGCCTAATCATAGCTCAGGATATTGGGAATTCTCTCTCTTAATCACCCCTTTTTTCTCTGACTTTGGCTTTTGGAACACATTTTTACTATGTGTATATAATGTATAATGATCCATGACAATAAATCCCAGACTGAAGCAATATATAAGCTCCTAAATCACCCAGCACTCAGAAAATGTTTTCACTTCAATCATTTATCTCAGTATATCTTGCTTTTCCCTTTCTGGTAAAGGCTGTGACTGACATTTGTAGATAGATATAAAGTGAAAAAAACCACATCAGGATATCTTTGTGTTACAGGTCATCTCTATTACATGGAGGAAGACTACATTCAGCATCCAGCTGGACTTAATTCACGTATCTTCAGGCTCTTTCACAAAACAGATATATTAAAAAACCTAAAAAAAGAAAGAAAGAAAATGGAACAAGTTTGCCTTATTTGCTGCATCTACTGCTTCTCGTAAAGTACTTGGAGCACCAGAACATTTTATCACTCCAAGTTAGGCATCACATACTGAGCCAATCACAATTCTCCTCAGTACAGAAGGATACTATCCATCTTTTATGTGTAGTTGAGTACTTTATCTCATCCTCCTGGCTGCTTATCCACATGACACATTGCCCATGCAGTGAATGCAGGAACACTTGGTGTGTCAGTGACACTAGGACAGGAGTGTACTGGGTCACCTGAACCTCAGCTCTGCATAATTTCAGGGATCCCTGCACTTTGCAGTCAACACATGGATCTTTCCTGTCTCCATCTTTTCATTATACTGTTGTTGCAGTGCATGGCTTCAGTTATCCAGAATTTCACTTTCTCTGGGCTATCCTACCTCTCTGTTGTCTCTATTAATTGAGCTCTGACTGCAGTTATTTTGCAATTGGGGAACTTAAGGCCAGAGAGGAGAAAGGAATTGCCCAAGGACACAGAGGAATTCTATGGCAAATTCACAGAGACACTAAAGCACATCAATTATTGAAGTTACCTGCTATTTAACTGGGGATTGTCACAAGGAAGTGAGTGGAGTGCAGAGGAGTGGAAACTTGAACCAGTTAATCTATCAACCTAGAACAGAGAAATGTGTTCTCAGTGGTGCATTTTCTGATGTGACTTCCAACTTGTGGTTGGACTAGATGATCCTAAAGCAATCATATGATTCTGTGATTTTATTATTCAATTTTCTGATCCTGCCTGATGTCCAAGGTGACATAGCTATGTTCAAGCAGAGCTCATGAGATGAAACCATTGCCACATGAAGGAGCTAGTTTATAAAGGTAGACCTTCTCATAGCCTGATGAGCAGCCATCTCGAGTGCCTCTCTACACTTGCCCAACTCCTGTTTCAGGGCTCAAATGGACAGAGGATCATGGATTTCTCTGTCTTTAGGAAGGAGTTCTTTGTGTCCTCTGTTTCTTGGCAAAAATTATTGGTGAATTTTGGATTCAGATGCCATTGGGCAGCATACATGAGCCTCTACTTTGTTCACTTCCTCTCTTTGTGGCTGCCTTCCATCAGGACTATCTCCTCTTAAGTACACTAATAAAGAAGAGCAAGTACATTGCTTTCAATACTCTAAAAATCTGACTAACAGGAAATATTTATTGCCCTATTTATAATTGCAGACCTACTGTAATTACAGTTACATATTAACATCTTTTCCAAGAAGCATTAATAAAATAAAGATAATGAAAGCTATCTTAATGCTGAAACTGTGGGATTATCCTTATGCTCCTTAGAAATGAGGAGTTATATACAGTCCTCTGATTGGATCTAACTCCCATGGTCTGACATTTCTTTTGCAACTGATCACATTTTAACTCCAAACAGCCTGAAACTGATGTCTACCACTTTGTCATAGCAGTATTTGTGGAGTCAGCCAAGGCAGCCATGATTTCAGGGCCTCCTGCTTAGCCAAGACCTTGAAATCCATCTTAGATCCCCACATCTCCTTCTTGCTCAGTCATAGTTTAGAAGGTCTCCAGCAAATCCATTCTGACACAGCTATTCTGTCACAGCACAAACCTTGGAATTGCTGCACCCTGTCAGTCCTTAACAAGGGCTCCAGCAGCAGAAAGATCAACCAAACAGTTGCTGGCAAGGAGTAGAAAAACATTGTTCTCCTCAGGGAAATCTGTACATCACAAGTGAATGAGGAGACTTCAGATCAACTCTCTAAGTTACACTCTTTCCTCATGCTACAACTGATGCCTGCTAATCCACTACACATGCTTTGAAATATTTCCTGAGCCTCTAAGATGCATTTCCCTAAGAGAAGTTGCATTCACATTTTGTGCTGTAATTCCACTGCTCAGTCACATCCTCATTTCATTATAGTCAAATGAAATAATTTTGTTTTCATAGCTTTCCCTTACTAAATAGCTTACACTCATTCCCTCAGACACTTTTTGGGCACTTGTTTTATGGCTGGCTGTTGCTTGAGGTAAATGAACTGGTGGCCTCTTGGAGCATCATCACTTAATCTTTCTCAGAAAGCCTCTATTGTCCCCCTGTTTGATGTCTCTACCTAAAAGCTCTGCTAAAATTATCATTCAACAGGAATCAAATAGAGATGCAACTGACACCATTACAATATTAAAAAAAACCCAAAACCTAAAATCACACCTTGACCATTTTTATACTGATCAAAAGCACTGAAGAGAAGCTACTTTCACCTGGCTTGTAGGGATTGTTCTACAAAGAGTTATATATGGGAACAACTGAAAAAATTTTATAGGGTAGAAGAGCCATGGAAAGAAATGAAAGGAATCAGAAAACACAATAAAACCAATGTCCAGGCAAGGAGTCAAGCTCCTCAGTTTTATACTGGGTTATGAATCCTGAAAAGTGGTTTAGCTTATGTTCAGAGCTGGTGTTATTGAAGCCATTAAATGGAGATGATTGGTTAAGAACAATAGAGATCTAGACAGGGGGTTAATTTGCTACTGAAACATGATGGAATTGTGCCATAATTCCTAGCTTACACCACTTTTAAAGAGAGAGAGTTTATGATATCCAGGTCACTGGATTTGGTTGGAGCTGATCTCCAGCTTGTAGATGATTGTGAGGGGAGCTATTAAAAAAAGATAGTTGGTTAACTGCATCCTCACTAGCCCTTGTTAAAAGCAAATCCTGCACTGCTCTTTCAACTAGCAGTCAGACTATCTTTTCCTACTTCTTGTCAGTTAGCAATAAAACACCAGATGGTGTCCTTCCAAAAATAAATTCATTATAGTTTCATTCTGGATTTTCTTAAAGAATTTAGGGACAGCACTTCAGCCAATTCAAATCAGTACAGTGCTGCTGAAGTCAGTGCAGCAGTGACATTTTATACCATCTGAGTATTATGAACTAATATTTTTAACTTTTTGGAAGGTGTGTCATATCCTTTCTCTCCACATTTAACAAGTTTCCTAGCAAGCTTTGTGCTAGCCACCTTAGCCAGAAATTGTGGCTGGTTCTCCTTGGTGTGCAGCAAGACTAATTGGATTAGACTAATTCACTGCTAAGACTCCTGTAACCATTATCTTTTAATGTCTTTGTTTATCTCTGATTGAGACTCTAAGACACCCATTAGCTTCCTCTGGTGACATGCAGGACTATTCATGCAACAACATTTTAAAAGCCACTGGCATCTGAATAACCCTGTGGTTATTATGGTTCTGTATATGTTTAGTTTTGCCTAATTTCAACCTCTGAATGAGGACAGAAGTCTTCCATTGTACCCTTAACCTAAACAGATAAATAATTCTCATAGTAAAGCATCTTAAAAGAAGCCTTGAGCATTCTTCAGATAAATCAATTAAATCTCCTTTCAGAATTGTTATTATTCCCTAGCAATTAGTCATTGTACAGTCAAGCTGTGCATACTTATCTCTTTTATATATCACTCCTTCCAGCCTCACAATAGCTTTTGCTCCTTTTCTCCAGGCTCCCTTCAGCTTATTTGGTTCTTCCTGACAACACAGTGCCCAGAAGTGAGCCTGAGTTTGCTTGCAAATGGAAAGATGCAAATCTATAACTACAAGAGCTACAAACCACAAAAACAGGGACTCTCTGGAACCCTGTTGCAAAAGGGAATTCTAAAATAGCTAAAAAGACATTACTGGTAGTCAGTACCAGCTGTGCAATATGTAGGTAATAATAACCCAAGTGGGAAAAGACAATAATTGAATCTGCCTTAAATGTTTATCATGTGTCCTCATAAGAACACTTTTATCCACTTTCTCACACCACAAATAAAATTCTTCCACCAACTGCTTCCACATATGCCTTGCTTTCCAGTTTTGGGGAGCATCAACGTGAAAGAGGTTTTTTAGAACTCTTTTTTAGCATTCCCAAAATTAACTAGCTTTTTTTCTGCAAGCAGATGGAAGGTGACCTGGGATTTGGAATTCAGCTGTGTCTCAAGCAAAAATATTCTTTAATAAAATCTCCCAAGGAGACATGTTAAAAGGAAACAGGTGCTTCCAGGAAAACAGTAACATTTATTTATCAAAAATGCAAGGAGATCATAATTTTTATTCCTCCCACTTGGCAATAGAACTAAGAAAGCAAGGTGTAGTTTTGGATGCCACAGTGATACTCAAAATTATATATTTGTGATGCTTCCTTTAGGTTTTTTAGGAATCAAGCCCACCTAGCTCAGCATCTTATCCTGTCTTTTTTCACATCAAAATTTGTAAATCTCTGTTCTGTAGTAGTGCCAGATGGCTTTGTCCCTGACCCCAGCATGGTCAACCATCCTTGTGAGGATTCATCCTAGTAGATGCCCACAGTGGTAGGAGACTTAGGCCATGATGGAGGTGGAAGTGATGCTGCAAGAGGCAGAGCCTGTGGTTTATTATTGTGTGTGCTCCATGAATTCTGACAAAATGCAACCTTTCTGCCTTGTTTAAATTCTCTCACCACCATTAACCTTCTGCAATGCCAGTGTAACTAATTGGGTCCTCTTACAGTTCACTTTCCAATATAATATTTTTATCCATGTATTTGTCCAGTGTGATCTAAATTGTGCAATTTTTTTTTCA
Source organism: Turnix velox (assembly GCA_013400935.1). Classification (NCBI taxonomy): domain Eukaryota; kingdom Metazoa; phylum Chordata; class Aves; order Charadriiformes; family Turnicidae; genus Turnix; species Turnix velox. Next base: position 178,348 of record VZTY01015145.1, read on the forward strand.
TCTGAGCACCTCAAACATTGATCTGAAAGAAAAGAAACAAAAGTGCCTTTGTATTTCAAATGACTGCTTACTCTGCTGTCTCTGATTTCTTATCTTGTCTGTTGGGACAAAATTTGATAGAAGATGTCTGTGTTAAGCAGATTTACTGAGCTTTTGGTCACCTGGTGAGGAAAAGTTCTCTTTCTCTACAGATCAGGCTTGCCTCCTTAATGTTCTTTTATTCTAAATGACTGTTTTGCTATTTGTTAGTGCAAAAATGGCTTCTTGTACCAAACATCATGAGGCAGACATCTCAGAGTTTAATTCTGAAATAATAGTAAAGCACCATCCCTAAAAAATTTAACTTGTTTTTTTGAGAAGAACCAATTCCAGGAGAGAGTTACGGGCTGAGTAGGTTCCATTATATTTTTCATGCACAGAGGCACATTACAGATCAAAAGCAAGTGAAAATGCTGGATTTGTTTCAGGTTTCATTTTACAGTCAGGATGCTGAATACATCTGTTGGTGTCACTAGCCTAGAATATATCATTTTATGGTTCTCAGATGTTACTTATAATTGAATTATAGGATGCTTCATGAGTATTTGGAATGGTATTTACAGAAGGCAATACTGAGCTCAGTAGTTCACTTGCAATCAAGAATGTGAAGAAAACAGCCTATAATTCATTTTAAGTACCCTCTAGAAATCATATAATTACACTGTATGATGGTGTTGAAAAAGGAAGAAATATAAATTTTAAAATTGTTTGTATTATGGCTTTTCATCAAACTCATATACAGACAGGCTGGCACACAGTAACAAAGATTAAACAAGTGACAATGAATTCAACCCCAAATATTTTGGTTTAGATTTTATCTTAGTGGTAGTTTCATACCCCAGAGCACTTACCTTATATATAATGTAGACAGCTTTTGGAACATGAAAGGGAAAAGGTAGCTTGCTTTCCCAGTATTTCCATCCAGGAATGGAAATGGAAAGCTTCTTGTGAACTCTCTGATGACTCAGAACAGAGTGGCAGAGCCATTAAGGGCCACTAGGGATACCTCTGCCTTGTCTGAGGAAGAAGGTTTCTCTTCCTTGGGGGGTTAGCAGCCTCATACAGTTCCCATTCCCTGTGCTATGCACCCCATTCCTCCAGTGGGGGCCAGGGGCTGGTGAATAGAGGTGTCCAGGGAGAAATCTGGATAAAGCTATCCAGCCTACCCACTGTCCAACCTTTGAAACTGTGCTACAGTTTGAGATTTAAAGGTAATTGTAAATTCAACAGCATTAAATTTCTGTTGCAAATGTTTCCCTCACACACTGAAAAGAGTTCAGAGTTAGCAAAAACAGTCAGCATTTTCCTTCACAAGCCATTGCACAAAATAAATATGTAGCAGGAAATGGGTATAGATGTCTCTCTTACTTGCCTTAACAGGGCTAAACACCAAGAGAGGAGCTTGTAGATTCAGATCTGGTAACAAAAAAGCAATCCTGTTCCTAAATATGAATAGCCAGAACTACAGCTGATGGCATTTTTTTCCCTTTCTTTTTACTTCCTCATATGTTATTTGCCTTTGCCTTGTCCTTTGTCTATCTGGACAATAAATAGTCTGGAGCAGGAACAGTATAGTGTTGTATATTTGTAAAATGTGAAACAGAAAAGGCCCCTTATCTTGACTGAATCCTTAGAAACAGCAGATTGAACTCAATAAATAATTAGAAATAGTTAATTCAATGCAGAGGAATCTTTTTATTTACCCGAAATGAAAATTTGACCTACTGAAACTGAAGTTACTGGCAATATATTTTTTTGCAAAATCAGTGTATTCCAATGGGAAACAGGACCAGGCTCACAGAGAAAAATGGGAGAGGAAATATGGGAAGTCTGCAGTCTTGTCTTTGTAGAAATGCTGACATGTTTTGTGTTTGTAGTCGGTAACTATTATTAAAGAGAAATAATTCACAAATTGTGTGAAAATCACTCTTCATGAATAACTAAAGAAAATTTGCATAGAAAATTTTATATGATATGATATGTCCAGCTTTAATTTAGACACTTTCAATTCCCCTCTTTACAGGAACTATTGATACCAGGAGGAATTCACTGTTGAGAAATTCTTCAGCTTTCACATATTCCTTTTCAATTCCAATGCATGTGGCAGTGGTGACAGATAAATAAAATAATTATTTATCAGTTAAAAAGCAGACCCACTTCTATCTGAAGAAAGAGCAAATGGAGGACATCCAGAGGTGCTTGGGAAGTGCAGAAGGAAAAGCCTGATTGGTGCACTCTACAGATAAAATTTTTAACATCAGATTGTGCCATTTCACCCTCTTGACTTTATTATTATTATTATTTGGCAAGAAATTTGCTATGTGCACCAGTAAGTGTTTCAAGCTGGAAGGAAGGCAGAACTTCAATCCTTCACTGGGCAGTAGTTCTTGGGAAGAGGACTGTGAAAGTTAAATGAGATGCTTTGGCATCAGGAGGAATTTGCAGTGAACTGACAAGTCACAGATAGCAAGGGAATTATTTCATCTGCTCAACTCATAGGGCAGTGGCAAACCACCAGCCTTGTGTTACACTACCTGACATGAGGCATGCTCCTGTCACCTCACTTGAAATGTGGACTTTGGGGAAACACTTCCTAGGTCCCATACCTCGATGTTTAATAGCTGGCAGCTTTAATGGTCTGTGAGATGCATTTCACTAGGAAAAAGGTATTCTCTTCCTGCACATTTGCTGATGCTAAAACCAACCTAAGCTAAAAATTATGGGAAAATGTGATTAATGCTACTTAGCTGGCCAAAATCATCTCTGAATAGCCTTGGAGTCTGTATTTTAACCTTCTAAAATAGTAGAGCAATTTCTAAGTAGACAGAAAAATCTTGTCTTCATTCTGATGCGAAGCACTTTTTAAGATTTTGCTTTTCTGAAAAATCAACAGGAAATAAAAGAAAGTAGGGGGTTTATTCCCTCTCACCTTTACAAAAAGGAAGTCTCTGTTATTTATTATTTCACTGGCAAATTTTCAAAGAAAAAAAATGTAACATTTTGTAAAGTCAACAAAATATTCACATTTTTCAGCACAGAAAGAAGTGTTGCAGAGAAAATAATGTCTTGCAGAGAGGTTTAAAGATTATGCTGCTTCTTACTGCCTGTGCTGTTGATTCACAGGGCATCAGGGACAATTCTTGGTGAATGGTAAGGTACATGGACATAACCCTGCAGCAGTTTGTTTATTCAAAATGCTTCCTATGATGTTCTTTGCAATTTATTGTCTGAGGTCTGTTGGGATGTTCAGTGGGTAATTCTGGGGATGCTTGTCTGTGTGACCTGCTCCATCCCATGTTGCAAATCTGAAGGCAGCATTGCAAGGGAGTATAATGCCAAAGCCATCACTTTTGTGATCCTTTATGCCAGCAAAAGGCATATCTGTGCTTGGCAGATGGGGCAGAGCAGCAGAGAGGTTATGTAGGTGTCAGTGTCCTGTGCACACAGTAAGGCAGGTGGAGTGACACCCCTGCTTGGTACACCAGACTTGGAATATCTGCCAAGACACCACAAAGACACCCAAAAGTGGGTGAAATTTCCCCTGGAAATACTTTTCTTTGTACCAAATAATTTCAGGAGCCCAAGGACTTGCTATCTACTGCATTCAGAGTCAAGTGCATTTCTAGGTTGTTTGCACAAAACCATACCCCCCAGCGCCCTGAATCCAGGCTATCTCCATCCAAAACTTAAGAGGCTGAGAAAACGAATCAGGAGGAGGGAGTAATTAGAGTTGAGATGTCACACTAAATCACGGGCCCTGGTTAGTCAAGCAGCTTGCTTCTGACAGCACCAGTTGGATGCGATGAACATTGGACAGTAGTAGAGTTAAATATTTTAGCACCTGCTTTATTTTGCATGCAGGAGACCAGCTCCACATTCACATTTAAATAAGTGCTGTTGCAGGCTGGGAGTGCTGTTCAGAGGGAGAGCTACCTACTGACTGCCTCTTAGCTCACAAATGTCTACTTTAAACCTCTGCAATGAAGTAGGGTAAGTTACAGATAGGACTTGCTGAGGAATATAAAGCATCACAAGCCTCAATGGATTTGCAAAAACTACTGATATTTCTGTATTGGGGTTGATTTTGTGGCTTTTTCGAGGTGAGAGCACTTTTGTCTACTTTTTGCAGATAATTAAAAATGAGGACATAAATTAAAAATATCATTTAGCTTGAGTCAAGTCTGAAACTAGGTGATTAGTGTGCTCAGCTGAATAGATGACAGATTTAATACTCCTTAGTTTCTGGGTATCTTGATAGAAAATTTTGTGGTGTATTTTTTGTGTGCCTATGTGTGTAAGTACATAGAATTCAATATGATATATTTGATGTGCATGGGAGTGCAACAGCTTAAAAAAGTATGCTGCACAAAGCAAGGAAAGGACAGCTCATTCATCATCAAGAAATAGAAATCAAAATATAATATTTAGTTGTTATATATGTGTAAAAAAAAAAAGTGGCCATTTACTTGTAAAAAGATCTTATTCTTGCACATGTCTTTATTATCTGAGAACTCATTGTCTGTCTCTGTAAATGTGGGCCCCACTGATGGCTACTGCTTTGGGTCAGTGAGCTCCCAATTCATGTGTACTCCTCCTACCTCAGCATCCTGTGTGTTGTGCTCCCACATGTCCTTTCCTAATGCTATGAAAGGAGATGCTCTTTGAGCCTTGATTTCATCTAACAAAGTGCAACTAACCTACTTCATTGACAGTACAATTGAAATTTAAATTATTAATCACATTGTTTCTATCAATATGTCTAATAATCTAATAAATATTGAACATTATAGTTTTCAATGCTGGATATTGCCTTCTGAATATAGAAGGATCAATAGTATTGGCTATAGCACAGTAATTGGTCCATCTGACTCTGCAGTCTCCCTTGCTTCTATTAAAACAAAAAGCAAAAAGATTATATATGGACACAAGAAGACATAGAGAAAATGTCAAGCCTATGATTAAAGCCCATAATAGAAATGCAATCTGAAAATCTGCTTTATCCCATGGGGGCAGATTTTGTTCTCTGCTGTATTGAGATGTTGCAATTTCAATCAATACATCAGGGATGGGCTAGAAGACACTTCTTGCTGAGCTGTGTAAGCAGCCTCTGTCCAAAATGGACTGAATTCAGCTGCTGAGAGCTTTGGGAGGGGTTAGACATTCCCAAATCCTGTGCAGGCAAAGTAAAACTGAATGCTGTTTTGATGCAGAGATGGTGAAAAGAGCCCTACCCTGAACGTTGCTGACCCTGATCATCTCCCTCTCCTCCTTCCTCAGAGGTCTGTGATGGCTCAGCATCAAGCTGCTCTCCCTCCTCCATGTTTCAAGAGCTTTTCCCTTCAGAATGAAGTTCAGAAGACAGCAGGGACTAGGGACTACAAGGGGTATGAGATTAAACTACATTCACAAGCCCAAATATAGTTTTTTTAAAAATATTTTTAGTTCCTTTCCATTATACCTTGCAGTCAAAAGTCAAGAATATCAGTGATATGCTATGATACTAAATTTACAATGCAGTCATTGAATTAATCTTCTTTTACCTTTATCATCCAGTTCAGAATGTCCCCACAAAGTTCTCAGCAGTTAATTTAGACCCCAGGTGTACTTGACTGTTGATGTGGATATGTTTGATTCATGTGAGTGTGGTGACTAAAAGCTCTGTCCATCAGCCAGGATTACTGTGAGCTACAAAAGATTTTTTTTTCAATTTCTCCTGATTTTCAAACATAATTTTGGGGTTTTTTTTCCTGAAAGAACAAATATTTTTCTGACAAATGTAAATGATATTTTCAGACACCTTGCAAATAGCTTGAAGGCCTCTTTACCCTGGAGCCCAGACAAGCTACATGAGAATCCACCTACAACCTCTAGAAAAATCTTTGACAAGAGCAAATAGGATGAGTTTAAAAAAAAAACATACAGAAAAAGATCTGGGGTTTCCTGGGAAACAAAATTTCTGTTTCATGAGAAATTTTAACATAATGAATGTGCATCCTCAAATTACAATGGAAAGTGTTAACAAATCCACTCAGTGTTATTAAGAAATGCATTTATAATCAAGAATTAAAATAATTCTGTGTAGTTATTTGAACATTAAGGATGGTGTTTATATTTTTTATAATATATGAGATATACATATGAAAACAATCATCATTTGATAACACTATTATAGCCTTTCTAGTTTAAAAATCTTAATAACTGCTTGCAATAGTATTTCTAAAATAGTGCTTCAGAATTCACATTTTCCTAGCAAAAATCAGTCAAAACCCACAGTCTTTCACAGTACCATGTGGTTTCAAGCCCACTCGGGATTTTTTTATGGAAACCTGAAATTTCATGGAATATCATGTTGCTTCATTGAGTGTTTTTACAATCCTCTTTTTAAAGGAAGCCTGCAGATGTGTATGCTGCTGAAGTAATTGCACTTCTCTGAAGTACTGATTGTGCAGTTTGATTCTGCACAACTTGCAGACCCGCACAGATTGGATATGGGGAGGAGAAATGTAAGATCACTTGGAATCAGCAGACATGCAGCATCGTTTCTCAGTGTCACTGAAGCACTTCCCTGGCACTGGACTGGCAGTGATACCTCCAGACTGTACTTTGAAGCCAGATAGTTGTCATCTGTCACCTGTGTCTCTAAGAATGAAATGAGAGCTGATTCTCTCTTTACTGATAGCTGAAGGCATGAGCATTCATTAGTAGCAGTTTTCTAATCAGCCCTTTTTGAGTAATGCTTTTGTTCAATATCCATGGAACTCATTTTCTTTTTGCTTAATTTGCTAGTCCTTGCTAGTTCACAATTTTCTTGCTCACCCTGAGGATTTCCAGCCTGACACAAACCAAACTGCACAAAGAGTCATTTTTAATCCTTCTGCTTAAAGAAACAGTGGTGAGTTTGGCCTCTCAGCCCAGTTAGGGTGGCTGACTGGCCTTCTGCTTTATGTGTGGAGCTATCACAGCATGCTTGTCCTCCAGGCACTGAGCTCCAGCGTCCTTTCTTGTCTTTTGTAACCTCATGGGCTGTTGTGTTAATATGCAGACCATTACTACTTTGCTGATGAGACAGACTGCCGAGGATCAATATGTCTCTGCATTTGTCAGCCCTGAATATCCCAGAGTTAAGTTCTCAGCTCTGCTGCCACAGCTTGTGTCCCACTGTGTGATCAGGGGGGATTTTTGATTCTTTATATGGGGTGTCTGTGCAATGACTGGGCTTGGTGGGGCACTTTGCAAGAACAAGCAGGAAAGATCCAAATGTCATATTTGTTTGGCTCCCACTGCTTGAGTAATATAGTAGGTGAAGCCAGAATACCAGGGGACAGCTTGCTCACGGGGTCACTGCTGCTCAACAGCTACCCATTGATGTTGTCAGGCAGACTTGGGAAAGATGCCCAAATACTATCAAATAGAGGACATTGCATTTTAATGAAAGACACACACACACAAAAAAATCAAGATTGGAAAAAGAAAAAAGGTAAACTCCATGGTCAAGATAATAAACAAAATAAGAGATGCAATGGCACATTCCCCTCCACACCTTGCTGCTCACTTTTTTCAAGCCTTTGTCTCAATGCAGTAGCTTTAGGGAAAACAGCATTGGGATTCATCACAACTGAACACAGAAACACAGTAGCATCATCCACCACAAAAACTCTTAATTATAGATCAAGTCTTTATGAGAACAAAACCCATAATAGTTGTATTCTTGACATTTTTCACTGACACTATTTAAAATCAAGTACAATGCTTTCTTTTTCCTTTTTACAAGATGCCTTTCTCCTATTTATATTTTTCCTGTCTTGTTTTAGAAAGAGGTGTTTCTTCACAAATGTTTCAAATGTCATTTGTATGGTGTATTTTTTTAGCTTCGATAGCCATCTTTAAAAAATAAACAGAAATCAGTAACAAAATTTCATATAATAATGTGTTTCTCCTTTATTGCTGACTACTTGGTACATGGCATCCCTACACTGTGGTCTAATGGCCAAATAGCTTTGGTGATTTAAATAACCAGAGGTTGTCCCTATTTATTGACTGAATTATTTTTATATAATGAACATACCTTTGCATTACCTTATGGTGTTTTTTTTTCCAAAGAGATTATTGTTCAGAGATTTTGGGATGTATTTCATGCAGTCTCCAGGGGTTCTAATAGACTGGCAGATTCAGGGCTCTAGGCTCAAGCATCTCAGGTGCTTTGTTAACCAGTGTGGTTGCAAGATCACATACATTATAGAATCTCATTATTTCAAATGTGTGAACACAAGTCTGAGTCATTCCACACTGAACTGGTAGCCAGTGGTGGCAGCAATGCATGTTTCAGATCTCCACACATATTCATATCACCCACTTCAGAGCTTTCTCTGCTTATAAAGAATTACTTTCCAGCTTTTCCAGCAAGAAAATATAGGAAGTAGAGCAACATTGCTAAGAAAAATAAGCAATTGTGAGAAAGCCAAAGAAATAACTTGTTCTTTATATGTAAGGTTTTGATCTGGTTCACTCTTTAAAGTAGCCATTTAAAATGCAGAGCCCCAAGGTTGTCAAAGGGAATCATAGAATCATAGAATAGTTTGGGTTGGAAGGGACTTTAAAGATCATCGAGTTCCACCCCCCCTGCCATAGGCAGGGACACCTCCCACTAGACCAGGCTGCCCAGCGCCCTGTCCAGCCTAGTCTTGAACACCTCCAGAGAGGGGGCATCCACAACCTCTCCGAGCAACCTGTTCCAGTGCTTCACCACCCTCACTGTAAAGAATTTCTTTCTTATGTCTAGTCTAAATCTAGGGCTGGTGAATTTTAAGTACATCTTGTAAAGACAACCTCACAACCTTGCTCAACTTGTCTTTCTGAGAGCTTGTGTGGAGCCTGCTGAACAAACCAAACCTGTGCCTTTTGTTTCCTTTGTATTCCAATGATAGGAGTGGCTCAACTACCAGGGGGTCCATCCAATCCCATATGTTCTAATTATGAATTAAGGTAAGAGTATACTAGGATTTGTAAAGTAGGACAGGCTGAAAGACATAAATTGTCAGAAGTGAGTGAAGGCAGGCAGTGGTCTGCTTCTACTCAAGTTAACACAGGAGTCCCAAGTGCAGAGCAGAAATGTCCCATCTATCCATCAGTGGAAGGACTTCAGGCACACACAGAGCAATTGCATCCTCATGTTATTGCCCAGGAGATGACAAAACATGGCCACCACTTGTCCAGCTCTGCACTGGTGGTGCTGTATGAAGCTCAGCAGTCTGAGAAGCCCCAAATTGCTTGCACTGGGGCAACTTGAGTAGTTTTCCTTAGAGATACTATCCTATTTTCTGAGGAATCTCTCAGATGAACTGATGAATTGAGTTGGGTTTTGACAGAGCTAGTTTAGATTCAATGACAGTTTAATTAATATAAGATCCTCAAAAACTTTTCATTAATTTCAATGGAAAAAAAATCATAGAATCATAGAATAGTCTGGGTTGAAAGGGACCTTAAAGATCATCGAGTTCCAACCCCCCTGCCATAGGCAGGGACACCTCCCACTAGACCAGGCTGCCCAGTGCCCTGTCCAGCCTAGTCTTGAACGCCTCCAGAGATGGGGCATCCACAACCTCCCTGGGCAACCTGTTCCAGTATTTCACCACCCTCACTGTAAAGAATTTCTTTCTTATGTCTAGTCTAAATCTATCCCCCTCTAATTTATATCCATTGTTTCTAGTCCTCCCATCCGATATTATGTTAAAAATTCCTTCCCCTGCCTTTCTGTAGGACCCCCTCAGGTACTGATAAGTTACTATGATTTTATTTCACAAAAGCAATGAAGGTTCAGAAAATCTTTCCCCTCTACAAATTCCTGAGGGTTAAAGTACTTAATACCTGTAAAAAGTAATTTTTTGTCTGAATGTTTGCTTTCTCCTCTGATTTAACAATTTAGTGCATATATCCATAAACAGATATTTTCCCCCTGCAATCAATCAGCAACACAGAGCTACCCAGATTTTCACTGCCTTTATTCATTGTCTCCACCAAAATGAAGTTTTTCCAATGTTTGCAGAAATTCACAAAATAATGGCTTCAGCTCCTTGTTAATTATACTTATATTAATGATCTTTCAGATAGTTTTTCAAAGAGACTGTGAATGTCTCAGTGAAAGTAATGGGCAGCCACTCACAGAAGTAATCCCATTACAATCACTGCACCACTGTTTATCACTTGGAGAAAGGTGCTAGAGCTCTGACCCTTACTGATTTACCACTCTTCATAATTAGTTGCAGTGATTAAAATGCATTTGAGATTACACTGCAGTTTTCCCTCCTTAAAAGTTTTTTTTTTTTTTTTTACACTGAGGACAAATTCACGCTCTGAAGGTGAACAATCATCCTCCAGTATAAAACAACAGCAGTGAAAAGGAAAGCCACAGATAAGACTTATAAAAATAATAAGAAGTACAGAAGCTTGGGCAGAAAGTGTTGCTGGAGGCGGGGGTTGTCTTAGATGACAGGAACAGCTCATGCAGGAATTTAGCATACTTGCCTAATGAAACTGAAAACACTGCATGAAACACTGACAGCAGCACATGGAAATAATGAAACAATCTGTTGCATCTGTATCTAATTAAGAATCATCATAATATAGTCTTTTTCCTTAGTAATCAGGATTAGTGAATACCCCAAAGGAAAGAGGCTAATAAATAGATTCAAATGCCAGGACATTAGACATCTTTATCTAGGACTGTGTTTCTCAAGCACTTTTCTTCAATAACCCCAAATCCAGGCACACTCTGACTCATGTGAGAACCTAACACAGTCAGGATTTCTTTGTAGGGTTTTTCAAGGCACTGCAGAAAAAAAAAAGAAGAAAGCTAAATGCTTGGATCTTGCCAACAAATAGTTTCTGGCACTCTGACATTCTACTTCTATCCCTCTGCTACAATTAGAAAAGTATTTTCCCTATTTTTTTTGTTCTTTTTCCCCCCTTCTACTTTTCCTCCCTCCTCAAAAAAATCATTAAGTTGCTAAGAGCTTCATTTGCTTTACGCCTCTTTGGAGATCTGTTACTTTACACAAGGGTACAAATAACCCTGCAGGAGTCACTATTACTAACTGGCAACCTACAGACAGATGATACATAGCTTGAGAGTGGAAGGGATTTTTTTTTTTCTTTTATTTTCTTCCTGTCTGTCTAAAGAATGTATTTTATTTAATCTTTCTATATATACACATCAAGGTTATGGTGGGGGGTTTTTGTTGCTTTTTTATTTGATTTTAGTTTTGAGTTCAGAGCCGGACGGAGCAAAGGCTTCTTAGCTGGGGAAAAGGCTCTGCCATCTCTCCTGCCTATTAGGGTACTTTTTCCACTGTGATGGTTTAGATCCCAGGGGAAGCAATCTTGGATCGTTGCTGAGATAAAGAGAGGAAGGCTACAGAGTGGAGTCTCAAAGCTGTCCCTCATGAGCTTGTGAAGCTTGAGCTAAAACAATTCAGTGCCTCCATGAGGCCAGTTCTCCTCTCTGTGCTGGAGGCAGCTTGAGATGGAGACCAGTGCAAGGAGGGGGTGCTGGGAACTGTGCCAGGAAAACACTAAACTGAGCATTATTTGTTGTAGGCATTCATGGGATGCCTCTGCTGTGTCACCACCATGTGCAGTAAAGAGCATTGTTCCTCTAATGTTCATCTCTCTTGGAACTGCAAGTGAATGTACACCCCAATTAGTGCAGCAGCTTAAAACAATAAGCCCTGCAGAATCTCTGCTGGGGGAAGCATGCTTTTATCTATTTGCTAAATAATTTATTAATCACACTGATGTATCCTCCTTGACAGCAACAGAGCCAGATAAGTGATGGTTCAAAATCAATTTATCATGGTCCAATGTGCACTCAGTGACCTACTTGGTCTCTTATATAGGTCAAACTTGTACATGATGCTCTGATGGAAGAGGCACTTCTTAAAAAAACAACAACAACAACAACAACAAAACTCATGACACAGTTCAGATTATGGGACCCTGGCTGGCAATCAGCCATATAACTTGGAAACTCAGCTTACAGGGAGGGGTGAAGCAAGGGATGTGACATTTTGGGCTCTCTGTGAAACTGCCCCAAAAATTCCCTGCACTGAGAGTGCGGGAGTAGCATCTATCCAGGGGTAGATGCACACTCTGTGACCTACTTCTATGACCTTGTTGTCACATTGCCCTTTGCCACTGAGAACAGCCCTAGTAGCTCCCTACTTTTTCCTTTTTATCCTGCTTCAGTCTCTACTTTTCCTTTTTCTTTGGACAATGATGAAATCCATTGCCTTACCCTCTTTCTAACCCTTCTGTGGATTCCTGATGAATCTCACGAGTGTGAGATCTTTGCTTCTGAGTGGATTAGGAGGGTTGAGGAGCTAGATTATTCTAAACTACAAGGAATCAGAAATTAAAACCTGTGACAGACATTTTGAGTAGAAAGTTTGCTGGTGCTCTCTTTGTGTCTTGGCAGGAGTCTTGGCTGTCTCTTGTTGATTGAGTTTATTGCACTTTCTGTTTCACTGCTGTAAGCTTCAGGAGTCTGTGACAGTGAGTCCTGTAGAACTAATCAAGGTGTGAGACAGGCTGTATGGACAGTGCTGACACTCCCAAGAGTTTCTAGCAGTCTTGTGATGGTCTGCATGCTGTGCCTCTTTCACCTGCCACCAGGGAGAGATTTCTCCTTAAATCATATTGATAATCACTGTTTTAGGGAGGTAACAAAAGACACATTCTCCTGAGGGTACTCACCCAACTGGTGCTCTCTCTTGCTGTAGGGTGTTTGGCTGCCAAATGGTCTTGTGAGCTTTCCTCCTCTCTTCCCATGCCATGAATTAGGATTGGTTGTTCTGTTGTTTTTGTGAATTTTGCTCTTTTACCATAATATTTTAATCTTGTTATAGATTGTTGAGAAGTCCTTTGTGATCAAAGCCACGGAGTGGTAGAGATTTTGCTAATGCAGGACACAATGGATTATGTCCATTACTGAATATGAGCTGAATAACACAGCTCATTACATACATTTTACTGTATTCCCTCTGATTGTCTTGAGAGTATGAGAGGGAATGAGATTTGCTCTCCAATGATAAGTGCACTTCTTTTTACACAGAATCCTCTCCTCACTCCTGCTTGGCACTGCACCACTGCAGGGATGCATCTTCAGCATCCAGCATTAGATTTCAGTCATCCTGTTCTGCCTTTTACATCAGGGTGGTGTCAGCTGCACACAGCAGGGATGAATGCAAGTGCAAAGAACCTCCACTAAAGTAAAAGAGCAGCAGAAGTAAGGCCTAAAATTTTGGAACCTGAATTGTTTTTCAGCTGTGACTGAGAAGTCAGTAACAGTGGTGAAGAAAGTCTAGTTTTTTAAACCTTATTTATATTAGTGTTATCAACCTGCTCATGTTTCTACAATGACTGGCAATCAGAAAAGCAGCCAGGCTACCAGAGGGGTCCCACCACCACAGGCAAGAACTGAAGTGACTGAAAGTAAATGCAGCAATGTACACTTTTGAATAAACAGCATGTATCTATAAGGACATTGATAGCCCTGAAAAGGACAGGATAGATTCTTCCTGTTTTTCTTACCGACCCTCCAGACACACAGTAAATTCCAGAAACTGAGAAGGACCTCTGGAGCTGTGGCATGAGATTCTTGTTTGGCCTTGTCAAATCAATAAAATATCTCTCTTCCCACCAACAGTCTCTCATAGTCCTGTCTCCTCCCATACACTCCCTGAAGGGCATCCCAGGATTTTGTACAAATCACACAGTACACCCCAGAGACAGGACACAAATCTTAAAACCAACATCCAAGTAAACAGGCTATTTTCCCTGTTTAGGAATTTGCTGTGTTTTGTCAGCCTTTAATAATTCAATTGAAGAGTGATACAAGATGCAGCTTCAGCATGAGGAAAAAAGGGTATTTATTGGAATATCTTAAGAAGATGACTCTTAGTGTTTTCCAGGAGGTGTCAGCAGTTCTTTAAACCAAGGCAGGGATTGCAACAAATAGCTTCTTTTGCTGAGAATTCAAAAGATACTCTTTAAAGTCTGCAAATTGACAGAGAGTTTCAATGGAACAAGTGTTCTCAAGGTGTATTTATGTTGTCTCTGTAGCACTCCAAAGGATTTCTGCCAGCACACTCCATTACAATGAGTAATGTTTCCTTTAAAAGCAAATGAAGAAGTCTTAGATCTTGGTTAATTAAATAATCTTCTCTTTTTTTAATTATTTACAATAGGAGACTGACACCAACCTCCTTGTTTCCCACCCTGAACCTCAGGGCATTATTGTGTTTACCTTGATAAAAGCTGAAGGGTCAAAACACTTGTGTTATCTATCTGTCAAGTAATGAAAGGGCAGAGAATGTGTAATTAAGCTCAGATTAAGACTTCCACAAGATTCATTAAAAGAAAACAACTTGAATCAGAAATAAAAGCTGCTCCCTCTATAGTGGGATGTACCAGCAGCCAGTCCTTGGCACAACACATTGACAACAGTCTGCAGCAGCTCCAGGTGAGCTCTTATCTCCTCATTTTTATTCATGGCCTGTGGAGGTTGGCAGTTCTCCATGTGGAACTCTTTTTATAGGAGATTTATCTGTGGTCTGTAAGTAGCACATTGGCATCATGAATGTCCATCTATCAAAAATGCTGAAGCATTCCCCATGACGGAAGAAGGATGGTTTTGCTGAATGCAGAGCAGAGAAGGATAATGTAAACACCCTGAAAAGAGCAAGCAGCAAGTATTATAGTCTCAAAATCAATTTACGTCAGGCAGGGAAGTGTGACAGGGGGACCAAAGTGCAGAGCAGGGCCAGCATCTAAGAGGCTACCTAAGTACCAGTCTCCTTGGTGTTTGAACTCCACAGACAAGAATGAACATCTTGTGTCAGTCCCAAAGAATTAGCAATTCTCTTCTTCATCCAGTGCTTGGGCATCTTTTTTTTTATTTTCCTGAGTGCAAGACCTTTTCAAGGAATATAAAACAAAACAGGGTTTCTTTATTTCACTTGATGTTTGCTATAATGGCTTCTCTTTTCTGTCTTTAATCTGATTGAAAATTTCTAAGGTATAGAATATAGAGTTTGCAACATTCTAATTTAGTTTATAATACCATAACCTTAAGACTTCAGTCTCTCCACCTCAGAAACCCATCTTTGTCCCTTTTCAGGAAAAAACAAGAAGGGAAGATAATTCTTGCCTAAATGGATAAATAAATACTTTATTTATTTATAAATAACTACTTTATTTATTTAGAAACATAAATATAGATAATATATAAATTATTTATTTATAAATATACTTTTTTACTCTTCTTTCTAAACAATTACTTTATAATTGGCATCTTATATCACCCATAATTCATTGCCTGCTCCTACCAGCCTTTGTCCTAAACTCTGTGACCTGAATCTCAGGCAATCCATGGTACAGATGGTACAGGGAAACATTTTGAGTACTTAGATCATCAGTTATAAGAAATATTAGTGATAAGAAATACCAGCAATAAGAGAATCTGCATGAAAACTGATACTCAAAGTGCTTGCTGAAGGTTCCCATCTGCAGATGACAGATGAAATGCACTTTTATCCTGATATACAGAGGTGAAGACCTTCCTCTTTTGCCTTCAGCTGGAGCTGAAGATTCTTGAGATTTCAGAATAACAAGCAAATGTGTCACAAGCCAGACGTTCTGTGACTCTCAGTGAAAGTGAGAATTTATTTTTGTTACTCCACTTGCCCCTCTTTGAAGTGGGAGGAATGCTGTTCACCTATCATGTAAATGTTCTGAGGCCTAATTAGTTAATGTGTGTAAATTGCTTTAGATACAAACAGGGCTAAGTATTATTATTACTGTATTAAAATATGGCCAGCAGCCAACCTCTCCCTGTAGCTGCAGGGTAATGACAAAGATGATCAACTGCAGGATTTTATTGCTAGTGATCTCAAACAACAAATAATTTCTGTCCATTTATCCATGAACAGGTACAAACAAATAATACAATGTTAGTAAACAGAGGCAGCTGATTCATTCTTTAATGCAATATTTGGTATCCCAAAACATTACCTTGGTTAAAACAGTCAGTGTGAAATTATTTCCAAGGAGAGTTAAATCCACAGCTTTTTAGGTATTCCTTATTCCTTAATTGAATTAACAAGTGGTCTTTTACTATATGGGAATCTGTGTGTTATTTACTCTGTGGAGCAGAATGTTTCTTTTGTCTACTGTTTCCAAAGAATCTAGAAGGTCAAATTTCATTCTTAAGACTGAAGGAAGAGGCAGACCTCTCAGGACATCAGCCAAGGAGGATAGAAGAGGATAAAGGGTTGCATAAACTAAGAAGAAACCACAGTTATCACCCTACTTTCCTTATTCTAACTACTGATTCCCAGGCAATATAAAAAAGGCTTGCTGAAATCAGGTGGGATTTGCTCAAGGCTAATCACATGGATCTGAAATAAGGGATCTATTTTAAGAACATTTTTTGGGGGAGCAGTCCAATATTTTCTCTGCCAACAAACTACTTTCCAAAACCAGATATGTTCAAGAATTTAATATAAACCAACAGGAAATTATATGCTGTGATTCCTCCACATTTATCCAGTCTATCTTGTAGGGCTAGAATCCATTATGCAAATTGCTCCACCACAGGAGCATGGTCATTCACTAAAATTTTAAATTTCTGCTGGATTTAATGCATCTGTGAAGCTTAACTTGATTTGTAATTTATTCCTCATGGACAAAATGTTGTTTCATTTGATTTACATAAAGAAAAGAGGCCAGAAATATGATGAAGCAGGACACACAGGAGTTTTTTTTAAGCTACACAGCATTACATTGGTGGGAAAAGCTATGGGAAATCCTGAGTGGGATTGGATAGGATCTGGAAACAAAGTGGATGGTTCTGTCAACTTGGAGAAGACACAAGAAACATTTCTGGTCTTATAATATAAATGCTTGTCCCCAGACAACTGATTTCTGAAGTATTATCCCACCAACTGTTAAGAAAAAAATCTTTAGAACTCTGTAAATTATGAATAAAAGTCTTTTTTTTGTTTTTGTTTTGTTCTTTCATGAAATTATCCACTTTTTAGATTAGGTACATACTATTCCCTATCAATGTTCAATAATAAAACACATAGTTCAAGTAAATAGAAAATCATATAGCAGGAATTTAACCCAGGTATTTGGTCTTTAATATATTTTTTTCCTCCTTTCTGCCTTCCTTCCTTTTTCATTCTTTATGCAACTTTTAGCTACAAAACGTACCAAAATTACAAGAATAGCTTAGGGCTTCAGATGTTCATAGTCTAAAATTAAACTCTATCCTTGGCAAATCCTTCAGATGTCGTGATTTTTGCTTGTCTGAAATCAAACTGACAAATTAATTTTGATTCCTTTAGACCCTGGGTCACCTCAAGTGCCAATTAGAAGCTAAAATAATAAATTCATCATCTAACTGAAATCCTTCTGAAATTATTGAAAACCATGGCTGCAACAGTGTATTTCTACCAAAATACAATACTGAAATGGTGTTAACCTTCAACATTACATGTAGTCATGAGACTGTTTAGGATGGCTGGACAATCACTGTTGTAAACACTTTCATTTTCATCAAGTCTTGCTATGCATGACAAGACTTCATCTGCTGAACTCACTAACCACATCTGAACCACAGCACCCTGCAGTTCACAGCTGGACTCTGATCTTACTACATGTGGAGTGATTTGAACATTCTACCTGCTTTTTCACAGGAGAGAAAGAGAAAATATATGTATATATATTCACATAGAATGCATGAAAATCTTTCAGTCACAATCATGGACTCTTAAGTATGGTCAGAGCCAGAAACAAATCTATCCTGAATGCTTTGTGCTGATCAGTTACTTTTGAAAGCAGTAGTATACTTGTGTGCAAAATATTGCTTTACTTGTCAATAAAATATCACTTCAGTGATATTCCACTAATTTAGCGATATTCCACTAATACTCAAACCTTTGAACTAAATAAATTTTATCCTTCTAGGTTGAAACTTAAAGTAATCAGGTGATGCCACTCTGGCTCACTTTGAGAGATGCAATACAGTTGCCAAATCAAACACTTCTTCAGTATTTTTGCAAAGGATAGATTGCCCTTCATCAAAATTTTGTGCCTGGCTTGGGCAAACCCCCACAACATTTGTAAATATTGATCTTCCAGAGCAATTGCAATAAACCAGACCAGTCTACATACTTTTCTAAATCAAGAAATCTAGTTCTTTTGTTTTAAATTCCTCCTCATACCTTTGACCAAAAATAGTAGCAATCTTTTTCTACTCTAAAGAGAATCTCTAAGACATGCTAATTATCTGGTACTTGCTTTTCCACAATGGCCGAGTGATTTTACACTCTCACCTATGACCTGGGATGACCTAGATGTTTGGCACAGAGGAGAACTAAATATATATGTCATTCTAAAGGGCTCCCACAACTGAGCTATGGCATATCCTTAGGGAAAATGTGATCAAAGCTGATACCTGTACAGCACTGTTCCCTGAAACACTTTAGGCAAAGAGGAACCTGATCCTCACCAACAGATCTGTTGCAAAGGTTTGCACAGCTTTGATCCCTGCCTCTAGGATTGCTTTTGTTTCTTTCTGAGGTTATGTAATGTAAGACACATAAGAACAATAAAGACCATAGTTTCAGATAAGCAGCTAAGTTAAAGTCATCTTTCCTGTTTCCCTTTTTCTGATGGAGCAAGAACTCTTGCACGTCTTTTGTATGATAAGTTACTTTGAGACATAAAGGCAAAGACCAAGGTACCTCATGGCTTGTGGTTAGACATTTTCCAAATAGAAGTCCTGCAAAGAGTCAACTCATTTAAAGCTGAGTAAGAAAATGTATCATTTCCTGGGTGAGAGTTGTGATGGTGGGATTATTGAACAAAAGCTGAGGAGCACTTTTATTACTATGGAGATATTAAACAAAGGCTAAATGGTTAATGACATCTAATTTTTTGCATTTCTCTGAGGCTTTTTTTAGGAATTCAGTATTTCTAAACTTAATTCTCATCATGGGAGGGGTTTAGTTGAAGGATAAATATAGATGTACCTAAAGTGTGTATGGATGAATGAAAAAATGTACTGGGAGAATTCATCTGGCATCTAATGAAGTAAGATAACTCTACCACAGTTGGGTGTCTCACACTGGAAAAACAGGCATGTTAAATAACCATAGATTTTCCCATTGTAGCAATTTGGAACAATTTTAAGCAGGGTTACAGTAGTCACAAAATTTCAATACATACTATGGGCCAGGTTTACAATAGTGATGCCTTCCTTTAAAATACATCTGAATGGATTTCATTATTTTTATCTTTTGCCCCATTAGAGTAGTTAAAGGATCAGAATGAGAGAGTGACCTTGTCTTTTTAAACGTCCTGCAAGGTCTACAGTTTCACCAACTGGTACACAAAATCTTCAGAACTTCACAAAGTTAACTGGGGATGCAAGAGAATAAAAGGTGGAATAGTGTGATTGTGTATGATTTTAAAAGGGCACAGAGGAACCAAGTAAGAAAAATACCATCACTATAGCAAAATAAGATACTAAAAATTAGTAAAGCTACAAATGTGAGAGTTTACCTTTGGGTAAAGTAAGTTTAAACACAAAGAGATTGATCTAAAGAGAAATAAGATTCACAAATTGTGGGATACCACTGTCTCACTAGATGCCTTTTCTACTAATTAATCACTTTCTAAAAGGTGATTTCTGAGTTGGATCATTGAAATTTTCCTTACAAACAGCGAAATATCCTTAACAGCTCAGGAACACCTTTTTCTAAACCATCATGATCACATCTCTTGCTTGAACAGATTTAGCCCCATGGTGCCAGTTTCCATTATAATCTGAATAAACTAGCCATTCAAATGAAGAGCATACCTGTGGTTATTCCAGGAGAAAACAGAATGAAACCAACCTCTGGAAATTTCCATAATGGAAATAACTTTGATATATCTTGTATTATGCAAATGATGTGTTTCATTGTAATGTAGATTTTTCTGGGTTGTTTTGTTGGTTGTTTTTTTTTAAGAATTTCTTTGCTATAAAGGTCAGAATATTTATCCTGACATCTCCTAATTTTCCTTGCTACTTTCCAAAGCAGAAATAAGCTATCTGAAATTTGAAATCTGTTACAGTGCAACACTGTCCTTGTTTTTACTGTAGAGTAATCAATGAAACCATGGATTATCAACCTGCAGTGATATTTTTCATGGATAATATATCAGTCATCCCACATCTACAGAAATCTGTTCAGGTTTGGAGCTGAACAGGATTAATAGGTGAGAGTGTAGTAGGTAATACAGAGTAAGTAGAAATAAAACTGGAATGCACAAAACAGCTTGATAGAGACCAAGTATTTTGGATATATAATTAATATAATTTATGGAACAACCTGAGTTAAAAGGAAATGATTACTTATAAAACTGGAAGAGGTAATGGTAAAAGAGAAAAGGATTAGCAATGAAAACATGAAACAGGGAAAGTTCCTACACATTTTTGTGTGTTTTAAAGGCTTAAGCACTTTGAGTAAACTAGCCAATAAACTCAACTGCTCTGAGAATTTCCCAAGAATACCTTGAGGCATTTATCACAGGCATGAGTCTGAATGTCTACTTGGGGAATATCTTTCCAGTTCTTTGCAGTTCCTTCAGGCCCCAGCTGGAGAGAGGAGAGGGCTTTGCAGGGCAGGATGTTTGTATGGGGCCTCCCACCTGCTGGACTCCAGGAACCTTTTCCTCCCCAGAGGTGAGAGTGTGAGACTTTGTCAGTCCAACAGATGTGGTGTCCCTGCACTGCAGTGAAAAGGAGAAATCAACAGCTTCATAGACATTCACATGGGAAACTGTAATTTTAGGGTTTTCCCATTTTCCCTGCACAGTCCTTGCAAAAAATAGAAGAACTTGTTACCTTCTGCATTTTGCCAATATTTTATGTTGTAAAATAATAGAATGATAAAGAAAAGCATCCATAGAAGTCATCTAGTCCAACGCCCTGCTCAAAGTAAACAGCAGGAGTCACCTTGAGTTTCACTTTACAGTCTGAGTTTCAGGAAATCTCTTTTATTGTGCCTCTAAAAATTCAAATCCTCCCAAACATCCTTTAAAATAAAGACTGTTAATCTCTCATAGGTAGTGCTAACAGACCGAAAGTCCAGTTAAGAACAGGTATGGGTGTACACCTCTACAAGGCTGCCCTGAAACTTCCCTCCACCTACGAAACTACACATAAGCCATCTTTTTTCAGAGCAAATACCCAACTCCTATTAAACATTCATCTGAACAGAATTATTGTACTGTATAAATTGGACACAAGTAGAAAAAAAGTATTTCTAAATAACATTAATTCATATTAAATTCAAATTCTAAAATAGTACTGTGCACATTCCTACTCTCTGATCTTACTCTCTTACCCATAACAGTGTTTTCTCTCTGTATTTGATGATATTCTATCTGACATAATACCAAAACTCTCCAGTTTGTTCATATCACTGATGCCTTGGGTTAGGAAAACAGTATCATTCAGGGACAGAGCCTAATGATTGTTTCATCAGATTAATTAGATGGAGTTTTCAAATAAACCAGAAATGACAATTATTTCTAGAATTTTTTAGGGTCTCTGTTCTTCCTTTTCCAGTTTTCTGCTGAACAAAGTGAGAGGAAGTATTTGCCCAGATGTTCCCTGCAGCTGCAGCTTTGCTGGCTGAGAAGGGGGCTGTTCCCTTCTTGTCATTGTTCCTACTACCATTTACTAACTCCTCAAACCTGCCACTTGTCCCTGCTGCTCCTCCTAATCCCTTTCAGGGAACAGGAGTCATATTTGCTTAAACAGTTCAAATAGCTCTTTTCAAACCTGGCTCATTTCAAAAGAAGTGGACTAGTAAAACAGGTTAGGAGATTACTCATACAAGCAGCACCTCTGAGTGTTCTGCTGAAGACAAGTTTCTGCTGAGGAATGCAGTTGAGCAGTGAAAGGATGGTGAAGCCTTCAGTCAAGACAGTAAAACAAACATGAATGAGGAGAATAGATTGGTAGGTTGTAGGTCTGATTGGAGAACTCACCATGTACAACTACAGATGTGCTTCTACTCTCTTCCCAATCCATCATTAATAAAGGAGAAATTTCACATCAAAGGTTTGCTATCACAGTGATACACTCCGGATTATTTCAGTTCTTATCATTCAGATGAGTTTTTCACTTATGAATTCAGGTTCTTCTTGTATCTCCCTGGATTTTATATCTTTATCCATTTAGAGTACTTAAAAGGAAAGATGTTCTATGATGTGTTACGATATTTATCTTCCTTTGTGCAGACAGTGATAATTCATGGCTGGCACAGCCAGAAGTGACTTATTAGGGTTTTCTTCGTTCAAGAAAAAGGTTGTAAAGTAACTCAGTGTATCTTGGGCTTTATGATTATAGTTTTATTGTATAATACACTTCCTTTATGCCCCTCCCATCTCCATCAGTCTTGCAGTTTAAAAAGTATACATCTTTATCTGGAACTTTCAAACAATATCTGCTGCCATAAACTTGGTATAGTTACTTTCAAATCCTGTTTGGTTTCCAAAGTGCCTTTCTTATTCTAAAAATCTCAAGTGCACTACTATGCATATGCTGCTTTCCCTGGACACTTTCTCTCTCTTTCTGCTTTTCTCAGAAAACTCACTGAGGAAAAATGAAAAATCTACTGGCCAGAACAATAAGCTGCAGACAGACACACTGGACACCCTAGAGTGCAGTTTGCAGAGGAGTTTGTGTGCAGGTAGGGCTCAGTTGTGTTTGGTTCTGATGAGTTACTGCCTGTGTTTATATTGTCTGTGAAACTCAAGTTCAGTGACCCTGGCATGTCTCAGCTGCATTAGACAAAGTAACTCTCATATACATGTGGTCAGGAATAATTAACTGGGGATGCTGGGACACCTCCTTCACTGACAAGCTTTGAAAATGGGTGACACCAAAATACTCCTGGAGCTGTTTCTGGCTTGGATTAGGGAGGAGGGGTTCCCAGCTCTGCTGCTGTGATGGACTCTGTGACCAGGCTGTCAGGCTCTGTGTGTGCCCCAGGCCATCACACCAGGGTATGAGACTTCATACATGGTTAGTGACACAGTCACACGCAGTTGGTCCCAAAGTATTTCTGTTTTTCACAGAGCTGTAGAGCTGAACCTCCTGCAGTACAGCCAAGTTTCACTCCATTTGCACATTATCAAACGAATATTATTTTGTATTTACTGAAAGAATAGGTTGTTTTGAGCTGCTGATTCAATGATGGAAGATCTTTCATCAGCTGGAAGATACATGCATTTGCTTTTCAATGAAATTACAAATTCCTTAGGATATTTGTATGAAGATATTACATATTACATATTGCCCTAAAAACCCCTGTCTCATTACCTTTTTTTATATAAAGGGATGACTTAAACAAAAAGATTCATAATAACCTGCTCTTCAAGGACTTTTTCTGTACAGTGATCTCTCTGGTCTTGCAATGCTACCAAGCACACCAAACAATATCAGAGTTACTCATCATGAATCAGTAAATGATACTAAAGGACAAAGAGGAGCCATTCACCCATGGGTGTGCCAAGGAGAGAGGAAGTACTTGGAATTCTTTTTATTTGTACTATCAAAGCATTTTGGGGCTATATAAATGCTTACCTTGCCAAATAAATTCACAGTGAGAGAAAAGGTCCTTCTTAACATGAGAAATGTCAGCTAGCACTCTAATTTCTAATAGTCTGGAAGCAGCATTCCAGACCAGGAGGCAAGCTGAATACAGTCCTAAATCATTGCAAAGTTTCACTGTAAGAAACCACAAGAAAGGAAAGTCCAAGTAGCCACACTGCACTCATTCATTTTATATGTAGTCATGAAGTGAGTGTAACTGAGTCATACACAGACAGAACCAAGTGAACACACTTTCTAAAATGCAACTTTTTTTTCCTGGACTCTCATGGTGGTTTCTTTCTGTCTTTTGTGATTGTGTCTTTAACAGTCATTGCCTCTGAGCCATTTGAATAATCACTTTAGGAGATACTGAGCAAACTTCCTGCCCTGAACCTAGTGTGCGCCCATTTCTCTTTCCACTGAGTTTGGCAGCTTCTTGAAGTCAGATTAATTTCTTGTCAATATCCACAGAAATACCCATTCTCACTGTCTTTTGTCTTACAGTAATTACCATGCTGATTTCTTGCATGATACTTGGGACTCTATTGATCACACCACTACTGTGGATTTCACTGCCTTCATTCCAAGATAAATCATCTTAATCCCATGGGAACTGATGGAAAAACTCTTACTGGTACCATAGGCTTTGAAGCAAACTTCAAGCCAGCTTCTAGTTCAGTTTTTAAGACAAAATGGCTTGCATATTTTTCTCTATGAAAAGTTTTACATGTTGCATTGTGGAGCAGTGATCTAGACAAATTACATACAAAGATGCTGTCTTTGGAAAGCTCACAGTCTTCAGCCCTATCTCTCCATCCTGGGTACTTTATCTTTGGTTTCCAAATAGCAAAATCAAAGCTTTGTGATCTGTAACTACATGGAGATGAGCTCCATAAACGTAAACATGAAAGTAACTGCTGCATCCACAGACTACAGCAAGTGCCTTATCTACTCACAAGCAATTCTGCTCCATCACAATTTATCAGTGACTGGCATATGAAATAGTATTTCTGCTCTGCATTGCCTGTCTTCCTTAGAGCTGATCATACTTTCAGAGTTTGGAATTGACTACAATTGTTCCTTCTACTCATGTTCAACACACTAAAACTGGCATAAAAACAAACTTTTCCCAAGAGTTATTTAGATCTCTACCCAAGTTCTTGAAGGTCCAAAACAGATCATAGAACTGCTTCCTAAGAGCAAAGCTGTGGCAGAGGAAAGCAGTTGGCATCTGAACTGTTCTGGGTTCTTGGTGGGAAAAGCTTAACTAAAGAACCAGCAGTGCTCCTGCTAGAGAGAGGTGGAAAGACCATACATGAGCTGATAACAGAACCACAGTCTCTTAGGGCAACACAATTTGTTTTCTGTCCCTGAATTAGTTGACATTTTTTCAAAGAATTATTCATTTGCATTTGTCAGACTGTCAATCACAGAGACAAAGAGACATCTTTGACTTTCAGGTTTCTTTGAGAGACTGACTAGTAGACTGGGGCTACTTAAAATGCCATGGGGCTGATGGCAAAGTGTAAAAATTTAGTCAGAATTTGGAACAAGATTGCACAACATCTTTTCAATGGTCAAGCCTCAGGAAACTCTTCAACCTAATGCTGCTTTAATGCTTTTTAGAAGTCATGGAATTAATTTTTTTTTCAGACAAAGTAAATCATATCAATTTTTTTCTCTTTACTGATCTGGGTCCTATGATGTACATCTCTCTTTGGGTGAGAGTAAAATGTAGCTGTTCAGCTTTCAGAAATAATGTAAGATCTAGAAAGTTTCATCTTCCCCCTAACTTCATACAAAATTGAACCCAGAGTCAGCTGTTTTATCATGTCACCCTCATAATTAATTCAGTGTACTTGATGTGGTCAAGAATGAGTAGCTGGGGATGAAAGCCTCCTCATAAACACACTGTGTTCTTGGAGATGATCTAATCCAGCCATGGAGATTCTTTCAGGAGATCTTATCAAACTGCTTATAGTCTTCTTTCTATCAGTCCCCTTGTGCACACCAAGAAGCAGTTACTCTGTTGTGTTGAGACCTCCTACACTACTGAAGTGTTTCCATATCTCCAGTTCGTCTTTCAAGAGCTGTTAAGCTTTGTCTGAGCAACTGACTGTGTTGGGGCATATTTGACTTCTTTCAGGTCTAAACTTAGCTATTACCCATATTATGATTCTGTCCCAAATCTATACTTTAACTTAGCTGGACAAATTTGGGCCCATCTCATACTCATAAACCATGATCTAGAAAGGCTAGGGAGCACAGAAATAAACTCTCATTGGGCTATTTTGGCTGTGACAGAAATGATAAAGTGGTCCATATACAAAGTAATACCTCAGATGTCAAAATACTTGACATCTGAATATCACAAATATATCTAGATGGCACAAATTCAAACCTATGCATATTCTAGGAACTCAATATTTCTTTCCCAGAACACAGCACCTACATTTTAAGCATCAGGTGATACTTTTTCTGCAGTGGTGAACAGTACTGAAAATATGAGTTTAACAAAAAAAAAACCAAAAAGACCTCCCAAAAATATTTAAAAATCCCCAAACTTAGGTACCATTTGAGTTGTAGGCAGCATGATCTAGCTCCATGACAAGAAAATCAAGTCTCACCATGAAGATACTGAAGTTCTTAAGTCCTGCCAGTTGAAAAGTTTCAGAAATTACCTACTGAAGAACTAAAGCCTCCAGGTAACAGAGTACACAAAGCTCCCCACATTTGTAAATTATTTTGCTGCCTTTGTTGAAGACCTCAGAACATAATTATTCAACAGCTGAATGTGAAAAGTAAGGGCATGTAAACTCAATATGAATATTCAAAGAATCTAACTGATGTTTAGTACAAATATAGAAAGGAGAGAAGTAGCATAAGAAGCTGTTAAATCAAGCTATGTCTGCCTGTCAGACAAATGTGTGCAATCTCAAACAAAATGCCAGCAGGTCAGACCCTCAGCTGGTAAAAAATGGCTTAACTCACTCTAATTCAGCAGAATTCAGCTAAGTACCTGATCTCATCTTACCAGTTTTCTCTTGGAAATTTATGTTCATATTTATATTAATAGTCTGTACTATCTAACTAAAAAGAACCAACAACCCTCCCCCTGCCCATTAAGAAAATGGTTTCCTGTCAGAGAGATGCTCAAGATCATTAACAGCTTTCTAAATATAACTGTATAGTGTGATTTTGAATTAAAAAAAAAAAAAGATGGGAGGTCTAGTGAGGATGAAATTCAGCCCTGCTTTGAAATTCATCAGAAGGACTAGGTGCAATCAAAAACAAGGAATCTATCAGACATTATTAGACATTTCTCTGTTGGAAACTTAAATTCAACCCCAATTATTTTATTGCAGGTAAAATTCATGAAGTCAACAGCATTTGTGCCTCGAGGAATTCTTTGTTTCAAACCCTTTTGTTAAGTTTAGATTATTTCAGGTTAAACAAAAAGCATTTGTCTTTATTTGAAGGCTTTCATGAAAGCTTATTTTCATAACTGTTCTGAAATAATATAGCATATATTTTCAGTTTTGAAATGCTTTTGCCAAATGTTCTTTTGTCTTCCTGAGGACTTTTCCTCTGTGCATGGTTTAATAGGAGCTGGACATAAAGAAAAACTGCAGCATAGAATCCTGTAAAAGGAAGCTGTAATATCCTCTACAGAGATTCATTTTTTTTTCTTTTTCTTTTTAGGAACATGCTAACAGGTAATAAAACGACTTTGCAGTAATAAAACTGGAAACTGCGAAAAAGGAAAGATAATTCTCTTATATACCATAAAATGTATAAGCCAATAAAACTGCACATTTCCCAAGAACCTGGGAATTGAGGCAATACAGAAGTGAAAAGAAATTTTTCAAATAATTGTTAATCAAAGCTGGTTCATGGAGAAGACATCTGGTTAGATTAATATCAGTATGAATGATTACTTTCATTTTTCCTGTTTTGACTACTGAATCAATATTAAGGCAAAGCAGTTTTCTTTCAGCAGGATTTGAAATTACCTTCATTTAAATGGAGAGAGAAAACAAGAAGGTACTTTTGAAGCATTAGATGGTAAAATGACAGAGATATGTTCCAGGATGTATAAAATAGCTACCAGCTACAGTAAATAAAATACATAAGTGTGCAATGTGTTTACTAGTGTTGCTTAAAAGATTGCATATTAAACACTTTTCTACCAGAAGACAGTTGTGTTAAAATAGAAAGAACTTGTGGTGCAAGCAGTTTTCAAAGACTGCTTTCAAAGGTTGTCATTTGAAAATGTTTTGGTTGGGATTTACTCAAGCGTAACATTTCAGTAGGGCTTAGAAACCGCAACCCAAGCATGTTTTGTTACCTCTATAGCCAATAAAATGGTTGCCTATTTGTAAGGAAACTGGTGCCTCATGTCTGCACTGGTGCCTTCCTCGGTTTTCTTGTGCACTTGGGGAGTTTTCAGAGACAGAGAGTTGCTTAACATACCACTGCTCCCAGTTTGGGACATTGCAAACCAAGTCAGGTGCTGCATACACTCCAGCACTCCAAACTCCGTTACAAATTTGAAGGAAATGATCTCTTCAATATGTTTGTCCTTTTTTAACATGTTGCATATCTTCTAGACAAAAATGCCAGCATCAGACAGGAGCTCTAGTTTGGGCTGCTCCTGGGGAGCTGAGCAAGGGAGAAGAGCCAGCCACAAGGATGCTGTGGAAACTGCATCTTGGCCAGAAACTGCTACTTAGGGCAGCAGAAACCAAGGGAGTTCTGCAATGAGAATGGAGACAATGACAATTGTTAAGTGACAATGACAATATCTGAAGTAACAGCAGGAACTTTACTCAGAGGGTACTGCTCAGGGTTAACTGCAAACCAGAAAGCCCATAACTGAACCTCAAATTCCAAGTGAAGATACAAAGCACAAGAGAGATTTAAATATAAATTATTTCTCCTTGAATTAGTGACTTTGAGCTATCTCTGAAAAATCCTTATTCTCACTTAAATTCCAATGTAAGATAAATGTGTTGGGGTTTTATTTCCTTTTGGAGGGGTTGTATGTGAGTGTGTTGTGGCCTTTTTTTCCATTGAGACAATTTGTTCTTCTTTGGGCAACTCAGTAAATGGGAAAAAGGAATTATTGCCTCAAATGTCTGATCAGTTCAGGGTATAAGCATTGGATTTCTGTCACTTTTAGAGTTAAACTTGACTAGAAATAGAAAAAAATAAAATAAAAGGTTTAATCAAAATATTGCAGGATTTTCATTTCATTGTGAGTTCTGGAACTTCAACTCTTTAATTTGAAAGAGTATCTAACTATTAGAACTGTTTACAAGATAGAAATTCTGTATTTTTTTCTTGATTCCTTAGTGAAACCTAGTAAAGAGTTTCTGTCAGTTTTTTGTCCTTAATACTATGCTCAATTTCAAATAACAGCAATCTATGATAACCAAGAAAAGGAGTGAGATTTCATTATGGAGTTTCATAGAACACAACATTGACTGTACAACAGACAACCATATACCAGGCAAAGGCCAAAAACAACTACATGGCTGAGGTTATGTCACATGACACCAGTTTACACTGTACTGGGAAAAGCTGTACCAGTCCTTGCTAGTGTAAGGTGCTTCATCTCTGGTGTGGGCTGAATTTAAAACACCCCTTGTCCCCTGCCTGCCCACGAGAGTGCCCTTTGCAGCCTGTGTAGCTGGAGTAGGCAGGGATGTTTGCTGACTCTGGAGCTGCATGATCTTTGCCTCTTGAAACAAAAGACATTCATTTTCCTTAAAAAAATGTGCATGTTTTCTTCTCAAAATGGCAATGATATACCTTCACTAGTTTGGGCTTGCAGTAGGATGTTATGATAGCATTTCATAAAGAATCTGATGATCAGTGCAATGTAAGAACTTACATAGAATCATAGAATAGTTTGGGTTGGAAGGGACCTTAAAGATCATCGAGTTCCAACCCCCCTGCCATAGGCAGGGACACCTCCCACTAGACCAGGCTGCCCAGTGCCCTGTCCAGCCTAGTCTTGAACACCTCCAGAGATGGGGCATCCACAACCTCCCTGGGCAACCTGTTCCAGTATTTCACCACCCTCACTGTAAAGAATTTCTTTCTTATGTCTAGTCTAAATCTANAGATGAAGATCCAACTGTCTTCTCTGTACACAGGGGTTTTAATGGTTAGTGTACTCATTTTGCCAACATATTCAAATGACTCTTAACTTATGAAAACATTATGAAAACTTCTGAAAACAAAGCAGCCTCAGGATAATTTATACAGGATCTCCTTAGTGAACTCATCATTAAGCAAAAGGAAATACAAATAAAGCATTTGTATAAAAATTTCTTCAAGTTTGATTTTGATTTACTCCACAGTGGAAAAATTTTCTCTTCCTCTGTAGTGTGTCCCTGCCTATGGCAGGGGGGTTGGAACTCGATGATCTTTAAGGTCCCTTCCAACCCAAACTATTCTATGATTCTATGATGCTCCTGCTAATTAAGCCATTGATCTATCTATCAATTTACCAGCAAAGCCTAGACCACAGTTAGGCTGTTATTCTTTGAAGCACGGCAGCATTCTTGGAGAGAAAGATCCAAGTTGCTAACACAGAAGTATGCATTCTCCACAAGCAGATTATTATTAACATGAGCACATAAATCAAACTTTATTAGCCACTTAATGCTAATAGCACTTGTTCAGTTTATTAAACCCTCAGTAGCTCTACACAAAAGGCCAAACCCAAGGTGTTTATTGGCATGCTTCAATCACATTTGTGGGACAAAAGGTTTTCACTTCCCATGTGATTTCAAAAGTTAAATAACCGTGTGAATAAGGAGCAAGAAATAATGACCTAAAAAAATTTTTACTTAAAGTGCTCTCTTTTTCATATTTAAGAATATTTATCTCTAAGCATGGATGTACCAAGGTAGAGTGGAGTGGTTTCCAGACAGAGTTTATTTCATAATAACCCCAGTATTAAAATGCATAGCATCCAGCAGGTAAGATGTTATTTTTTTTCCTGTTATGGCTTAGCTGGATGGAATTATAAAAAGAGAAAGACTTGTTTTGTCTCCTCTTTAGCTTTGAGTGCTCCAGTTAGGGTACAGGAACAGCAGTTGCTTTGTCTTCATGTTTTGACATTGAAAATAAAGCAATTCTAGAAGAAAGGAACAAGAAGTAACTTGCATTTCTCTGACTTTTGAGACTTTATTATACAGTCTCTATTGTTTCATTTCATTCCAGTAAAAAAATATCCAGTAAAGCAAGGGATCAAAATGAAACTGATAAAATAAAAGTTACTAATCTTGTAACAGCCTTAGGACTTCATCTACTCTCTTGATGTTTCCTATTTAAACAAGGAATATATACTTCTTTTTAAAATCAAGGCAGAATTTTTCAGCTATTGATTGAAGAATTTAAGAAAAAAATAATATTGGCTAATCTGCAATAATTAGCTACAAGAACTGTCCATGCTGTATAATAAATATCCAGATCATTTTCCCTTTGTCATGAAATTTACCATGTTTGATCTTCTGGAAAAAAGTCTCTTCCTGTTTTTTTTTTTTTTTAAGATACATTTTAACCTTTTGTTACTCTAATTAAAAAAAATTAAATTTTAGATTTTTTAGATATTTGAGATATTTAGATATTTATATTTTAGATATTTTTCAGGTATGGAAGTATTACAGTCTTATTAAAAAGTAGGAACATTTTCTTGGGCATGACTAAGACAAGACAAAGACAAATTTTTCATTCATCATCAATGAACTGCAGCATTCAAGGCTGTAGAAGTTAACACCAGTGCCTCTCACTCCACACTTGTAGCTGCAGAATGCTGGTCTCTGCTGCAGTTGACAGGAGCATCAAAAATGCAAAGCAGGAGTTCTTTGCCAGGTACCAGGCTGTGCCAAGAATAGCTGTCAGTAGATATCTCTCCTGGGAGTGAAAGGACCTATCAGTGTGCTGAGAAATTTGTTACTTTGTGTACTAGCAGTTTGTTTCCACTATTAAAAGCAAACAAACAATCAATCAAACATTCAGCCTGAGGAAAAAATGGAGATTTGGAGATCGTGATGAGATCAGGTTTTGATCCACACGGACTATCCCAGCTCTCTACCAGTAAGTTTGTCACTAAGCTTTTCCTTTCAATAACAAGAGTTTTTCAGGTGCCTTCTTCAATTTGCCCCCTCCTACTGCTGTCAGAAACTTGCTGGGACAACATCACAGCTCTTGAATGAGAAACTGAAGGAGAATGAAAGCTTACACAGCTGGAGAAAACCAAGGCTGGGGGAGCATGGTCTGGAGAGAAGGAGGACCAGCTTTCTGCTCTCTATTAATGTGGTTCTGCTGCTGGGGTGGAGGCCAAGCTGTCATGCCCACAGTCAGCCCCATGACATTGTGACCTGAATTGCTCCTATGTATCACTGCTCAGATCTGCCAAAAATATGAGTAAAGTGATATCCCAAATTATTTCAGTCAGGGTTATGAGTCTTCCAACCGGAATATGGGAAATCCCCTCTTAAGTGGGATGTCTGGTAATTCTAATAATAGCATGGAAGGCCTGAGCTCATAAAAGTCAACTTCCCAGTAAGAGACCTATTGAAAGAGGTGTAGTAATAGCAGCTGGCACAGTAGCCATAGAGCACATAGGACTGAATTTTCTAGTGACTTCTTAATGAGATTTTTCTACAGCACATGTTCTTTTGCAGACTTTCAACATAGGATACTCTGGGACAAATACCTCAAGGCAATAAAAAACTTTTAAAGGCACATGTGGAATCACAGTCAGCTTCTTCTCTTTGCATTGTAGTTATCTCAGGTTTCTTTGTGACCTTGCCTTCCTTAAGAGAAAACAAATATTTGTGTACTTAGATATGATTCCATGTATAAAAAGTTTTTAAAATTCAGACAAACCATTCCCTTGCACACAGGTTTCTCCATGTGGAGAGGATGAGAACATGACAAATATTAGTTACGTTGCTTATTGCTCTTCTGGAAGGGACCCAGATTTTCCTCCATTTAATTTAAGAGAAATTATATAAAGCAGAAAGGAGGTTCCTGCCACTGCAAGGACATGATCTTCCATCTTTATGTTGAAATCCAAAGTGAAAACCCTATTTGTGTTTTTTATTTAATATCTGGCCATTCTGAATGAGGAGCAGATTCCTCAGGGTGATGAGTGGTACTGCCCAATCTACCAGGAAATAGATTCCCAGCACTGCACTGGTAGACAGCTGGAGCTGCAAAAAAAACCAGGGCTGGTACAAAATGGAAAAGAAAGCTGCAAGATGGAGATGGGTGGAGATGGAAGGGAGTAGAAGCATTGCTACTTTTGAAAGCCCAAGCTGAGAGGCAGCATCAAGCATCTCACATCATCACTTCTGAGGGAACTCTGTCCATGTTAGTGTAACCAGGAAACTCTCAGGCTCTCATGTCTCCTAGGCAGTGATATGAGGACACAGCCAGTCCCCACACAGGACTCAGTAGGTCACACTGCATGAATTATAAGGGTGTTTGTAAACATGCATCTGAGAAGTTTCTTTACTCATGAGTCCATAACATGGTGCACACATAAGAGAGACCCTGGGAGACAGTTACAGCTGTGGGAAAGAGGGTGTGGTGGGGATAAGCAGCAAGGGTGAGTAGCACCCACTCATTTCACAGGGCAGTCACAGGCTGAGGGAGGTACTCTTTCCATTATTCTCATTTTCCTGCAACAGCCATGTTCAATTGCATGAAATTTTTCTTCAGAACAGCAAATATTTTTGGCTCCAACCCACAACCAGAATAATGGAAAACCATAGACACCTCCCCAGGCACACAATCTGGGCTATAATTTCCTGTTTGTGAGTACAAAAATGGCATAGGAAAACGATGGACCATTATAGCAGAGAAAGAACACCATCTTGGGAAAATGTCTATGTGTGCATGTATGTTAATAATTAACAAAGTAGTATCAAAGATCACACGGGAGTATGTTTTGCTCATTATTCATCCATGTTAGACAAATAACAATATTTAATCATTGCTCAGTGAAGTTTTTCCTCTGGGAATTTATCTCTTTTCTCTTATTGTTGGTTGTGGATTGTTTCAATTTTTGCAACACAGAAACACATATGCTCGAGCACGTGAGTGATGTACACTGAATATGCCTAAAAGCTCTCTGTATTCTCTCACATCTCCCCTACAGACAAGTCATCATTTCTTTCACTTTTCAGTCAGGATTCCAAGCTTGATCATGGTGGGTGCTATGTGAACTTCATTTCCAATGGGATCAGCCACTTTGCAGGAAGATGGAGGAGATTTCTCTCCTGTTTTGAACACAGCACTGGCTTTATTGGCATGCAGCCAGGCTATTCAGCACCTTTCAGGATCTATCCTTAAGTGTATCAAGTGTGAAAACATCCATAAAAAATAAATTAAAAGGAAAAAAATAGCCTGCACAAGAGCTTTCAATACCTGGTAGGCAGGGCTGCTTGGTTTATATGATCTGAATAGTTCAGAGCCCCATGCTGGTGTTGTAGCAGGAGGAGGCAGCATTCTGCTGGAGAGATGTCAGCCTGAGACATGCAATGGCCATGGGGGTTACTTTACAGTGGCTTGGCAGAGGTGGAGCACAGCTCTTAGGGGTGCAGTGTGAAACTAACATAGTCCTACAGAATATACTAAATGCAAAAAGACAAGCAAACTTAATAGGGAATTGTAAGGCATTAATGGTTACAGCAGGATCACCTGCCATTAGAGGATATTATTCTAATTTTCAATCAACTATGTGGTATCCCCTGTCCTGCTGAGAGGGAAAGAGCAAATGTGAGTGTGACAGAGAAAGTGCATGCATGGGCAGCTCTAAGTGCTCGGCCTGAGGGACTCTTCATCCTGCCTTCCCAGCAGGTCAGTACTTGTGTCAAGCATTCAACTCAAGACAAAAGAGATTGCGTTCAAATGTCTTTCGTAACTGCCCTAGCCTCATAAAATGGAGTTCTAGGCACACCTTTTGAAAATTCAGTAACATGCTCATTAGTATTCTCATTAGCTTGCCCTTAATAGCTGTTGTTTCCCACTTTATGTATTACTGAAACAGTCACTGGAAATATTCAAATCACGGCAGTGACCTTGTTAATAAGGAACCTCACCCCTACTATGCCTGTAATCTGTAAGAAAGAATTACTTTCTGTTGAGATATTAGAAACTTATTTCTTTTTTCCCTGTCAATTGTTCTTCACTGTTTCCCACTGGATAATTTTGGGTGTGTCTTTCCTCATGCTACACAAAATACCAAGATGCAATCTATTCAAACTTGTGTTAAATCTCTTTAAGCCTTAAGCAAGAATGTAACAAGTGCACACTTCAGACCCCTGTAAGTGTGTATGTGTCTCAGAGCAAAGATTTCTCTTCATCTTACTTTTATGCTCAATAAAACCTTACTCAGCAGTGAAATTCTTGGGTGATATTCCAGTTATGGCACCAGTCAGGAAGATGGGCTCTAGCTGCCTCAAATTTAACAGAGCTATGAGTAAGAGTCATAACTGAACTAGTCAGGGTTGGGAGATTCTAAATAGTGTATTCAACTCCTAATCTTACATGTTTCTGAAATATAAATTAAACTCCGAGATTTGAAAAGATCCATTTTCTCATATCATTATGAAG
This sequence comes from Turnix velox, assembly GCA_013400935.1. NCBI lineage: Eukaryota > Metazoa > Chordata > Aves > Charadriiformes > Turnicidae > Turnix > Turnix velox. Next base: position 213,737 of record VZTY01015145.1, read on the forward strand.
AGGCCTGTAAGACACATTAATTGCACTTTCCTTAAATGGAAATAATTTTAATTTCTGTCATGGGGAAAAAAAAATATTTCCATGTTGCAGGAAAGCCTTTAAACAGATGACATGGCACACAGATCTAATTCAGATGGGAGAAGCCCAAAGGTTAGAAGAACTGAACACTGCAAAATGAATCCCAAATAAATAATAGATTAGAAAATACAGTAGAACTGCAAACTCAGGCTAACTGGTCTTAGCACATAACTGCTGTTTGCAACATAGAAGGAGACTAACCTCACTTTTGTTTCTTAATATGTCATTCTTCATTTCATTATTGTGAACAGTCTAAAATAAAAAATTTTGGTCATATTGAGATGTGTTTCTTGCTCTTGTAGATACTACCTGGTGTACTAATGCTTAAGTAAACTTGGTGTTGACCATTGAGGTTTTGGTTTCTTTTTATAGTTATTTAATTCTTCTGCACACATTGGAATGAATGAATATTATACTGGCCAAAAAAATCTTAGCTCAGTTGATTTGTCAGACCCAGTTTATTCTTTCATAAAGCCTCAAAATATTCCTTCAGGTGATACTGTATTTTTATCATCGTTCCACATTAATTTTAAAGTATCAAGTTAACTTAAATTTTATTTTCATGACTCCAGTTATTTTTCAGCTGAGATTTGGGTTTTTATACTAAGGCAGCCAACAAAAAGAAAATTAAAAAGGAAATACTTCTGATTATGGTTGATTCATGTATTATTCTAAATACAACTGAATTCCTTCACCAACTTTGATGAAGTCATAATTTCTTCAATGTCTTTTATCACACATCAGCTGCATACAATAGATCTTTATTCTGAATATCTTTTGTCTTCATTCTTTTTATAAATTCCTTGTTCCATCCTGTTAAAAGATGTTTCTAAGGGGATCTTTTTGGATGGAGGGCACACACACTTATGAGGAAAGAAGAAATTGCATTGGGGTCCATGTCCATGAATGGTACTGGTAAATATTATTTATTTATACATATTCTATTAATATTAACCTAAATTACTGTGATATTTTATGCATATCATGAAGCATATACTGTTTTTCAGAAAGCTTTGAGAATGAAATAACAGAGAGAAATTTTAGACATGGTTGATATTCTTATAAATACAGATGCAAAAACTGATTGGGACCGTATTAATTTTAATATCAAACCACCCCCAGCTTGTGATGTTCAATATTTTTTACAATAAAAAGGACTCTCTAATTTAATTTAATTATGTTACAGAAGACAGTGCAGTTCTCACTAGTAGGAAAAGTATTCTGTTTATTTAAATGTACATACAAATATTCAGATAAGCAAATATGGCCTTCAAAACTGATCACTGTTCTAGGGTTTGGTTTCCATCTCTTTTTGTACTACTGGCTTTCTCAGTTACCTGAACCAGGCCTCCATTTTTCTTTATCATAATTTTCCTGGTGGAAAATAGAGAAAAAAGACATTTCCCTGACCACATAAAAATTCCATACAAAGTGTTTTGAACCTATAAGACTATTATTGCTCAATTGTAAAGCAAAGTGTAGAAGATATTCACTCTTCACTATTCCTGCTAGCCAGTTAGGGTGAGATCCCCAAGGGCTGAGGTTTTCTGTGGAAACATTATATGACACAGACTACCTCAGAGGACTTTCAAAAGCCTGGCACGTAGGGGAAAGATGTAATTGGTTTGTACTGAGTTTTATTTATTTCATCAGGCAGAACAGACATGGAGATGTACTATCTTTAACCTGCCACATTCACTTCAATCCTATGCATACATAAAAGTGAAATACTCCAAAGCCAGGAAATTACAAGCTGAAGCTGTCCAGGCAAGGTTAAGTACACTCTTTGGTGCCAACATTTTATGATACAATTCTTAATAATATGACCATGTACTATTTTTAGCTCCCATAGGCAGTAGTCTTGTGTGGAATGTTAAAAGTAAAGCATATGTGGTGGTTACTTTTTCTTATTCTTCCCTCCACTCCCTTACTCCAAATGTAGTTGATGACTTCCACTGTGACTACATTCAATTTAAATGGTGATAGTCAATTATGCAATCAAGCAGCAACTTGTAACAACTTGCAAATTCCTCCAAGGTAGATAATTATTTAGCAACTGAAAATGCTAAAACTTCTTGAACCACTACCACATATGACCTTACATTTTCTACTAATTTATTTCTCGGTGCATATTAGAAACAGAACGCTGAAAACTTCACCTGTGGTCTTGGAAATGTATTTTGCAAGAGGGGAGGGATCTCAGGAAGAAAAACAAAACCTGAAACAAATAACTTCCTGAATTAATTTTGCTAATAACAAACCAGAAAATTCCATCTCTCTGTTTTCTAATTAATTAAAGAGCACTGCTATAAATAGATTAAAAAATGAAAAATTCTTGCAGTGTCAAAGTTGTCATCAATTAATGCATAGAACCCACAGCTGAGGCCATTAATTATCATGTTGTTCTCTTCCCTTCCAAAAAGCTGACTCTTCAACTGACATAAATCAGTTGTGATTTAATACATGTTTTCTGGATTGAGGAGGTGGTCTGATTTGTCATTGACAGCATAATGTTCCCATTTCCATTAAGTGTTGCATAGTGCTCAATGGATATGTGTTGTACATTCTGGTAAAACTATATAATTCCTGCTGTTGTTTTATATATTGAACACATTTCCATGTAAACTGTGCCAATTAGATGAAATTTTAAGAAGAAAATAAAAAAGCTATTTTGGGCCCCTCTTCTTTTTTTTCCTGTTCTTGTCAAGAACTTTTAAGCTCTCTCCAGATGAGCAAAATGGGCTCTGTGTTATTTCAGTTAATGTAGTTAATGTCCTGTATTCTTTGTTCTGCTCTTTCACTAAATCATTGTGATATCTCTCTCTCTCTGACCACATCTGCACATATTTATAATTGTGATCCTTCTGATACCCTGGTGTTCTGTTTCCTGTTGTTAACTGTTTTCTTCCAAATTTACTTTTTATCTATCTGACTGAAGAATTTTGTTATAAAAGTCCCATATGAGGTACATGAGATCTTGCTCTCCTCATGACAGGAGTATCAAGATTTGGAACATCAGATGTCATAGTGCTCTTTCAGGTGTCTAAGGTTGATCTCAGCTGCTGGGACCTGTCCTTTGCACTGGTGAGTCAGGTATTGATCATGGTATAGAATAGACTAACTTCCTTATTATCTGCCTGTTTTCATGGATGATTTTTATAATCTGCACACAGCTACTACTGCTCTTGTAGCTCTAGTCTCGCCATTATCCGAGACAGTAAATTTGAAGACATTTGGAGAGGTCTAAATAAGCAGCAGTCATTACAGAGACTGGAATTCAGACATATCCTGAAGTGCCCTCTAGGGGAAAATCAAAAATTCTGTACATAAAAGTATAAGAAATCCCTAACTGTGAAATTATTGAGGAAAAGCAGTGGTGCTCCTCCAAGGGAGTGAAAGCTCCTGAAAGTATCCTGAAGACATCAGCTCCTGGGGCAAAGTCAACCTCCCTTCTGCCTGATCTCACAGGTCCCCAGCTCTTGCCTTCCAGGGTGTACAAAGACCCAGCCCCTCAAAAGTGGTGGTGCATGTTCAGTTCATCTATAATTTAGGAGCTCAGCTAGGGGAGTTGCATTTTTTTGACAAGCTTTTTTGCCATTTTTGCAACTTAGGCAAAACTTCTACCAGTGAAGTATTTGGGGAAATGGTACCTAAGCCCTGCCATGACACTCAATCTCAGTGTCTTAAAGACAGCCAGCTGCAGCTATCAGATAGATACTAAGAAATATTTTCTGAAATACAGTCCTTCTTCAGGTCTTCCAGCAGGTTGGTTGAAGTGTCCTTGCTCTTCACACATTAAAAACAAAGAACTTGTAGAAGATCTTGACATCCTTGCACATGGTGTATAGTAAGTGCCTGGCATCTAAGTCAGCTTTATCATTTTTTGCTCCAGCAACCTGAGCTTTACTGCACCCAGTCTTCTTCCTTACATCTAAATTGTTTAAAATATAATTTAAAATAAAATTATTTCCCTATTTCAAAAAATACTGTACATAAAATAAATTTATTTCCCTATTTCAAAAAATACTGTACATGTAATAAACAACAAAGTGGCATGCAGAGGCAAAGAATTCCTATGACCAATGCACTGTAACCCAGACAGTGCCTCATATTCAAACTATTTTCTCTGAGAAACTCATGTCCATGGGAGCAGATGCAGGCCTAAATAAGGAAATACTAATTGTAGCTTATAATAATTAGTGTATGGTACATGCCACATTTATGAATATCAAATGAGAACTTAGAAAAATTTAAAAAGTGTGAATCTCAGGGATGCTCCATCAGTAGGAGACTGATGGAACATAAACCACCCAGCTGTGGGAAAAGAAAGATGACTGAAAACACTATGGCCAACAGAAAAGCACGTGCAAGGGGCTATATTCAGGTGTTTTTGTGAAATCTTTCAGAAATATCAACATCACTGTTAGCAGAATATTATACTGTTAGTAGAATATTAAAGTTGTTGAATGCTAGGGCTTAAAAGAGCAATTACACTGAAGCCAGAAGAAAATATTTCACTAGCTAAACAAGAATAATTTAATAGAAGATATTAACTTTTAGTAAATAAATTTATGTTAATGTCTATTAAGTTCAGCATTTGAAATTCATTGTTGCAGTGAATTTTACCCCAAGCAAGTATGTCTATTTTACTTACACAACTGATCCACTATACCTGAAGGTTGCTCCTTGCAGAACCTATCACAGGAGCATAGGGGAGCTATGCTAGTTCCCAATTTGTTTGTACAGCAAATGTAAAAGATGAAGATTTGCAATTAATCCTCTCTCTATTCATGTTAAGGAGAAACTGTAGAGACAAGATCACATATGTAGGTACCCATTAAATTTCTGGAGTCAGGCAGAATGAAGCTGGGTCTGAAACTAGAGAAAATCAAAGCAGTGCACTGACTTGCCTTTCTCCTGTCATGCCTGAATACTGAACATGCTGTTTACAGGCATAAAGCTAAATTTCATGAATTTAATTATAGCATCACACTTAAATACATATCTTAGGAGGTTTTTGAGAGCATTTATGCATATTTTCCTCCAAGTCTCTTCCTTCAGGGGCAGCTAATACAATTTTTCTTGCTGTGTGCTCAAGTTCCACATTAGTTATTCTGAGTTTTCCATGATTTATAGGACTTCATGCAAAACTTTAAACCTCTTCCAAAGGTAAGCATGGTGGTGAGAATTTCTGAGGAATTCTGAGTAATCTAAAAGCCCTAGTCCTATCCACTTTCAATAAAACCTGAGTGCTTGAGGGCCAGGCTTTTAAAACACTGAGTTACTCAGGTGAAAATACTTGTCTAATGGGATTCACTAAAGTGCCAAGGTTCATCTGAGAATGTTCTTTGCTCATCTGCTCTATTTATAGTGTTTACTTTATTACTTCCTGCTTAAAACATGTAATAAATTTTCTCTAATTCAGTTTTATTGCAGGATTTCTTGGACAGATTTTTCTTCCTATGGTAAAGTGGGTCTGGCCAGAGTTTCCCCAAGTGAATGCTTTCTGTGAGATTCAATCCTTTGCATTTAAAACTTGCTATCTGGACAAAAGTTAACTTCTTTAATTTTGCTGCTTTTCCACAGTTCCCTGCTGGCATCAGTGAGATCCAGACTTGCAAAGGAAATTAGTCATTGCCTGAGAAAGCAGTGAGGGAATCATGCTTCCACCAGTGATGAGGTCCTTCAGTGACTAAGTGGGATAGCTGTGAATCACTGTTATGGAGCAAAATTCTACCTAAGGTGATACGTCAGTGCCTGCCTTCTGCTCTGGTTGTTAAACACTGAGGATAAAAATTCTAGCTTTAACTCTGCGAATCTTAAGTAAGTTGCTCGACTTGAGGGTGGATTTGTACTACTGGGATCTCATCCAATTCCTATTTGGAAAGTTTACAGTGATTTTATCTAGAGTTGAACCAGAGCTGGAGTAATTTCTGTTGCAACAATCTGGTTACCTTATGTTGGCCTTACTTCTCAAGAGCACAAACTTCATTACTGAACATTCATTGATTGAAATTAAATTAAGCATCTATTTATGCAGACTTGTTCTCTACAACAGCATGAAATTAATGGTTTCTTTATGTCAAAGTATTAATTTTCAGTTATTTCCAGGTTCAGTTTCCAATAATTTAGAATAAACATCTCAACTTGTAAATTTTGCTGAGTGCTTCAAAGTTGAAGTCTTTTTAGTGGACATCTAGCCCCTTGAAGTTAATGTTTTAGTTTAAAATCACAATTCCCATACTTTTTCAATGATTAAATACAAATTTGGATTATATTGGACAGTTTTCTGGGACATATGAACATTATACTGGGTAGAGTTTTGAAGTGCACTTCCTTAGAACAGGGAGAAATAACTTCAGTATAAGTTTATTTTTGAAGGATCCTCTTGCATGTGACATATCACTAGCACCATAGACTTCAAAATATTCACCAGAAACATACAGGAAACTTCATGTCTGAACTGAGAGACTAAAATTCACAACAGTAATTTGCCACAAATGGATATGAGACAGAATTTTGAGCCTTATCAATTAATCTATTATTAAGGTCACTTTCCAGGGGATGCTATGAGGGAAGCTGCATCCCTGCTAAAGAGGAGAACAAAAGAGAAAAGTTGTAGTCTCTATGCCTCTGACCTCAAGGAGAGATTTATGACCTCCACCCACTCAAATTGGTGATGGCTTTAATCCCAAGATAGGAGGAGATCTTGTTTCAATCAGAGCACTGGACATGAACCTACAACCCTCCAATGTTTCTGAAGAAGGCTAAAAGAAAAGTAAAAAGTCCCAGAAACTAAATTATTCAGCCTGTGAGTAACAGAATTAAAGTCTGAGGGACCAAAGTTATGTATAGTACATCTGAGGAAGTTAGAAAGATCAGAGTATTCCAGAGCCATCCTTTTTCAGAGCTGTGGGAGAACCTCTGTCTTAACCTATTCAAAGCATCTTTTTCCATTGTCTACCTCAGCTGTCTGCAAAGCATGATGGAAAAAATATTCCCCATTTGAATGTAGATTTCTGTGTCTGCAAGATCTTTGTAGCTCTGGGTAGTTAAAACTGGTCATTCATGTTGAAGGGCCAAGGGAGATCTTCAGATCTAATCAAAATGTCAGTGTAGATACATCCCATAACACTTTCTTTCCACTATCACAGTATCTCAGCAACTCGGAATAAAAAACATTTATCCCTGTAATGCTCTCAGGAGTGCAATACACTGCAAAGAGGAACCAATACACTGGGAGGGTAAAGGAAGATTTGCTTTCTGAAAGTTTTGGCAATGTCTTTGTGCATTTATTGAAAGGGAATTTGTGCTTTTAAGAAAAGATTTGGAGTGGTTGATTGAAGTAGCAGTCGTATAATGTAGCATTTGTAATTGCAGTTTGGATGTGCCTGCTTCTCTCATTTATTTGCATCTATTGAGAGACAAAGCTCTCAATTTAAGGTATTTTTCTGGCCTTTGGGGGCACATCAGTTCTTTGTGTAATACCCTTCTAACAGTTGCACAGCACACAAATCAAAAGATCAATCCCACTTTTAAAAAAATATAAAAAATTATGTATTTTTTATTTCACGGAATCCATTTTGTAATCTCATTGCTGACATGCTCTGTCCTTACAAAAGGGCAGAAACAAGAGGTAAGGAGTTTGAGTGCATAAAGCCAGGATTGTGATGCAGAGTGAAACCTCACCTTCTGTTAGCTAGGGAGGCCATGCTGCTAAACTGAGACATCTGCCTGTATCTAAGAGGCAAGCTTTGCCCTTTATTGGCAGGTCCACTGGGATAGAAATACTACAGTAAGAAATGTCACTCACTTTTTGAGGAGAGTTGATCTCTCAGCAGGCTTCTATGTCCCACAGAAAAAAAATACAAAAGACCTGTTATATTAAGTGCATTAGTAACTGTGATTATGTTTTCAGCTTCATTTTATTCCAGTAGTACCTAAAATAGTATTGGTTGGAAAAAGCATTGCACCACCCAAGGTGCCAGTCCAGTGTCCATGCTTGGATATAGCAGACATCACTCAGAAACAGTTTGACTGCCCAGCTTTTTGACACAACAGGATAAAATCCTCCTTTAAATATTAGAAACTATTTTGGTTTTTTTCTTGTTTATACATTCCTATTGGAGAGGGTCCAGAGAAGGGCCACGAAGATGATCAAAGGGTTGGAGCAACTGCCCTATGAGGACAGGCTGAAGGAGTTGGGGTTGTTCAGCCTGGAGAAGAGAAGGCTCAGAGGGGACCTCATAGTAACTTATCAGTACCTGAGGGGGTCCTACAGAAAGGCAGGGGAAGGAATTTTTAACATAATATCGGATGGGAGGACTAGAAACAATGGATATAAATTAGAGGGGGATAGATTTAGACTAGACATAAGAAAGAAATTCTTTACAGTGAGGGTGGTGAAATACTGGAACAGGTTGCCCAGGGAGGTTGTGGATACCCCATCTCTGGAGGTGTTCAAGACTAGGCTGGACAGGGCACTGGGCAGCCTGGTCTAGTGGGAGATGTCCCTGCCTATGGCAGTGGGTTTGGAACTCGATGATCTTTAAGGTCCCTTCCAACCCAAACTATTCTATGATTCCCATTAACAGTGAAACCAGAGGGTAGATGCAGATTTATGCCATTTTGAAAAACTGATCTTGTCTGCTTTTTACTAGGCACTCTAAAAACTACTTAAGCATCAAGTATGGAATCCCTGCTATTACAAGATGCTGCTGCTTGATAGAAAGTCTAATTTAGGAATGTATACCAAACCTGAAATAATTCTTTTTCATTTGTTCTAAAGATTGTTGATGTACTAATAAAAAAGTATTGGCTTAAGCAAAACCAGGTGTTAAATTTTGAGATAGTATACCCTCTCCAAAGAATGAGGAGCTATTATTATTCAAGGCCATCCTTACCTGGTCTTAATAACATCTTGTGGCAAAATTAATTTACTTTAAAAATTCCTGTTGCCATATCAACAAGGTGCAGCTGCTCACGTGACTTAATGAGATTCCAAAAGTACTGGTTCATGAAGAAAAAAGACAGATTAATGGAGATCAACGAAGAAAAGGAAGGTTTTTTTGCAGATACTGGTTTTAAACATTAATAGCTCTGTGATGAAAATGCTGCTTGTAAAAGCAAAATCACTGTTATAGTCAGAACTATTGTACTCTAACTCCTTTTGTAATATAATTCTTGGAGACTTCACACTATGCAGTGAACAGTGGCTCAGTTTGAGATAGCTGCATATTAAGCATCATATTGACAAGTGTTTGTCTTCAGCTTTGTACCCATTCCCCTTCCCCTAAATGGATGAATGTCCATAAGGGTTTGTTCCTTAGCAAAACAAACACTAGACAGTGTTGTGAACTGCTGTCAAGGAGTAAAAACACAATGATGTAATGCTAAAACTATTGCACTTTGGCATCCATCTCATTTGCACGGGACAAAAAAATGTTACAAATCTTTTTATCACAACTATTGCTTCATATTGACTAAAGCTGACAGGAAAAGAGGGAGAAAATAATTTATAATGTTGAATTAGGCTCCCCTTTATGTTTCTGAATTATCTTTGAGCACTTTACAATTAGTTTAATATATTTACTCTACAAAAATAATTTGCTAATAATTCATAGGCTACAGAAGGTTTGAACAGTTATGGTTATTGCATATTCAGAATGTGAAGAGCATGGTTGGCATTGGTTGAATTGCTAAGTCACGTGATACTGCTTTAATATCAATAAATTAAAATTATTTAGGATGCAAATATTTACATTTATTAGAGCCAAATATACTCTTTGTTTGTACTCTCTATAATTCATTTAAAAGCCACACTTCTTGCAAACCTAATTGCTAAGAAAAATGGCTGGGTGCTTACTGTTTTTTCTTAACACAGTATTCTGCTAACTAAAACTGAATTTAACAGTCCAATAATATTATACAGATGTCATTCATTGAGTTTTGATTTATGCTGCTTTTTAATCTCAAATAGCTTTCTTGGTAGTCTGCTTTTCTGGATTTTATTGAGCTTTTATCTCTGGCATATAACCTATCCAAATTATTGCTCTAATTTTTTTCATAATTGGCACATACCACGTTCTGACTTTGCATTTCCTCTTTTATGTTCTTTTTCTTAACTTTTATTAATCATCTGTGTGTCTCATGCTTTTCTGCTGTAACAGCTGGGAAATGAAGCAGTTCTTGATGCTTTGAAATTTGGCACTGATAGCTTGCCAAATAGGACAAAAATTTTTCAGCTGTCTTTGTTGTTGTTTGGTTCTGGTTTATTTTTTCCCAGTAAAGATGTTTGCATTGTATGTCTTTATGTGCTGGTTACTACAACTTGTGTACTATCCCTGCCTGATATTTCATGAATATGGAACAGAAGTCATCACAATAAGCATTAGTAAACACGATGAGGAGTAAATAGTTACACTGTGTTTGCTTTAGGCCATATTGTGATATTTTTACTCTTGTTGAGTACATAGTCAATGAAAGCATTGTGGCCACTTCATAATGTGAGAAGCATCAGGCAGGTATAAGCCCCAGCTGAAAGACACAAATAGCAACTGACAGCAAATACAGAGTTTAGAGGCCAGTGGGGGAAGTTAATGTTGCAGATGGTGTTGTCCAAGTAAAGCTGGAGAGAGAGCAGTGTCTTTTGTCCTTTGAATTTATTCTTCTAACTGCTTGATACAAAAGCTGGCATAGAATTTTTGTTGGTTTTTTTTTTTCAGATCACCAGAAGCATTTGTTTGGTTTTGTGAAAATGAAGCTAAATTAAAGAATTGCTTGTTAATGTAGTAGTCTGGGGATAAAGATAGTTAGAAAACAGAAACAAACCAAAACATCAGTGTATTTGGTTGAGGGTTGGGTTTGGATTTTTTTTGGCTTACGTTGGTGGTGTTTTTTTCATTCTCCTTTCATCATCACCTTCAGAAAATACTTTTCATGGCTGATTCTCCAGCTGGGTGATGCTGCTGTGTTTCCTAGTGCACTGTATACATACTGGGATGGCTGCACAATATAGTAGGTGCAAGAATTCTTGTCAGTAGTTTTGAATCTTGTAGTATTTTATATTTTAATGCAACCTAGGGCTCTATACCACATAATGATGTGGAAAGGTTTATTTTATAGCATTACAAAAGAGAATACTTGACTTCTGAGGGGTTTAAAGAGAACTTTCTGTCTGTCCAAAGTATTTTGGAGCTTATAAGGAGTACTTCAAATAAATGTTAAAACTACAAGCAAGAATTTTATAATGATGTAGGGAGCACCTCATTTAAAACAAATATAGCAAGGGTTTTTCATCAATAGTGCTTAGTGTATAGAAGAATCAATACTGTTTTCAGGGCCCACTTATTGTCTCTCAGCTCAGTGGTTGAAATGGTCTGTAGTAAATTATTTGTCTGTCTTTGTTCATCCTGCTTAGCAGCATGGTGCTCCAAGCATGACTACCTGATCAGGTTGCGAGGCAAATTGGCAAAGTCATCTTCTGATTGTTCTAGAATTGGGAGAGTTCAAGCCACTATGAGTAAACACCTGCTGTATCCCAGTTACACCAGTGCAGCAAGGTCAAACAGGCAGGTCTGAAGGCTGGCTGCTTTTCAGGCTTCCTGTCCTCCAGCCACATCTGGTTAGTCTGTTTTACATCACTTTTATGATGAGAGCTCTCTCTGCACCTATGGTCTGCAAAACTTTTTGTACTTAAGGTGTGCTCATAATGTGTGGAACTCTGAAAAGGTTTTGGGTTATTAAAAAATGGGTGCATGGGCACTGATACAAGAGTTTTTGGCACTTGGCTTGTGCTGGGAAGTAAACAGGTGCTTCTCAGACAAGCGTTTTCTTTTTACGAGTAAAAACTATCTGTGGATTTCTATAATCCCTAAGATAAACTATTTTTCTCCTTCCATCTCTCAAGAGGAGAGATCCCAGTATGCCCACATTCCTGTGGCCTAAAGGATGACTGTAAAGCAGAATGCGGGAAATAGGATTATAGATAATATCAAAAAGCTTTAACAATAGTTGCTGTTGTTAGGTAGTAGATAGATGTGGGCCAGCAGCCCTTCTTCCCAGAGATGATGATTGGACTGAGGAAACTACAGGCCAGGGCAGTCAGTCTTACCTCTGTGCCTGGAAAAATCGTGGGGAACATCCTCCTGAAGGTGCTGCAAAAACACATGGAGGTTGACATAGAGGTGATTGGAGGCTACCAACATGGCTTCACCAGGGGCAAATCACGCCCGACCAATTTCTATAATAGAAGGAGTCACAGCATCAGTGGATANCTACAATAGAAGGAGTCTTCTATAATAGAAGGAATCACAGTGGATAAAGGAAAGACAACTAACATCATCTACCTGGACTTGTGCAAGGCATTTGACACTGTCCCACATGACATTCTGGTCATCAAACTGGAAAAGAATGGGTTTGATGGATGGACCACTCGCTGGATAAGGAGTTGGTTGAATGGTCACACTCAGAGTTGCAGTCAATGGCTCATTGTCCAAGTGGAAACCAGTGACGTGTGGTGTTCCTCAAGGATCAGTACTGGGACCAGTGCTATTTAACATCTTTGCATGAGATATGGACAGTGGGACTGAGTGCACCCTCAGCAAATTTGCAGGTGACACCAAGCTGTGTGGTGCAGTTGATACACCTGAAGGAAGGGATGCCATCCAGAGGGACCTTGGCAGGCTTGAGGGGTGGGCCCAAGCCAACCTCATGAAGTTCAACAAGGGCAAGTGCAAGGTCCTGCACCTGGGTTGGGGCAATCTCAAGCACAGATACAGGCTGGTTGGAGCCATAACAAACTCCAACAGTGTGGAATTACTCTGCTCACAATTGTACTGGATTTGCTTTTTAGAAACCTTAACTAAAACTGTGCAGCTCTATCAGGGAAAAACCTCTCAGTCTCACTGATTTTATTTTTCTCTGCGTTTCTAGCCTCTGCCTACAAATTTTCAGCAGTGCAGGAGTTAAACATCACATGTTGCTCAACAGGCATGTATGGTAGGGCATAGCAGGTAAAGAAAGAAAAAATCAATAGAACAGATACTGTAATGTACTCCAAGTTTATTAAAGTTGAGACTCCTTGAAGTAAATGGTTCAAATCAGATTATCAAGATGTTTTAGAGTGCTTAGAATTAGCATTACAGAAAAGGAACTGTAAGATAACCCAGCCCCTTCTTTTAGCATTTCAATTTAAAGACAATTAGGGTTTCTCAGGGACTCCCTGAACACTTACACGTCTACCCCAACTCCTGTAGCTACTACAATAACACCATCCTGGCCAAAAAAATATGCTTCACATCTTCCAGATTTGCTGCCTTTACCAGCAGCTTCTCCCTTGTCACCTGAAGAATTGCCTCAGGCGATGTGACAACCATTATTGTAAGAACAGCCTGAAGAGCTGTGCATGCAGTTATGAAAAGATTCCTCCTTCCCCTACCTGTTTGTGCTTTTGAAAGCAGCCCATCTAGCTAAATTGCAACCACTGCTGCCTCCTTACTTGCTAGTTCATTATCTGCCTGCTAACTCTTGTACTATTTTCCCTTTGAACTCATTTTGCATATCAAATGTTTCATTGAAACCCAGCAAGATTAGATCTACTCTGCTCCCTTCACCCCATCCTCTACGAAATGAGTTGTTTTATCTCGGGTTTGTGGCTACATAATGGTGACATCCTGCTTTGCTTTCCTTCCCTTTTGCAGTTGCAAACTCACTGCTTGCTACAGCTCTGATACATCTGTCTGGAGGACAAGCTGATTTACTATTTACTTTGCTGAACTTTCTGAAAGCTTCATTTTTTTTTCCTCACCCTCTTTAATGAGATGAACTTTAGTGAGGTGAACTACTTCACTAATTGATGAGAGGACTTTTATTGCCTTTGCAAGGTAGAGTGAGTCATTGCCCGGACAAAGTAGTGGAAAGTGCTCCTCATGTTGGCAGCTGTTAGAAAGCAATCAATCAGGTCAATTCTTGGTAAACCTATGCTATGGTTTACTTGGCTTTCAGTTTGTCTTGGTCTGTAATTTGCTTTTCAAAGAGCTTTTCTATTCTACAATTTTGTTCTTCTTTCAGAGTTATTTAACTCAGTTCTCCCTATGTTTTTTAGACATCTGTACTCCACTTATGGTTCTCCAGATGTTTTTGCTGTTTGGTTCACTAGATGCATTTAACCAGCATAGTATTCAACCAGTGGCATGAAATATTCCCTTTCTAAAATACAGGATAGAAATTATCCCTCTTGCATATTTTGTATATTGACCTCTANAAAAAAATATGCTTCACATCTTCCAGGTTTGCTCGCTGCCTTTACCAGCATTTTCTCCCTTGTCACCTGAAGAATTGCCTCAGGCGATGTGACAACCATTATTGTAAGAACAGCCTGAAGAGCTGTGCATGCAGTTATGAAAAGATTCCTCCTTCCCCTACCTGTTTGTGCTTTTGAAAGCAGCCCATCTAGCTAAATTGCAACCACTGCTGCCTCCTTACTTGCTAGTTCATTATCTGCCTGCTAACTCTTGTACTATTTTCCCTTTGAACTCATTTTGCATATCAAATGTTTCATTGAAACCCAGCAAGATTAGATCTACTCTGCTCCCTTCACCCCATCCTCTACGAAATGAGTTGTTTTATCTCGGGTTTGTGGCTACATAATGGTGACATCCTGCTTTGCTTTCCTTCCCTTTTGCAGTTGCAAACTCACTGCTTGCTACAGCTCTGATACATCTGTCTGGAGGACAAGCTGATTTACTATTTACTTTGCTGAACTTTCTGAAAGCTTCATTTTTTTTTCCTCACCCTCTTTAATGAGATGAACTTTAGTGAGGTGAACTACTTCACTAATTGATGAGAGGACTTTTATTGCCTTTGCAAGGTAGAGTGAGTCATTGCCCGGACAAAGTAGTGGAAAGTGCTCCTCATGTTGGCAGCTGTTAGAAAGCAATCAATCAGGTCAATTCTTGGTAAACCTATGCTATGGTTTACTTGGCTTTCAGTTTGTCTTGGTCTGTAATTTGCTTTTCAAAGAGCTTTTCTATTCTACAATTTTGTTCTTCTTTCAGAGTTATTTAACTCAGTTCTCCCTATGTTTTTTAGACATCTGTACTCCACTTATGGTTCTCCAGATGTTTTTGCTGTTTGGTTCACTAGATGCATTTAACCAGCATAGTATTCAACCAGTGGCATGAAATATTCCCTTTCTAAAATACAGGATAGAAATTATCCCTCTTGCATATTTTGTATATTGACCTCTAAATTTTGCTCTCACATTAAGCATCATAACTCTAACTGAATATGTAGCACAAATCATCACAATAAGCAAGTCCAACTAAGTTGGATATCCTGCCCTTGTCTGTACTCTTGCTCTAGTTGCAAACATAATCACAGAAATTCACAGGAGGTGCTGAAAAATTAAGCTAAACTGTGGCATGTTGTATTAGAGAGTATTGTTTTTAAAATGGCAACATTTTAACCTGAATATGGACAAATTTCTCTAGAAAGAGTGACGATACTCAATAGGGGAAATGCAGATTAGTTGAAATGCTTGTCCTTTGAACAGGCTAGATGGATTTCACATGTTTGCACAGTCATAGCACGAGTTTACAGCAAACAGGTCCCTGTGTTATTAATGCAGTGACATCACTCTTTCAAGTGAGGAGGATGAACTTCCATCCAGCTTCCAAGAGGTCCTGCCAGAACTGCTGGAAATGTTCCACCAGCTGGGGTGAAATAGAAGTCAAATCCACAAATCTCTAGGCAAATAATTTTACTTTTAGGTTTTTTTATTTTTAGGACCCACTGTTAGTTTGAAGAGCTCTAATATAGTCCAAAGCATTCAAATTTACACTGAAGCAAAGTTTTGGAGAATCCTTCTATTTAACTAAGCAAAGACAGAATCTCAGTTAATTCATTCTGAGTTTACATTTTAGGGAGCAAAGGGTTTTTTTCTTCTTGGTTTATATAGAAAAAGAGGCAAATTAGAATTCATAATTTCAAATTAAACTCTTGTACTTTTCAAATATGAAGTGATTACAGGTTTTGCCTGTTGCTAAGACAGAAGATGAGGTCGTACCTCTATTATCTTTTCCCCTACTCAGACCCCTTCTATAAATACAAAATTCAACTCCTCATTGTACTTTATTGAGGAAGATTGACATCCAATGCCAATGTCTGAAACCCATAGCTATGAGTGGGAGCAAGACTAAATAAGTGCTTCACACATTAAGTCCTAGCAAGGACTAGAAAAAGTCTTTTATATTTATTTTTTTGGGATGGTGGGTTTTTGTTTTCCCAAAGCTAATCAGTCCTTTCATCTTAACACTTCCTTGTTCTAAACAGGATATGCCAGTTTGGAAAAGCTCTCATACTGTGAGTCTTTGGAAAGTGCCTTTATGCAGATTCTCCAGACCTTAAAGCATTAATGAATATTAAAATAATTTCTTAATATAATTTATTTACATTCCAATGAAAGCTTCCTATGAAAGGAAATATGGAAGTTAGAGTATTTTGGGGTATTGTTTTTTACTCATACGCAGCATGAGTCATAGAATTAAATTACTTGAGGTCTTCCTTTAAAAGGAAGGCATTTTTGCAACTACACAGAAAATTATGCAACATTTCCTTTGCAATCTACTCTTTTTTTCAGTATCAAGCTTATTTTAATTTCTGTAAAACAAATTAAGAAGAATGAAGGATTCTTTGGAAGTGATATTCAAAAGTGGGGTTTATTTTTAAAAATAAAATCATAAAAAAAACCTGGAAAAAAAGTTTTTCTGAAACAAAATTGTTTTCTAATTAGCTTTAGTAATATGTTCCATGCAGTATGTGTTGGAAGCCTGTCCTAGATCTCCACATTTAAATTTTTTCCCCACTCTGGTGGGTTAGATGAGCTGTTGGCACTCATTGATGAAAGTATTCATGGGTAGTGCTACAAAGTTAGAAGTCTAGCTCTAATTTTCTCAGAGATCCTCAGATTGTGCACTCCTAGCTACCCTGTGAAGCCATGTGCTGGCTCTGCTCCACAATGCAGAGATAAAGTGCTTCCAAACATCTCATTCATGGCCTTCAATGCCTCAGATTCATATCACTGTGCAATTTTCCTTTCCATAGTGTTTTTTTAATGTGTCCATATGTAGCTTAGGATTTTACTGAAAGAAAATAGATCAACCCAAAGCATTCATAACCATAGCATCCACTGTTCAAACAATACTGTATGTATCTATACATAAAAAAGAATACTCAGTGCTGCATTACTCTGCTACAGTACAGATCCACTTTTTTTAAATGCCATTCATGGACAGAAAAGTAGCAGATGCAACTGTGTTTCTTATGCTTACAGTATTCAAGTTATGCTGCAGAAAAAGGAATTAAAAATTGACAACTGCTCAACATTTGTGTCTAATTCTTCTTTCTTAAACATGCCTTATTGCACAAGTAACCCCAGATTATTTGCTGATAAGTTGTTTCTTATGCATGATGTAATTGTTTTACTAAGCATTACTTGTTTGCATATTTCTTTCTGTTATTTGCATATGCTTTCTGTTATTACTGGGGATCCTCATTAAAGCATGTTCTGTGCCACTCTGGGGCTGGGAGTTTCATAGTGCAGCAGTGACCTGAGTGATAAAGGATCCCATTGGCTCTCTTTCCATGTTTATAAACAGTTTATAGCACTGTGTGTAGACAAAGATAATTATGTTAACACCAAGGTCAAGCAGAACGAGCTAGTGCAGTTCTATAGAAAAAAAAAACATTTGTGGACATGAGAGAGAAAAGTCATTGAATATTTATGACAATAACTAAAAAAAAAAGAACTATCAAAATGTTATATTTCAGATTAAACCTCTTTTTTTGTTTTTTTTTGGGTTCTTTTCTTGAATATTGAGCAAATGCAGTTTGTTCACAACTTCTTTGTACAATTTTAAGGTGGCTGTGAGTGTCTAGAATCACACTAATTAAAACATGCTATTTTCAAGTGACATTCAATTGCCCATTGTAGAG
Source organism: Turnix velox (assembly GCA_013400935.1). Classification (NCBI taxonomy): domain Eukaryota; kingdom Metazoa; phylum Chordata; class Aves; order Charadriiformes; family Turnicidae; genus Turnix; species Turnix velox. The sequence continues at coordinate 231,809 of VZTY01015145.1, forward strand.
AAATCCTGATACCATGTTACCATGCTGCCAGGGTTCGACAGGCACAGTATTTATAGGCTGTGAAGAATTAAAAATGCCCAGGACACATCAAAAAATGCTATCTGTGGCCCTGTCTTAATGCTTCTGGACTGCAAAATAGTCACATGCTCTTGCTTGCAGTGCATTAGCATGGTCAGCATGCTTGTTAGTCAGCATTAAGAGGGCTGTCATGTGAATCTAAATTTCTTGAGATTGCAGGAAAATACTGATTTGCCTGTCAAGTGAGAACTTTAAAAATCTGTCAGAGGAAATAAATGAGGAATCACTATAATGCATTCAAACTGAGAGTAGAAAGGCAGATCTTGGCTTCCTACTCATGTATTATTTTTTGGTTTGTTTTGTTTTTTCTTTTTTTGTTTTATTTTTTCCAAGGTTACCCAATGGCACTCACCAGCAGTTAACAGAAATACCTTTTCATGTGATTTCCTTGTGGAAGTCATTGCTTCAGCCAATGGTGGACTGCAAGTAGAATTATAGGAAGTATTGCATGTTTTTTATGGATAGTAAAAATCAACTACATGATTAAATGTATCTGGGGAAATAATTGCATATCATTCAGACAAAAAAATCATATTATACAGATTGCTTCTCTGATTAGGTTATTCCATATCTGCTATTGATGGATGGCTTGTATCTTATTCTCCGAAGCTTTCTTGTCCTTTTCCAACTATAAGATACATCTCTTTCAGTCTGACAGCAACAGTGAAATGCAGTTAAAACTTGTCAGTTTTGCTTTCCTACCTGCTCCTGTGAATTCCTCCTTTTTCCACTAACAAGCAAAAATGGTTTTGGGAACCGCTGGTCTGGGAGCTGTTAGAGCTGTTGTTCCCAAGCCATAAAGGAAGTCTCTCAAATGAGGTATGAGTTTGTTAATGGTGAGGGGAAATGCATTTCCACAAAAAAAAATTATGGTCTCTTAGCTTTGCTGGCTCTAGGGTGGGGTGAAGGTGCATTAAGAGGGACCAGCTGCAAAAAAAATGTCAAGACCCCTCCTCCAGAGCCTCTCACCTGCTACTCACAGAGAGAGGTACAGGATGAGAGAGGGTATGAGGCTCCAGAATTTTGACCCTTCCTTGATGTGTGTTTGTTAGCAAGATGATACTAGAAAACCACAGAATGAAAATTTGATTTTAATGACATGTAAAACAAGCTCATTAAGCAGTTTTACATCTTTCGAGATTTATACTCTGATTTCTGTTCTAATTTTCTTTAGTAAACATATTTCCTCCCTCTCCCTAGTGGCTTTTCATTCACAAACACAACAAAAAAAAATTCTTCATGGTCAACATCTGTCAATTGGTATAAGATACCTTGTGTATCCACACTGCTGTACTGACAGCTTTCCATCTATTGTATTACCATTGTATTTCAGCAGTTCTGTAAAGAACCTTTCATGATGTGATGCAGCACATTTTGAATGTCAAGTCATCATAAGTACCAAAAACTACATGTGCAAAGAAAGATGCCTCACAGACTTTAGAGACTTCAAAAACATGTCAGGCATTGAGCTGGTGCTGAGTGGGATGGACAAGGGAAGAAAAGCCTTGGGAAAAAAAAAAAAGCTTCCTCTCTCCAGTAGGCACTTTGCTTTTTATGAACTTATATTTTGTAATACTACACATTCTGTCAGATGAATCTCTTGTCCTGGAAGGGCAAGATAAGACTGACATGCTGAACCAACTACTTTTAAAGTCCTTCTCTGCTAATGAATTCCATGTGCCCAGTCAGATGCCTGGACTCTTCACTTGCTCACGGAGATAAGTAGTTATCCTGAGGACCTAGATATGTTATGAAGAGCTAGTTAGAAACCCCATAAACAGACCCCTGGGAAATACTGAGAAGCAAAATACATCCATGGAGTCCTGCAGACTAATTTCTACTGGGTCTCTCTCTCGGTAAAAGAAAATTCTGCTTAAAAAAAAAACAACCCTTGAGGAAAAATAGCTCACTTAAACCAAGAGCCACAGCACTCTGTAATGAGAGCGTGCTGATAAAGTGATGTTGCATTTCCTAGCGGGTTCAGATGAATAACCAGTCAATCAATCATGCCTGGCTGTTTTCTAAATTTGTGATGTATCTGACTTGAGTTCTTTACCCATAGAAAACAATTTTCTGTTTCTCTGTCTGGTCCAATAACAGCTTATGTGATAGACACATATTCTGCCTGGATAAAGTGAAGGGGGACAGTTACAGGAAGGTATTCTAAATAAAAAACAGAGCAAGACTATTCTGGCTAATTGCATAGTGACAGCTTTGTCAAAGAATTAATGTCTAATGGTTAAAGGACACACTAGGAACCTTATGCTCTTGAGTCTGCACTGACCTACTTTAGAGTCTTGGATGAATCATTCATTTCTCTTTGGCTTTACCATTGTTCAGCAAATGAACTCTGGAAATGCAAGAATGTAAACCTTCTCTTTTGGTCCATTTGGTTATTTATGGGTCTGGTTTGTTTCAGTTTTGTTTTTCTTCTTTGAGAGGATTCACACTAGTATCACATACTCTTATTAGAAACAAAAATATTTGGCATTATGCTTGGAGAATGTTGTGGCTGAATTCTATGTCCTTCAGTCTCATACTGAAAATTTAGGGTCCTTGAACCTTAAATTTCCCTCTTCTCTTCATCTCAGCCTCCTATGTTATCCTTTTTAAAAAGGAAGCTGTAGAAAATATTGAGGGCATTTGTCCAAAGATTTACTTGCTCAGAGTATGGTCTTTATTAGTTGCTCCGTGACAACTTGGTTTCTATTATGAGTTTTGTTTTCATTCAGACTATTGGTTTCCATGATACCTCATCAATCCATGACTGTCTCTACTCTTTTAGTTTGCTTACGATGGCTGATAGTGTAATAACTGTAGTTTGTCAGTAAATATACTGGATTGTGTCTCCCCTTATGGTTGTTTTAAGCAGATGATCTTACCTTGGAAGGCTGAAAACAGAAGATAGTATCTCCCCCAATCACCCTTCTAGTTTTATTCTCATGGAGAGCTGTCTTGCAAAACTCCCTGGGAAGTCTGTAAACCAGAAATATTGTGTTGAAGAATTTTACACACAGAACTTTATAAATCACACTAGCAGCTTTTGCTTGCTTTTTTGCTCTTTACTGGAGCCTACTTCAAATAAGACCACTGAAATCCAATGAGTCACATACTAATTCAGGATGAGAGAAGAATCTGGCTTCAGAAAACTCAGATACCTTTGTAACAACAGAGGTATTCTGTGACTACACCCAACTAAATTAAACATGTTCCATTCAATACTTTTTTTTTTCGCTCTCTGGCTATTTTTTCAGTTGTGAACTATGTGCTATTATTTGGGTGCAATATCAGCCTCAAAATCCTTAGCTTTTTATCAGTCACCCAAACATGTGATACTTATTTCTGTAAAACATTTTGTCCCATGGCATGAAATATTCTACAGCCCTTTTATTCTGAGTTGTCCCTTCCTACAGCATTCTGTTTTGCATGTACTCCTACTCTGAGGTATTTCACTAGCTTATCTGCTTTTATTATTGTTTAAGGGAAGAAAGTGTTTCCAGTTGCCAGCTGATAAAATAAGAAGTGAATGGCAGCAACCTACAATTTTATGAAAGAATCTGCTTTTAAAATTTAAATGTAGCTGGCGTCACTTATCTTCGTATAGCTTCTGCCTATGTGGAAAAAAAAAATCTCTCTTTTTATAACTGCTTGTCAGCTGAATAATAGAATGGGGGGAGCCAACTTGAAAGACATGGCTGATTGGTGCGATTGAAAAGGGCTTTACAATTAGAGTTCTGGCAGAACACGAAAAAGAAATTGTCTGGCCATGAAGAACAGAGCCTACTTTAGAATTCCCTTTTCTCAGCCAGATAGCATGCATCACTGTTCATGCATTCTCTTGACATTGAATAGAGGACTTCAGAACTACCACCCCAAATTATCCCTTACTGTTTGGTTCTATTTGTGATACTTGTTTGGGGGAGGAAAAAAAAAAAAGTCTGTAACTGACTGTAATGGCATGTGGCTAAATTCCATTCCATTTATGCACTTAATCTCTTAAGCTCGCTTCCCCTCCCTGTTTTGATATTGCAACACACATTTTACTTTGATTAACTCTTTTTAGATGATGGGAAAAAAACAAGTTTATTCTCTCATTCGCATCTTCTCTCCCTTCCCTTCATTTTACTTCCTTTTTCTCCCTTTCTTTGTTGTTTTTTTTTTCCCTTTGGTCCCCATCCCCCCCCTTCCAGCTCTCCTCCACCCCCGCAAACAGTTGTGTGTGTGAATTGAAAGAGGAAGGAAGCCCTTGCAGGTGTGTTATAGATTACACTGGTAGAACAATAGGGCATCCCTCAATTAACTCCATACCTATTCACAGGGAATATTGTTCCCTTGTCTCCAGCATTATTTAATATTTGAAACATTTGCCTACTACACAATGTACCCGGTGACAAGAAGAGATTTCTAGTACCATTTGAGCTCTTTATGACATGCAATTAATGTGCCAGATTTTATTTATTTATTCTTAAACAATGATTCGTGTGAGAATCTCCAAACACAAAGGAATAACAGAAAATATACATCCAGGAGGTGTGTTTCACTGCCTCGAAGACAGTAGTGGGGGAGGGAGGAAAGATGCTGGTAATGGCTTGCATTTGACTCCTTCTTGCATGTGAAATCAACATGCTAAATATTTATTTCGTATTTCCATAAATCTTGCAAATTTAAAAGCACTCCTGTCAAGGTAGCTTTCATCATTTTTACACTATATGTTTTTAAATTGCTGTTATATATAACAACCACTGAAAGCTTAACAGTGACATTTCTTTCTGACTGAAATACTTACTGTTTGTAGTTACAGAGCTGCTCATTAGGGCTATTTTTATCCCTTCTTTTAAAGACGTACCAGAGAGTGTGAAGCTCCTGAATCTTGGCAGAAGCTGAAGAAAGAGAAAGGAAGGGTCAACCCTCGTTCCATCCTTCTATTATTGCCTCTACAGAACCTATTTCATGCAGAAAATTCATATTCCAATAAAGTGATTTTAAACAAAAAAAAAAAGGAAAAAAATAACAGATTACCCCAGTGAAATTCAGTGGATTTTAAAGGAAATATCACAGACCTTGTGAACATCTTCATTTGGAGCAAGGGCAACCAAATACTTAAAGACTGGGGAGGTATTATGACAAATAAACATTGTCTCATGAGAGAGAACACATTTCTTAAACAGCTCTCCTCATGAATTCTCATGACTCGTTGTAACCCTTTAAAAGAGTGTGAGATGGCTGACATTGTTGGCTACATTCCCTGATCTTAAGATTTCCTATGCAGCAAGGCTGTGAGAGAGGTGTACCAGTGCTTGAATATTCAGGCTGCACCATGGATCTTTTGTGGAAGGCCCTAAAGTTTTTGCATAATTTGAGAACAAGTCTGCATTTTGAATTGTGGCAAACAATAAGACAGATTCATCCTTTACTGTTATGAGCTGAGGATGACATGATTTTTCTGACAACACCCCAATGGAGGAAGGTATCTCATTACAGAGCTGGTTTAACCTTGCTCCAGTGTTACATTTAAGGCTTTACCAATAAACATGGTTATATAAGAGTTAATAAATGAGAAAAAAAGTCATCTGAACTGAGAAGACAAAGGTGAAGCAAGTATTTGGTGGCCAGCTTCTCTTTACTTGAATTGTTTCCTCAGATCCTGGTGTGGTTGAACTGAGGTAATTTGTTGGGTCATCTCTTCTTCTACAAACTCTAGTTTTATTTTTCTCTCAAAATAGGTGAAGCCAATATAAGACAACTCCTAGTCTAGCTAAAGAGATGTACCTTGAATTAGCTGGTGTTCTTTAATGCATCAGCTTTATGTTGTTCAACCCAAAATAGCTCTTCACTAGACTTGCAAAAATTTGATCCCAGGAGGTTTTCTTTAAGCTCTGGTTGACCACCTCTTGCTTTTCCCTCCTTCCTCCTTCATATCTAGGTCAGCCCAAAGTGGTAAAAATTCAAGCAACTGGAATTGCTCCACACTTTGTAAACTTGGGCCCAAGTGTGTAATGAAGGATGATTGTGCTACCTGGCGTGAGCAAGAGAATTTATCTCAGTGATATGTTATTCTCTGTGCTGCATAGCTTTTTTTAAACTCAGTTCAAATCCTGAGTGCTTCCTATTGCTCTGTGCACTGTCATTGGGTTGTCTTTGCCTTTCCAAACATGTTTTATTAATACCATAGTCTTGTAAAGAAATTATCCCCCATGAAAGTGGAGAAACAGGTAGACAGAATAACAAATGAAAATCCAAAGATGAGCCTAAATCTTCATTCAGACTCACCATGAATATAACCTTTGCTCTGATCTGCAAGAAGTGTCTTATCTGTAAGAGATATTTCTCTGAAGGACAAGAGTTCTGTTTAACTGTATAAAGGTTTTCACTTAACAGTCTCACTTTTATACAAGAGATTGTAGCAAAGTTTAATCCTTTTGCAAAGCTTGAAATCCTCTCCCACCTATGTAAATTTCTTCACAATTTAAGCTTTCCTTCCACAGGCAGACTTCTTTTTTCTCTGTTTGTGAATCAGAAAGAGTATTTCAGGGAGAGGTCAGCAAGTCCAATTTCTCCCCCAGTTCAAGCTCAGTTCCTCATAGTGCTTTTTCTCAGGAAATCTATCAAACTGACTTTAAAACTATAAATTATTATTAATGTCTCTTTCAAATCACTAGCATTGCAGTTGACATCTGTGTGATGGTACTTTCTCAAACAGGCTCAGCAGGGATGTCATCCTCCTGGGTCTGCAAAAGGGAGATAGTTCCAAGGGAGCACTGATTTGCCCTCTTCATCTCAATGAAAGGTACACTCTGAAGCTTAACTGGGTGGCCAGTCAAGTTTCAAAACTACTAGTGACTTCAGTTCCAACAATTTGGGCAGAAGCTTCATGCTAATGCACAAATTGTTGGCTGTTAGGTGCTGGTGAGGAAATGGGGGGGTGAAATAGGGTGCAGTGACATTGATCTTTTTCTCACCTACTAATGTAGCTCCTCAAACTTCAGCTAAAGAGCTGTTTTCGTTTTCAGCCTTGGAAAATGGGAGAAAAAAATTCTGTGTCAACAAAAAATGGAATTGGCCATATTTATGAAGAAAGGCTTAAGGTTTGGGGCAACTTCATCTTTTTTTTGAGTGTACAAAAAAACCCTAGTTTGTTACTATAATGCAAATAACTATTCATTATCATCGTAATCAAAGGAAGTGAGATTCTTATTTTCTCTGAAATGATTTACCCTTCTGAGTTCCAGACACTGTCAAGTTTCTAATAAATAATTTAGGTTACTTATTTATCTTCCAAGTTTTGATCTCCTTTTCACAGAGTCTTCTTCAGCATCTTTGGGTAAGTAATGGCTTTTTTTCCTGTCATTATACTGAGAGCAGGTCAGACAACTGATCCTGTGAATGTTGACAGAAGTAAAAGGAATGAATGGAAGTTTTTCCTCACTCTTTTAATTTCTAACTAAAAAACTTCAAAATTCTGTTTATATTTAATAGAAGTATTAAATCTGAGCAGATTAATACTGATTATAGTGTGAAATCTTTAAGGAATCTCAGCCCAAAGTGAAACTTTGTCTGTCATTAATTTGAATTACTTCCACTTGTGTCAGCATTATTTAAAAGGAATCAATGAAGGTTTCTGAAGAAAGAGCCTCGTCATCTACTCCAAAATGGACCAAATTAATTAAACTGTTGGAGCCAAATCTATGACATGTTTTATATATTGTTACTTTTTATGGATTTGCTGCTGACACTGATTCAATTGAGATGAGCTTTTCTAACAGGACAAAAAGGAGATTTCTTGTGTTTTGGGATTTTTTTTTTGTTTGGTTCTTCTTTTTTAATGTATTTGTACAAATTACTGACAAAGACATAAATAGTATAACTGTCCTATCTAAGCATGCCTTCACACCTCTAGAACAAAGTAGGGAGAAGATTTTTCATTCTTATTTTTTTGTTTTATTTTCTAGTTAGTTCATCAATTTCCAAAAGCACAACCTGTGGAAGACAGTTCTTTCAGGAAGTGTTTAATTGTGCTGAGAAATGAGAAATTAAACCTCTTCTTGACTGGAGATGTGCTTACACACACAACTTTACCTCCTACAAAGGACTATAAGTATCAAAATATATGGGAGGGGAGGAACTGTTAATTTTTTAAGTGGCACAGTTAACAGGGAAAATATCTATTAGCTGGAAATAACCTGATGTTGTAAAGCTTCAGGGAGAGATATGTAAAGGCTAATATTAACTCAGTGAGGTTAATCTCTCTGAGCTCCTTCCCATAAGAAATAGAGAGAAAGTTGTATAGGACAGTTGTCTGAAGGGGTTCAAGTTAATCTCCTTGCCTAAACAGCCTGTTGGAGACCTCTTTCTGACCTCAGCAGTGCAGGTGAAACTCTGGGAGAGGCAATGACATAAACTTCAATTAGTCTTTGATAACACACCCATGGATTCCCTTGCAGGACCAAGCTATCATGCATTCAATCCAGGCTAAGACAGAAAGGATAAAGGCAGGTTTCTACCCAGTATCTTATATGAAGTGAAAACACCATCTTTGGTTACTGATGACTGAATGTCTATAAACCTAGGGAGGAAGCACAAAGGGAAAGTGTGAAACAAAGAGGCTTTGCCTGCAACTCTTCAGGTGGAGTCCTAATTCCTATAGTTCCAAAAAATCACTTGTGGTTTCCCTCTCCCTCACTTGCAGGGCCATTGCACACTCCAGACAGCAGTTCTTTGCTTTTAGACAGGTTGTGGAGTGCAAGTAGAAAGAGGGAGCAGAGCCTTTATGACTGAGCAGCAACAAACATTGCTATTATTCTTGCAAAATCATTATCTGTTTGTAGGTTATATGAATAGGCAACCACTTGGCAGGCACCCAAAAGCATATGCCTGAATTCCCATGTCTGTACAGAACATAGTTAGAGTGGGATCTTGACCTGTGACTCAGGCACTTAGGCAATGCAAACAAATGAAAAAGTTGAATTAAAAATTGACTATAGAAGAGACTTGGTAACTTATTCTATTTACAGTAAACACTGGTCTCAATAAAGATGCCTTGAGTTTCCCAAAAATGCAACAAGACTGAATGTACTACCTATCTGAAAATGATTTTTTACCTCTGACTCTTTTTCAGGACAAACTTGCTGCCTGGAATGTCTTGCCAGAGATAATGGGAAGGAATAAAATAAGAGAAATTAAAAAGAAAGTAAATGTCCACTTTAATTCTTTCTGTATCTTTCTGCTAGATAGGTTTGAGCAGTTAATTGCAAAAATGATTAAGACAAATGCTATTAGTCACCATTTAAATCCTTTTTAGAAAAGGAGAATTGTTGATAACGGGAACAAGCTTATCCCTGGCCAAAGCATTTTACCAATAATAGATTTACTGACTACAAGGTAAATGAGGGAGCAAAAGAACTAAAGGGCTCTCAGAAAGTTGTGGTTCAGGGTGTTTTTTAAATGTAAAAACCTTTCTATGAGAGGGATACTCTTCAAAACTTCCTTTCAATATCTGATCTGAGTGAGAAAAGCCCAGAGTACAAATCGTATTGCTTTTTGCTGCTTCTGTGCCTGTTCCTGTCACAGTTTTTATGTCATTTACTGTTTTCTCTTTTTCTGCTATGAACAGGTTGGTATGTATCCAGAAAATGTCTTTAAAATTTTTTTCAGTATTGCCAGCTATAATTTGGTCATGTTGATTTTCTCCCTGGGGCCAGTTGTAAATTGAATTATAGCAAGAAGAAAGACATCTCTAAATAGAGTGGGAGCCTGCTTAGGTTTTCGATTTAGAGTTTGGTTTTTTTTTTTCCTGGCTGCTTTCACAGATTGAACTTTCAATGAGTGATATCCACTCCTGGAAAGGTTGACTTAAATGAGCCCATGAGCTGCACAGGCTTTGTGTTGGCTCTCTACCAACAGGTCCATGTCACGCAGAACACTAAAGAAATCAGGGGGTCTGAGATTGATATAAGGCACTTGTCTGGCTGATACAGAGCAATATGTAGATTTTACTTTCCTCTTCTTTTAGTCTTCACTTACCAAGACTTGTTTGGTCTTTTTTTAATTAATGTTTATGGATTTTGGCATTTGCCAAGTAGATCAATACCATCAAGTGGCTTTTAACATTATTTCTGGGAAAACAGCAAACACTTCTAGGGCTTTCTGGAGGAGGAGTTTCTGTGTGACCAGGTTGTTTGTCCACTCACTGTGAAGGCAGAGGGATGAAAAACAAGCCGAACTTGACATTTTTGGAGACTATTGTGTTGTTTGTCTCATAGCGAGAATTATGTTGACATTTTAAAGTATGCAATGAATGGTATGCAAGTAATGCTGGGTCTCTGATTTACTGTGCAATCAGCCAAAGTGATCTGTTTGATTTCACAAATAGTGACTTCTAAAAATGTGGGCCAGGCACAATAAAATATTCTCCCTCTTTTTGTGAATGTCAAGAAGAAGTGAATTTCTTTGGAGGTCATAAAGGAACTGCTGTGAGAAGTGGTTCAGGCACATCCTCTCACCCTTAACTACTACAGCCTGAATTCATGACTACAAGTAGTCCCACATTCTTTTTTCTTCATTATCACTCTGAGAGTTGCTGACATATCTGAGATTGTAAATCTGTGTTAAAATACTTCCAGCTTGATTTTTTTTTTATTAAAATGTGAGGTGTTAGGAAACATTATCATCAGCTTCTTACCTCTAAGCAAAGCCTTGTTTGTGAGTAGGAAGTGTGAATGAGTTTGGATTCCAAACATGCACCCGCCCACACTACCAGGGAATTTTAATTAAGGAGTAGACCACTAGTCCCTATACATTTATTTTTCTTAAATATATTTCAGAAAAATCTAGTTGGCTTATCAAGATTATCCTGCCATTAAATCATAATAGTAGAACAGAGCTTTTACTGAAGCAGAAAACAAGTAAATGAATAAAAGGCAACGAGATGACAGCCTGCTGTGAAACCAATGGTTACAAATCAGTTTCCTCTAGTCACACTTGCCTTTAACTGCTTTTGATTCTCAGCAGCTTTTCATTAAGAATCTCCATTTGCCCTTTTAAAGAAAAAAAGTACATGACCCCTTTACTTTTGGAAATGCAGGTACAATGCATAATATCAGCTTGAGAATGGTGTATTAGAAGGTATTTATTTAAGGTCTTTTAGGAGGTCAATATATCTCCAGGGCTAAGAAGGTTTCTCACAAGACACACAGTACAGTTATTTTAGTGATATGTGTGCAACTTGTGATTAGGGTTGATGGAACAAGATATTAGGTACTTTCTAATCTTTTATTTGCATTGGGTTTATTTATTTGCATATTTGCTTTTGTTAGAGAGAAGATTCCCCAAGAAATTAATTTTTTACTGAAAATACTATGCTCTCTACCATTTTTGTCCTGGGTTGTCAACAGACTTGAAATATTCAGATTAGAGTTTTCATACTTTTGATTTTTTTCTTGTTTTAGTGTTCTATTTTCAAGATCACTTTCTTGCTTTTTTCATGGAACAAATATTAGTTTCTAATGAAACACAAATACTTACTCTTTCATTAGAAATAAAATACCATATTTAAAGGTATTTCCCATAAAAATCATCATTGATGCTCAGTGCTGCATGAGATTTGGATCTGTTCCAAGTATTGTTCACAGCTATTCAAGGAAGTGATAATGGGAGGAATTTTCAATGCAGATGCATTGCCACAAAAAGCAAGTAATCCTGCATTTCTGGAAATAGCTTTGACTCAGAGATTTTCCCAAAACTCTGAGGTTAATTTTTGATTAAACAGTCACAGGCTTAGAAGCCACCTAAATAAGCTAATCCTGATGTTACAAAAATTGAACAGTAATGTTCAGGAGAGAATCTTTCATCCTTAGTAGAATTCATGGTATGGAAATTACTGAACACTTCATAGTGCACTAGTTTGTGACCTGGGGTTCACAAGTACAAACGAATTACAAAGATCTATGATAATACAGGACAATAGTTTAATTTCTGTGGTTGTCTGAGAAGCTATAAAGTTCATATCTCACCTCTTCTTCTACAACTTACTAACCCACAAGATCAAAGTGGGTCAAGCAGTCCTGGAAATAAGGAATTGCCTAATACTTATGGTCATCATTTCCCAAATTATCTCTGCAGGAAGAATAAGACTTGAAGAGATAAAAACATATGTGATAGATCAGCCACAGTTACAGTTCCTGGTTTGGGCAATTAGGCAAGACATGAGCTAAGCACAGAGCACTTTCAGCTACAGGGGTGACCTACTTTCTGCAGATTGATTCAACTCCTAGAATTCAATATTCTGTATGAAAAGAATTAATGTAGAATTCAAAATATTTTGGCCTGGCTTATACATGTATATCTGGGTAGATCTTCTAAAGGAAGCAGCAATTTGAACCTGACCATCTGTCTTCATCTTAGCACCTGGTGTTCTGAAACTGTGTTTAAGTAAATAAGTAAACCTTTGTGTGAAGTTTCACTCCCATTGATTCCAAGGTGTTTTGGATTCCAGCCACATGAGTCAGCTCTGTACAGAAAGGAAACTTGATTCAAGGGAAATCCTAGAGCACAGGGCTGGAGTGTAACCTTGAGAGTTTGTGCAAAAGCACAAACAAATTTATCTTTGTTTGGGTTTATGTTTGCCTGGACCTATCACTACTGTATGTTGAACTAACAAACAACATCAGCAATTTGTTGCAGCTGCTCTAGCTTGACAGAAACCCAAGACTGTCATTGAGATTTTACAGTAGAACTGCTCTAAAGATCTTAATGCTTCCCTGTATTAAGGTCCTTGTTATCTCTGTTAACTTTTATTTACCCCACATGTCATAATGCCCTCCACTAGGCTGATGTGCAAAGGACATTCAGAGCCCACAATGCTCTTTTGTAGACTTGCTTGGTAGGAATGTCAAGGCAAATCTTCAAAAAGCAACGTTCAAAAGAGAGGCTGTTAAAGAAGCCTGAGAAATGCAAATCCTATTTAAATAAGGAAATGATGTTCTTCAGTGATCTCAATAAGACCAGCTTGAGCAAGCTGGGAATGCAAATGGAATCAAAAGACATACAGTCTGGCTTGACTGGCAGTAATACTGTATGTGTCTGTGGAGAAACAGTAAATGATAATGAACCAGAATGCCTCAAAGTTTTAATGTGAAAGGGACCAGCAGGGTGTGATTTGATTGAGATTACCATTGGTTCTGGACCACCAAGATTATTTAGGAAATGACCCATCCTGCCAGAAAGGTTTTTGAGCAAGCAAAGCAAAAAGTCAGAAAGGGAAAAAAAAAAGAAAATAAAATGCAGATATTTACATTCATACAGCTACTGCATACACTGAACTCATTGTACTGTCATGGAATTTTGTTGTTGTTATTGTTTTGGGGGGTGATTTTTTTTTCTTTTTTTTTTTTTGCATGTCTGTCTCTCATTCAGAATAGGCTTTTGAAGGCTGCTGCTGCCTTTACCCAGGCTACAGGGCCAGATGCATGAATTCCAACTTCCTCATCAAGTGTGTATAAAACACTGAATGAGAATGGGAGGAACCAATCAAGTAATGTGGGCAGAGCTGGAATTCATCCTAATTTGCTACATACCCTCGCCTAATTGATGAAGAAAGAATGGCAGAGGATCAATTGTTACAAGAGGCTATAAGTGGGATAGCTGAGTGTCTTTGAGACAGTTTCTGAATTGATAATGCAAACGCTAACAATTATAACTCCTACTGTTTATTATTTTTCATGGCTTATCTATTATAGTTGTACCCATTTCTGAATGAAAGACCTCATTGTGCCAGGCCATATACCAGGATGTGTCAAAGAAGCCATTGCTATCCAGACATGTTCATTTCCTGTAACACACACTATAACCAACATCTGCACAAAATGGACACCAACGGTTTTGATATACAAGGGCTAAAAGATTGTTTTGCTTATAATAAAAACATTGTTACGTGCCATTACATGGACAAATTGCCTGTGTAGAGTGATTGGAAAAGACAGGATATTAAGTCACATTTCACTATCAGGTTTGTAACCATTTGTGATGATGTATTGCACTCCTCAAAGGCATGTATTCTTTTAGTATTTGGTGGGGAAATTGTATCAAAACCCAATTTTGATACTTAAGTTTTGAAAACTCTAATCAAAATAAACAAGTTGTTACAGTATCTCTCTTGTACAAACATCTTAGCAGTGAAGGTGAAACACATTTGTTTTGCCTAATTAACAAAACACAGAAGAAGCTTAAAAGCCAAAGAAATGCATTAGAACTTCAAGGTCTCCCTCTGAATAGTTAAATTATAAGTGAAATGTGATGACCATAATGGTTATTTTCAATTCTGCTAAAGTTCCAAAGTGGAAAAAAAATAATAGTATCAGTCAGTTTTCACTGACTGAGGATCTGTTCCATGTTTGTTGGCTTAATGTTGTACTCTAAAGTGGAAGAATGCATAAATACCCTGCACACTAATTTTAAAATACTAGATGACAAACATGTTACTTTTTAACATGTTCTAATGCAGTTATGGCTATTATGGAGGCATTATGATTATCATAAGTACCTCAAAAAAGATGTGTATCAATCTATTCTGCCAGTAAATCCTACATTTCCTTAGATCTTTATGAGATCAGTTGTGCAGCTTTCCAAGAGGAGTGAATATTAAAGAGCTGATATCTTATATGGTGCCTGCAAAGATTAGAATAACTTACCAGTGTACATCAAAGATTTATCCACCTTAAGTTCCTACAAGAGAAGTTATTCTTTTCATGCTTGCACGTGCTATGCATGCAGAAGTAATGTTATGCTGAGATGAAGGAGTGGTGGAATAATATCAGCAAAGACAATAGATAGATGAGAAAAAGCTATTTTGTAGCATCTAGATGGCAATTTCGTAGTTAACAGACATATGTGAAACATTTCTTTCCTAATGCAGGAAGGTGTACTTGACTGTTCTTTGACTGCCCCCCTGACCTATCTTAAATGTACAAATGAATGTGCAGTTAGGTAACACCCTTCTTTCAGATGGAAAGATAATATATTTTTTCTATAAATGAATCTATAAATTTGTCATTAGTTGCATTGTACAGGGGTTTAAATGAAACTCACAGTTAGCAAAGTGTATTTAAAGTGTTACAACCATCTGTAGGGGTATTTACTAGAGAATCAGTGCCAGATTAGTTCACGGATCACTACTAAATGAGTAAATGGAGGACTTTCACACTTAGGAAAAGGAATGCTGCTTGCAGAAAGCCCACTGCTGACAGCAGATCTGGACCCTTCTGCATTTTAATAGTTATCACTTAACCCTGTAGGTTTTCAGTATTCCTGTTACAAATGGGAAGCCTCTTTTGTGCTTAGCCCTGACTAAAAGGCTTTCAAAATCAGTCATTTTTCACACTCGTGTGGTGTGAGTGCTGGCCTTGCCATTACACTTGTGCTGGCAGACAACAGAAATTGCTATTCTTGGTCTCTCTATGTAGCCATTAGAAAACTCAAGCATAAGTGAGCAGTTGACGTGCTCTCCTTCAATTTCTTTGCATCAGCCTTTACTAATTTCCTTTTAAAAACACACTGGAAACTATGACATAAATCATACATAAAACAGGACTTTGTTTACTGGATTTACCATGCACAGCTCATGGTCCATGCATTCAAATGCTGGGTTACATTTTGGGCAGACAGTGTTTATGTACTATAAAAACTTATTAGCATACTACAGCTCACTGCTCCATGTCTTATGGAAAAATTTTGCTGTTAATAGCTGTGTAGCAGCAGGCAACAGCTACTGCTACAGTCTATTTTCAGATTTACAGTACTGTTGTAAGACATTAGGTTAATGGAAGTCATGGTGTAGTGTCAGCCCATGATTTGACACAGGACCTCGTGAAGATTCTTAGAGATGGCATTGAAAAGCAGGCTAGGACTGGTGAAGAAAGAACTGTATCATCTGTTTGCATCTTTTCTCTTTGTGATTTGGTTTTTTTTTTTATTTCCATTCAGTTAATTTCAGTTTTAAAACAGCAGTAAAGCACAGCAGAAGACACAATCACTGTCACCAATATTAAAACAGCTTCATCAGAAAAATTAAAATTTTATTTTAATGTATTTTCAAAAGCTAACAAGTGGAGGCAAATTGAAACCAATACCATTGTGACTCCATACAAATCATCAATCTTTGAAGAAAGAGCAGTCATTTAATTCCAAATTTAAACTGATTTATTGCAGTTAAGCTAATGAAAGTTTGTAAAACCAGAAGTTTCATCCTATTGAAATTTTCTTAAGTCTCAAAATTCAGAATACTCAGTATTCAGACAAAATGTCCTAGTTGAGCCAAAACAGAAACAATTTTCAGCAATTTGACTTTGCAGCTATGCCTCTTCTAACTAACTGAACTCACTGTAATTAACAGCATGTATTCCTGGTAACATCTGCTGGAAGCAGTGACAGGACTTGATTGTTTATAATTTATACCAATAAATGATATGCATAAAGGCTCTTACTTATTGCTACCTTTGCTATTTGCCCCACTAGAGGGTCAGAA
>VZTY01015146.1:10114-34565 GCA_013400935.1 Turnix velox
TCCCACTCCCCGTTCTCCTCCTCCTCCCCAACCTCTCCTCTCCCCCAATCTCTCCTCTCCTCTCCCTCATCCTCTCCTATCCCCTCTCCTCTCCCCCATTCTCTCATCTTTTTCTCCCTCCCATCCTTCTCCACCATCCTGTTCTTCCCTTTTTTCCCGAGTCTCCCATTGACACATCCCCACCCTTTCCTTCCCAGGAGTGATGTCACCAAGTGCCTACAGTGCCAAGTAGCCCATGCTGACCCCGGGCGTGCTGCCAGGACACCATTGGCCTCTCTGCTTTGGAGAGAGCACGGAGTGGCCGAGGATGCCTGCGGAGGGACCCAGGACTCCTGTCTCTACATAAGGGGTGGCCGAGAGAGAGACATGTTGGGACGTCGCCCTTCCAGCTGGCACAAGACTCCCTGCACTGAGACGAGCGTCACTCACCATGGCAATATCTTGGTGGCTTCTCACCTGGGCTGTCATCTTCACCGTGGCCGTGTGGGGCTTCCCCAGTTACACCTTCCAGTCTCAAGGTAGGGATTGCCCCGGGGAAAGGAGAATCATAGAATCATAGAATAGTTTGGGTTGGAAGGGACCTTAAAGATCATCGAGTTCTAACCCCCCTGCCATAGGCAGGGACACCTCCCACTAGATCAGGCTGCTCAGTGCCTTGTCCAGCCTGGTCTTGAACACCTCCAGAGAGGGGGCATCCACAACTCTCTGGGCAACCTGTTCCAGTGTTTCACCACCCTCACTGTAAAGAATTTTTTTTTTTATGTCAAGACTAAATCTACCCCCTTCCAATTTACATCCATTGTTTCTAGTCCTCCCATCTGATATAATATTAAAAAGTCCTTCCCCTGCCTTTCTGTAGGACCCCCTCAGGTACTGATAAGTTACTATAAGGTCCCCCCTGAGCCTTCTCTTCTCCAGGCTGAACAACCCCAACTCCTTCAGCCTGTCTTCATAGGGCAGTTGCTCCAGCCCTTTGACCATCTTCATGGCCCTCCTCTGGACCCTCTCCAACAGCTCAATGTCCTTCTTGTGTTGAGAAGGATCCAGCCACATCCTGCTGGCCCCAGGGGAAGTCAGTAGAGCAGTGTTGTACTGGGGAATCATAGAATCATAGAATGGTTTGGGTTGGAAAGGACATTAAAGATCATCTAGCTTCAACCCCTCTGTCATAGGCAGGGACACCTCCCACTAAACCAGGTGGCTTTTTGGTATGAAAGAGAAAACGTCAAGAGGAGACAAGATGGGATTCAACAAAAGCAGGGTGTGAATGAGTGATGTTTATGTATCCTGACGGTTCAAACTAGACATAGTGGTCTTCATAAAGTCATAGAATCATAGAATGGTTTGGGTTGGAAGGGACCTCTAAGTTCACCTAGTTCCAATCCCTCTGCCATGGGCAGGGACACCTCCCACTACAACAGCCTTTCCCTGCTGTGCTCAACCACACTTTGCTCATTTCTTTCTTATCTCCAGTATGAATCTCCCGTCTTCCAATTTGCATCTGTCGTTCCTAGTCCTTCCATCACATCTCCTATTACAAAGTCCTACTCCAGCCATTCTGTACCCCCTTTAGAATAGGTGGAGACACCCAAGACTCTGCTCTCTCTGCTGCACCTCAGCAGAGCTCCTGCTGGATTTGCAGGTGTTTTCTGCAGACCTCCAAGGAAAGGATGGATTTCACATCATTTTGGATGCTGTGTGGGTTGTTGCTCTCCTTGGTTCTCTGCAGAGCTCAGAGCAGTGGGGTCTTTGTAGGATGAAGGTCACACACAGGCTGAGAAGGTGAGGGGGATATGGTGGGACTGGAGGAAGCTCCCCTTCCATCAGGGAGGAGTGGCACATCCTGGGATGAATAGAGGCTTTGTTAGAGGGAGGGCTGTGTGTGTGCAGCCAGCCCCAGAGCCCTCCCCTGAGCCAGCAGAGATGGAGGGCTCTGCTGGAGCCTACAATTACAGCCAAGTCTGGGTAGATGTTTGCTGCTGGAGGAGCAGTTGGAGCTTGGACACAATTATCTGTCAGTGCTACCACTAGTGAATCCTCAAGAACTGCTCAGGTCTGAGTGTCTTGTACCTGTCTCGTACCTCTGTGTGTTGAATGTGGTTAAATACAGAGCCGTGATGGCAAGGAAAGCAGAATGTGGGTCTCTTGTAGAAGGGTTTGCACATGATTTTTCTTCAGGTTAAGGATGAAAGGTGAGCAAAGTGAGGTGGGCTGTCTTTTACTCACTCTGAAGCACAAGTACTGCACAGGGAAGTAGAACAAGGCAGTTAAATTGCTTAATACTAATTATCTCTTAACAGGCAAGGAGACAGAGCTCCAATTTAGAGATTTATTTGTGCAAAGTGTTAAAACCATCAGTAGCCACAGTCCAGAAATGGGCACCACATCTGTCCAGGTTGACTGGAACAAGATGCCCAGAGAGGTTGTGGATGTCCCCTCCCTGGAGGTGTTTAAGGCCAGGCTGGATGAGGCATTGAGCAACCTGGTGTGGTGGGAGGTGTCCCTGCCCGTGGCAGGGGTGTTGGAATTGGATGATCTTTATGGTTCCTTCCAACCCAAACCATTCTATGTTTCTATGGGAAGATGAGGCTCAGAGGAAGAGGATGCTTTTCCCAATGGTGTCAATTGCCATGCCATCCAACAAGGAAACACCTAGAATAATGTCATTAACCCTCTCTGCTCTTGTGTGTTATAAGTGTCACAGAGTAACTACTGGGGAGAGCACGGGGTGGGAAAGCCTGTTGTCCTGTTCCCCTGGTGTCCTCAGTGGAGTCGGGGCCACAGTGGATGATGCTCCCTGTTGTGGAGAGCAGTGCCCTTGAGCTGTGTCTGTGATAGCCATGGTTTGAGTCATGAAGCAGAATTGAAAAGAGGAAGAAAGCTGAGGGAAAGCCACCCTCTGTCCCTTTTCTTTGCTAAACCTGGGGCACAGCCATGCTGCAGCTCGTGCTGTGTGGAAGGAGAGGTAGACAGGGTGTGCTGTGTGCTGTGCAGCCACTGAGCAACGTGCAGCACTTACACAGGCAGATTTTCTTGAACCTGAAACAAACACCCGTTTCTGGTCCTTTTTGCCAAAGCCTCTGGCAGGGCTCGGGGTGACTGTTCTGGGCCTCCTGCGTCCATCAGTTCACACCTCCCTCCATCTGCAGCCACGGTCTGATGGGGGCTGTGCTGCCAGATCTCCTCCATCCCCCTCAGACCCACCCTCACTCACAGCTCTCCATGCTGTTGGCTCAAACACCTCTCTCCAAACCCTGAGGCTGATGCATTTGTGCTCTCCTGGCCACCAGCTCATTTCTTCTGAGCTGCTCTGGAAGTTGAGTCTCAGCCCATAGTGTTGTGGGGAGCACCAAGCCAGGGATGGAAACTGCCAGCTTCCAAACAGAGGTGTTCTCCTACCAGTAATCATAGAATCATAGAATATTTTGGGTTGGAAGGGACCTTAAAAATCATCTAGTTCCAACCCACCTGCCATGGGCAGGGACACCTCCCACTACACCAGGTTGCTCAGTGCCTCATCTAGTCTGGTCTTAAACACCTCCAGGGATTGAGGGGGCATCCACAGCCTCTCTGGGCAGCCTCTTCCAGTGTCTCACCACCCTCACAGTGAAGAACTTCTTTCTTATTTCCAGTCTAAATTTGCCCTCCTCCACTTTGCATCCATCACTCCTAGTCCTGCCACCCTGGACCCTATTACAAAGTCCTACCCCTGCCTTTCTGTAGGTCCTCTTCAGAATCAAGCCTGTCCCCTGAATAATCCCAAGGGTCAGGCTGCCCCATGGGCCCCTCTGGCCATCAGAGAACATTTTTAGGCTCCCCATATCCCCAAGGGCTGGCATCAGGCTATTGATGCCACTCAACATTTCTCTTCACCACGTTGCTGCGATAGTAAGTACATGATCTGCACAACACCCTTTCAAGAGGGTGAAATGCTGTTATCTCCTCACAGCAGTGGGAGGCACAGGGAATAAAGGCTGGTGTTTTCAACAAGCTGCTGATTTTGGCCAAGGGATTTGCTGTAGTTAGTGGTGGAGCAGGATTCACATGCCTCATGTGCGTGACTCGACATCAGGGTGTTTTGTTATATGCTGGAAAAAGATTAAGGCATCACATTCATAAGCTGTAATTATCTTTGTGGGAAATTGCAGCCCAGCACTGAAGGTGCCTCTTCAAGCCAGCACGGATGTATCATACAGAGTCACAGAATGTGTAGAGTTGGAAGGGACCTTCAACGGCCATCTGATGCCACCTCCTGCAGTGTCCAGGGACATAGAATCATAGAATGGTTTGGGTTGGAAGGGACCTTAAAGATCATCTAGTTCCAACACCCCTGCCATGGGCAGGAACACCTCCCACTACACCAGGTTGCTCAGTGGCTCATCCAGCCTGGCCTTAAACACCTCCAGGGATTGAGGGGGCATCCACAGCCTCTCTGGGCATCTTGTTCCAGTGTCTCACCACCCTCACAGCAAAGAACTTCTTTCTTATGTCCAGCCTAAATATCCCCTCTTCCAATTTGCATCCATTACTCCTGGTCCTGCCGTCTTGGAGTCCTATCCCAACCTTTCTGTAGCCCCCTTCAGGTACTGATAAGCTCCTCTGAGGTCTCTCCTGAGCCTTCTCTTTTCCAGGCTGAACAACCCCAACTCCTTCAGCCTGTCTTCAGAGGGAAGGTGCTCCAAGAGATTAACTCAGGCAAGTAAGAATATGTAGGCATATGAAAGAAACATTTTAAAACATAGAACATTTTACATCTTCATGGGAAGATTTTAAAAAAATCTGTGTTAGGGAGGTCTGTGAGATTCCCCCCCAAGCCTTCTCCAGGGTGAACAACCCCAACTCCTTCAGCCTGTCCTCATAAGTCTACTCTAGATGAGGCCGCTCAGAGCCTCAGCAACATTGCTATTGGATGTCTGCAAGGATGTGACCTCCTCGTCTGGGCAACCTGGGCTAGTGACTTTGTCCTCCTGTCTCATCTAACCCTGCCCTGCTCTAGTTTCAAACCACTGCAGCTCGTTCTGTCACTCCATGTCCTGGCAAACAGCCCCTCCCCAGCTTTTGCTGTAGCTCCTTCATGCTCTGGGAGACAAGTGTGTGTACACTCAGACTGTAGTTTTTAACAGTGCAGGGAACAGCAGCTGAAAAACAATTGAAGAAAATTTTCCTCCTTTCGCTACAGTGATCCACTTCTTTACAGAACCTGTGGTGAGGCTCAGCTCACTGATCTGAGTTCATGGGTAAAACTAGGGACCCTTGGAGGACACTGTGGTCTGAATCCATGGGATCAGCCATTCATTAGGAATCATTATGGGGCTGTAGCTGGGTCTCCTCCTTGCTCTGGTGATCAGAGCAAACATCTGCTTCCTTTTATCCTTTAAGCAGCTGTGAAATGAGAGACACAATGGGAAGGGTACAGGGAGGGAGCAAAATCCTCCTTCCTCTGCTACCACCTTCCCTCTCCTTTTGGGCAGCTGAGCCCACTCACTCCCCAGTGCCCTTTTTCTTTCTCTGCCATCCCCATCCCTGCAGGTGCAGGCTCCCTTTCTTCCCAAAATAAGGCAATGAGATACCTCTCCCTGCACCCCATCCTTCCTGCTTCCCAGCTTTCTCCTTTGCCCTTTCCTGGGAGCTCCATGGATGCCCATCAGGCTGAAGTTTTCCTGGAGAAAGGCTTTTTATAGCATTTTTTCCAAAGCATTTTGACAGCTCTCTGGGAACAGCAGGGTGCTTATCACTGCTGCAAACCCTTCTGATACAGTGGGTGCAACACAGCACGTGCCAGGCAGCCAACCAGTGTCTGAAGGGGCTCCAGGAAAGCTGGGGAGGGGCTGTTTGCCAGGTCTATTTATACAGCATGAAGTGGCTGAGAGGACAGAGGGAACATGATGGCTTTTCTGGAAGAAAAGAGAAACCAAGCAGTTCTGCCCTTGCTGTTGGGAGCTCCTAGTATGGTCTGTAATATGAGGGACAGGACCAAGGCAGAGGTGAGCAAATAAGGGAAAGAATAATTATTGCTAAGTGCAATACACAGAACCATGGAGTAAAAGTGGTTCTAATTGCTTAGAGCTTAATCTAATCTTTCACATTTTTAGACTAGAGGAAGGAGCTTTAAAGGTGGATGAGAAAACCAGCTTCTTCCTTGTGTTGAAAATCTCTTACTTTTTCCCATTTGTGACATCTCCATTCTAAAATCATTCATGTGATGCAGGGCACTGCTTGTCATCTTTTTTCCTGTGCCTCAATTTGCAGAGCAACATCCCTGAGAGGGTTCATGGTGACCAGCACTACAATGAAAGCAGGTTCCTTCTCACAGCCAGGCTCTGAACATGTTTTTCCACCTGGATGTACCTTGCAGATGAGGATGAGAGACTCCAGACCAGGGTCCTGGACCCTTTCTAACCCAGTGCATGCACAAACCCCCCTCCAAGTCAAGTCAAGTCAACATGAGCTGCCAGTGTGCTCTTGCAGCCCAGAAGCCAACCCAGTCGTGGGCTGCATCAAGAGAAGTGCAGCCATCAGGGTAAAGGGAGGTGATTTTGCCCCTCCACTGGGCTCTGGTGAGACCCCAACTGGAGTTACTGTTATGGAGCCCTCAACATAAAAAGGACATTGAGCTGTTGGAGCAGGTCCAGAGGAGGCCACGAAAATGATGAGAGGGCTGGAGCACCTCCCTTCTGAGGACAGGCTGAAGGAGTTGGGGTTGTTCAGACTAGGCTTAGGGGGTGACTCATGAATACCTGAAGGAGGCTACAGAAAAGCTGGGATAGGACTTTTGAATAGGGTCCAGGGTGGCAAGACTGGGAGGAATGGATGCAAATTGGACACCCTGGAGCATCCTGGGCTCTCCTGTTTGCTTAAGAAACAACTACAGAGAGGATGCAGCAAGCACAGGAGGAATATTGCAGAGTGAAATGTGGGCAAATCCTCTCCCACTCCAAGAGCAAACTTCCATCCATGAAGCCTTCAGAGGAAAACACTGTGAGGGAGGAATGATAGAATCATGGAATAGTTTGGGTTGGAAAAGACCTTAAAGATCATCAAGTTCCACTCCCCCTGCCATGGGTAGGGACACCTCCCACTACATCAGGTTGCTCACTGCCTTCTCCAGAGCCTGGCCCTAAACACCTCCAGAGGGGGCAAACTGTCCTCTCTAGCACGTTTTTTTTTTTTTACATTTTCCCAACATGATGAAAAAGTTCCACGTTTTAAAATATTTCTTCCATATGCCTACATATTCTTACGTGCCTGAGTTAATCTGCTGGAGATCCTCCCTGAAGGCTGAAGGAATTGGGGTTGTTCAACCTGGAGAAGAGAAGGCTCAGGGGGGACCTCAGAGGAGCTTCTCAATACCTGAAGGGGGCTACAGAAAGGCAGGGGTAGGACTTTTGAATAGGGTCCAGGATGGCAGAACTAGGAGTAATGGATGCAAATTGGAAAAGGGGAGATTCAGGAAGGAGATAAGAAAGAAGTTCTTTCCTGTGAGAGTGGTGAGACAGTGGAAGAGGTTGCCCAGAGAGGTTGTGGATGCCCCCTCAATCCCTGAACGTGTTTAAGACCAGACTAGATGAGGCACTGAGCAACCTGGTGTAGAGGGAGGTGTCCCTGCCCATGGCAGGGGGGTTGGAGCTGGATGATCTTTAAAGCTACTTCCAACCCAAACCATTCTATGAAGGCTCTGGGTGCAGTCAGTGACAGATGAACCTCCAGTCAGATCCAGCCTGGGAATTCCCCTGGAATTTAATTGGAAAATGAGAAATTTCTGTAGGAGTTCTTTGACAGCCAGATGCATCGTGTCACTGTGTGAGTGCAGATGGACCTTTTGGATGGTGGCCTTGTCACAGCACATTTCCCAAGTGGCACGAGATGGGCTCAAAATCTCAAGTGCCCCAAGAGAAGGTGCTAAGCCTTCTGGTACAGGCTGCTCTGATACAGAGCTGGGAAGGCAGGATGGTGTCATAGATAGAGACATGGCTGAGGGATTGGGACATCTACATCTTTTTTTTTTCCCTTCTTTTTTTAGCACAGTTTGGCATCTCTCTTTCTTATTCAGATTGCAAGATTTACATCACAAGTACAATGACTTTGTTCCTCTTAGGGGGATGTCCAGTAAGATGCACCAGTGTGGCAGTGATGGGGAGGCTGCTGCAGCACTGGTGTTGTGTGATTTATCACCTGCAGATCCAGGAGACAGCTGTAGATACTCTGGAGAACCTCATGGTTCCTTCATAAGTCTTTTCTTGAGGCTCATTATGGCTCATCTTGCAGAGCCCTTGTTGCCAGCTTTGATACTGGAAGGGTGCAGTTGAAACAAACCCCCAAACCACAGAGTGTGGCTCTGCACAGCCTGGAGTCCCTCTGCCAGTGGTGATGGAGAGACTGCAGATAGTCCAGGTCTGGAGCAAGAATTTGGGTGTCCTGAATGGCCCCTTAGACCAGTCTGTTTCCCCTCCATCTCTTGCAGAGGAGGATTATTCCCCATAGACTCCACACCTAGTGATCCTCAGAGCCCTTAGGAATACCAAAGATCCTGCAACCTGGACAGAGCAATCCCTCTGTCAGGAGGACCTTGTCCTTCCTTGTCCTTCATCTGTGCTGAGGCACAGTTAGCTCCACACTGGTGGTGCTGGGTGT
The DNA here is from genome assembly GCA_013400935.1 of Turnix velox. Taxonomy (NCBI): domain Eukaryota; kingdom Metazoa; phylum Chordata; class Aves; order Charadriiformes; family Turnicidae; genus Turnix; species Turnix velox. The sequence continues at coordinate 18,746 of VZTY01015146.1, forward strand.
TTGGATCTGATTGTGAGTGCCCACAGCCCACAGAAGGCTGTCTGTGTCCTGGGCTGCATCAGAAAAGCTGTGGTCAGCAGATTGAGAGAGATGATTCTGCCTCCTTGCTCTTGTGAGACCCCACCTGTGCCCTCAGAGGGACATGGACCTCTTGGAGAAGATCCAGAGGAGGGCCATGAGGATGATCAGAGGGCATCTCTCCCATGAGGAGAGGCTGAGAGAGTTGGAGCTGTTCAGCCTGGAGGAGAGAAGACTCTAAGGAGACCTCATAGCAGCCTCCCAGTATGTGAAAGGGGCCCTACAAGAAAGCAGAGGAGAGATTATTTCCAAGGGTATGGAGAGATGGGACAAGGGACACTGGTTTTAAACAGGAGCAAGGCAGGTTAGGCAAATTAGGAAGTTCTGTGAACACAGTGGGACACTGGAACAGGTTGTCCAGAGACATGGTGGAGGCCCCACCTGTGGAGACATTCGAGACCATGTTTGATGAGGCTCTGATTTAGTTCAAGATGTCCCTTCTTAGTGCAGATGCCCTTTTCTCTGGAGACATTCAAACCCCACCTGGACACATTTCTGTGTGACCTGATCTGGGTGCTCCTGCTCCAGCAGGGGGATGGGACTAGATGACCTCTGCAGGTCCCTTCCATCTCAACACACTCTGTGATTCTGTGACTCTCTCTGCAGAATGTCACTCCTCCTGTCTTTGCTTTCCCTCCCCAGAGGAGTTCCTGTCCAGCCTCGATCACTATGAAATCGCCTTCCCCATCCAAGTGGACCAAAATGGGGACTTCCTCACCTTTGATGTGAGGAGGCAGCTGAAGCAACGCCCTCGGCGCAGCTTGGGCTCCCTGCCCTACGAGCCATCTGAGCAGCAGGTCTTCTACAAAGTCTCTGCCCACCGAACCCAGTTCCTCCTCAACCTGACTCTACACTCCAACCTGCTGGCTGAGCACTTCACTGTGGAATACTGGAAGCGAGATGGAGTGGACTGGCAACATGATTTCCACGAGGACTGCCACTATGCTGGCCACTTGCAGGACCAGTACCTGAGCTCCAAAGTTGCCATCAGCAACTGCAATGGACTGGTGAGTCTTTGGTCTTTGCCTAGATAGGGACAAGAGGAGAACTGAGGAGTGACCTCATTAATGTCTATAAATATGGAAAGGGTGAGTGGCAGGAGGATGGAGCCAGGCTCTTCTCAGTGACATCCAAGGGGCAATGGGTGCAAGCTGGAACACAGGAGGTCCCATAGAAATCCACGAAGAAAATTTATCAGGGTGAGAGAAGAGTGTCCCAGGCTGCCCAGAGAGGGTGTGGGTTCTCCTTCTCTGGAGACATTCAAACCCCACCTGGACACCTTCCTGTGGGACCTGATCTGGGTGTTCCTGCTCCAGCAGGGGGGTGGGAATAGATGATCTCTTGAGGTCCCTTCCAATCCCTGAAATTCTGTGATTCCATGACAGTACTAAAAACCAGAGCTCCCAGTAAAATAGAGCAGATGGCAGCTTCTTATAGAATCACAAAATCATCGAATAGTTTGGGTTGGAAGGGACCTTAAAGATCATTAGTTCCAACCCCCCTGCCATAGGCAGGGACACCTCCCACTACATCAGGCTGCTCAGTGCCTCATCCAGCCTGGCCTTAAACACCTCCAGAGAAGGGGCATCCACAGCCTCTCTGGACAGCCTCTTCCAGTGTTTCACTGCACTCACCATAAAAGACTTCTTTCTTACCTCCAGCCTGAATCTCCCATCTTCCAATTGACATCCATTGTTTCTAGTCCTTCCATCACATATCCTATATGGGAGGCTTTGCTCTGGGTCACAGCAGTTTCAAAGAAGATTTGGGGGCTCAGTGGCCATTTTTAATGCGTATCCTGGTGCAGGATATTTTCAGGGATGCAAATCTCGTGTAGGAGAGGAAATGCATTTCCCAGCAGACTCTAAGATAATCTAGAGAAACCCACAGCACTGGCAAGAAGTAGTCAGTACTTGATGCATTTCTCAGCTCTTTGATTTTTTCTGGAGAAGTACAACCAGATTTGGGTCCCAGCAGGTGTGTCCATGGCACGGGGTCAAGCTAGAATACTGCACTGTGTCAGTGAAAATCAGCAGAGGGGGAGAGTGGACACATCATTACATCTGTAACAGCTCCTGGTCCTTATTAGTCTTGTTTCTGCTGAAGACAGTGGGCATTTCCCAATTGATTTGAATAGGAATGAGGTAACCAAGGATCTAAATCATTATTTAGGCTTTTCCAGAACTCTCCCCTCCAGCAGCAGCAGCAAAAGATACATTTTGTGTGTGCTCATGAGGAGAAAATGCAGGAGGGCAGGAATTTCACTGCACAACTGGGAACATCAAAAGTGCATTCAGATCCTTGTGATGACATTCTGGGGCTCCCAGCCCCTTCAGTGCAGATTTCAGGAGCTAAAAATGTGCCTGCTGGTGGAAAAGTTTAAATAATTAGTGGCTTTTGGAATGAAAGAGAGAACACCAAGAGGAGACAAGATGGCATTCCACAAAACCAGGGTGGGAACGAGTGATTTTATGTATCTTGACAGTTCAGACTAGACATTGTGCTCTTCAAAAAATCATAGAATAGTCTGGGTTGGAGGGAACCTTAAAAAGATCATCAAGTTCCAACCCCCCTGCCATGGGCAGGGACACCTCCCACCACACCAGGTTGCTCAGTGCCTCATCCAGCCTGGCCTTAAACACCTCCAGGGATTGAGGGGGCAATCTCTCTGGGCAACCTCTCTGGGCAACCTCTTCCACTGTCTCACCACCCTCACAACAAAGATCTTCTTTCTTCTCTCCAGCCTAAATCTCCCCTCTTCCAACCTGCATCCATTACTCCTAGTCCTGCCATCCTGGACCCTATTCAAAAGTTCTACCCCAGCCTTTCTGTAGCCCCCGTCAGGTACTGAGAAGACACTGTGAGGTCCTCCCTGAGCTTTCTCCAGCCTGAACAACCCCAATTCCTTCAGCCTGTCCTCTGAAGGGAGGTGCTCTCATGCTCCTCCTCTGGACCTGCTCCAACAGCTCAATGTCCTTCTTATGTTGAGGGCACCAGAACTGGACACAGTAACTCCAGGTGGGGTCTCACCAGAGCCCAGTAGAGGGGCAAAATCCCCTCCCTTGACCTGCTGGTCACACTTCTCTTGATGCAGCCCAGGACGGGGCTGGCTTCTGGGCTTCGTTATCCTCAAGAAAGCTTAAAGGTTGACATTAGTTATCAGGCTGGCTGAGCTCTGGGCTACATTGCTCATGGCCTCTGCATCACTGGGGTCTTTAAGAATAGCCCAGACAAATGCCTCTCAGAAGTACTCCAGGTATGATTCATTCCCAGCACTGGGAATAGATTAAGGACTTCCATGCTTTTTTTTTTTTTCCTTGAGATTTTCTGATATTTCTGGCACAGAGAGCACATTTCATGTGCATCCTGCCAGATGGAGGGATGGAACAAACATCCCCTGTTAGTGAATCCCAAGGATGATGGTTCCCTCAGAGGGATAATGTAGGAAAAGACTCTGTGGGCCAGGTTCATGTTTGTGCTACGGCCCCACCTCTTTGCAGTGTTCTAGCAGCTTGGAAGAGCTTCCAAAAGGGAAGGAATTCACATGTGATTTATTGCTGAGTGACACTGCCAGAACAGTGCTGTGGGTTATTAACAGAAATGAGAATCTGACTCGTTATATCATCGAGTCTAACATTTCTACCTCACAGCCAAAAATGTGAGCTGCCTAAACCCTTGGTTCCCCAGTTAGTCAGAGAATCATAGAATGGTTTGGGTTGGAAGGGACCTTAAAGATCTTAAACCCCCCTGCCATGGGCAGGGACACCTCCCACCACACCAGGTTGCTCAGTGCCTCATGCAGCCTGGCCTTAAACACCTCCAGGGATTGAGGGATCATCCACAACCTCTCTGGGCAACCTCTTCCAGTGTCTCACCACCCTCACAGGAAAGAATTCTTTCTTCTCTTCAGCCTAAATCTCCCCTCTTTCAATTTACATCTACAATTCCTAGTCCTGCCATCACATAACCTATTAAAAAGTCCTGCCCCTAACCTTTTGTTTGGAGATGGGAATTCTGCTGGAGTCTCAGATAGATGTTTTAGTGGTGTTCATGAAGGCACCAAAGGGTGAGCTGGATGCTGCTGGCTCAGAGGGGTCCAGCAGTAGCCCACCTCATTGCTTCAGGAGGCAGAGAGTCCTGGGCAAGCAGTGTCCCAGCAGCACTCACACTGGGGTAATTTATTCCCCAGGCTGTGGCAGCACTGGAGAGACAGCAGGAGCTGTCTGAGGGAAAATAGAGAGATGGATGGTCATCCAAAAAGCTCTCCTCTTGCTGAACTCTGTCCTTCTGCCCTCCCCAGCAAGGAGGGGAAGAGAGGTCTTGTGGGTCATTGAGGACCTCAGGGTCAGGAATTTGGCTGAAAGGAGGCTGGAGTCTTTTTAGCTGACAGTGCTGGGACTGGACTTGCTGCTGGAGATGTGTTGCAGAGCTTTGGTTGATCAGTAACAGCTGATCCACTCATGCTGTCCCTCAGCCCCAGCACTGTCCCCAGCAGGCAGGCACCAGTCTGCTTTGGAGGGGACAGGGAGAGATACAAGAGTGTCCCCCATTGCTGAATTCTGAATATTCAGGTTCATGGGCAGGGGGACAGCACAGGGTGGCCCATGTTTGCACAGACCCAACTCACTGAAGCAGCAAAGGGCATTGTGTGTTGTGTCAAACGGGCACCAGCAAGGACCAGGTGCTGATTATGGGCTGAGCTGAGCATGAAAAGGGAGGAAAGGGATGACTGCATCCACAGGAGCAGGCTGTGAAAATAGGAAACAAGCCCCAGGACATTTCCCATCATCCACCTCCCACGTCCCTGTATCTACAAGGACAACCACCATAAACTGCCTTGTTTTTGAACACCCACAACATAGCTCACACCTTACAGCACCCCAGCTTTGTGTTCCCTGTATCTCCACAAGCTCCTGGAGACTCATCTTCCCTGGTCCAAGGGCAGGCAGGTGAAGTGTCTCACCCCCCCAGTCTCCATGGAGGGCAAACTGTACTGAGCTTTAGGCTGAGCTGGGGCAAAAGGTCACCTGAGCTTAAGCTGTCGGAAGCAGAAGGGCAAAGTGATCCATTTTTCCAAAACACACAGAGCTGTGAGCTGTCAGCAGGGCCAAGCACAAAGCAGCTGGAGCCTGCAGGGTGCAAAGCTGTGTTTCATCCCTCCAACTGTAGGAGATCCCAAAGACACGTGTCCTGCCACCAAAAAAAAGTCACAGCGAGAAGAAAACAACTGGAGCAGAGAGAAATGCCACTCTGACCTCTAATGTCAGAGCTTGTCAACAAGCAAAAGGGCAGCTTTTCAACCTTGTGTGTCTCTTTTGAAACTGTGCTTTTGTCTGACAAGCCTTCCTGAAGTCAGTGTGAACATGCTTGGGGCAAGGGAGATGTCCTCATGCTGAGGTGAACATCCAGCTGCTGGTGTGCATGGCCGAGGAGGTGGAAGAGCTGAGCTGCAGTGTGTGACCCTGCTTTTCTCAAGTGTGGTTATAAGCTCATAGCATAAACCATCCTTGCTCTGCAGATGACCTGAGTGAATCATAGGCAGGATATCCAGTTCAGCTCCCCCACAAACCACAGGGATCTCTCTAAGGACTTCTCACCGCCCCCTTTCAGCAGCCTCCTGTCACATCCAGTGCCCAGACCTCATAGCTTGGTTTTTGGGCTCAGCAGTGGAGCAGTTTTCAAACTCTGTGACAACCTGGAGAAGAGAAGGGTCAAGGGGGATCTCACAGGAGATTACCAATACCTGAAGGGGGCTACAGAAAGGCTGGAGTAGGACTTTTTAATAGCATATGTGATGGAAGGACTAGGGATAATGGATGTAAATTGCAAGAGGGGAGATTTAGGCTGGAGATAAATTCTTTCATGTGAAGGAGGTGAGACACTGGAAGAGGCTGCCCAGAGAGGTTTTAGTCACTGTAGATTGAGATATATCTGCTTCTGGTAGAGACCAGGTGGAAAGATGCTTTGGAGGGTGGGATGGGGGATCTGGTTAGTCAAGGTGGGTTTTGGGAGATGTTTATAGAGAGCATCCTCTCTCTGGAGGTGTTTAAGGCCAGGCTGGATTGGGCATTGAGCAACCTGGTGTAGTGGGAGGTGTCCCTGCCCATGGAAGAGGGTTGGAACTAGATGATCTTTAAGGTTCCTTCCAACACAAACCATTCTGTGACTCTTTGAGCTTCACAGCTGAAGGTCACCAGGAGGCGACTGAGCATCTTCTGCTCCAGGAAGGCTTCAGGACTAAGGAAAATCAGCCTTTTCCTTTTAGTTACATGGGGGTTTTGGGCAGAACATTGCTGTCCCCTCCTGCTGCTCTGCCCCCGGCCGGCAGTGACCTCCTTCTCCCCATCCCACAAAGGCAGCAGCCAGCTGGCTCAGGGGGCCGACACTTGGCTTTCCGCCCGAGCCCTGGCCAGGCTTAACCTCACAGTACCTCACTCTGTCTGAAATGGTGGAGCCCAGCCAAGAGCAACAGAGCCCAGTGCAGGAGGAAATCCCCCGGCACTCAGGAGATGGGGACTTCACCCTGCACACACTGACCCCATTCAGCTTCATGGCGGGGAGGGAGAGAGGGAGAGACCTGTAGCAGAGGCTGAATCCACCCCAGAGAGGCTCTCCCCGGCAGAGATACTGGGGGTGCCTCCCATGCAAAGGATCTGGAGATCATAGAATGGTTTGGATTGGAAGGGACCTTCGAGATCTTCCACTTCCAACCCCCCTGCCATGGGCAGGGACACCTCACACTACACCAGGTTGCTCAGTGCCTCATCCAGCCTGGCCTTAAAACACCTCCAGGGATTGAGGGGGCATCCACAGCCTCTCTGGGAAACTCCCTCCAGTGTCTCACCACCCTCACAGTGAAGAACTTCTTTCTTATTTCCAGTCTAAATTTGCCCTCCTCCACTTTGCATCCATTCCTCCTAGTCCTGCCATATCCTGAACACTATTCAGAAGTTCTCCCCCAGCCTTTCTGTAGCCCCCTTCAGGTATTGATAAGCTGCTCTGAGGTTCCCCCCAGAGCCTTCTCTTCTCCAGCTCAACAACTCCAACTCCTTCAGCCTGTCCTCATGAGGCAGTTGCTCCAGCCCTCTCATTATCTTCATGACCCTCTTCTGGACCTGCTCCAACAGTTCAATGTCCCTCTTATGCTGAGGACTCTAGAACTGGACACATTATGGAGAGATTTGCATCCCCACTCCCTGTCCTTGCAGAGGAGGATTCTTGTCTGACAACCAAAGGACACTGGTGCAGAGCTGCTGGCAGGACAGGGATGTGTCTGCACTCAGAGTGTGGGAGGAAAAGCCACGTGATGTGGGTCTTAGATTTTTGGGATGCTTCTGCTGCTTGAGCAATGTCAGGCATGTTTCTGGGCTTCAGTTGCTTGCTGGTAAAATTCAGGTGATTGATGGCACATCCATATTAGATGAGATTCAGTGCCAAGAGGTGTTAGAGTGGAGCTGGGAATCACAGAAGGATCATCAGTGTCCAACCATCAACTTAATTCTGACAAGAACCAGCCATAAACCAAGTATCTAAGCTCTGTGTCTGCCTGCCTCATAAATCCCTCCAAGGATGGGGCCTCAGCCCCTGGGCTGAGCAGCCTCTTCCAATGCTTGGTATCCCTTTCTTTGTAAAAATTCTTCCTGATAACCATCTTAAACCTCCCCTGGCACAACTTGGGGCTGTTTGCTCTCATATCTACTCTTTCTTCTTGTTACTGCTTGTGTTGTGATGGGCTGCAAGAAAATTTTTAAGATGTTGAGACCTTTTAGATAGAGGAAAGGGCCATCTGCAGAGGAGAGATCTTGCAAGCGCCTGGTGGAGGTTTGACTCCTCATCCTGCTGGGCTCTGCTCCAACTGGTGGTCACTGTCTCATGCAGGGTCCCTTCACATAGAGCAAAGTCTGAGCTCCCAGCTCCTGAATGAGGGTTCATTCAGCCAAAGAATAAAATAAGGCTACAAGGAAGGGTTGTGACTCCCAGTGGCTGCCTCACTGCCAATCTGACTTCAGATTTGAAAAATTCAGGGTGTTTCTCAAAAGCCTCTGGATTTCAGCACATCCCTGCAGCTCCGTACCTGAGTTCCCCAGGTGGTTGCAAAGGTCCTGAACTGCTTTCCAAGGTTTGGTGAGGTTGAAAAGTAGAGGAGGTGGATCTCACTGCTGAGTCCTGCTGCTATTGAAGGTATGGTGTTTAGTATCCCACAGACAGCTCTCAATTAGACTGAGTGGGTGGAAGAGGAAACAACTTATTCATCATTTTGCAAGGAGCAACTGTGATTTCCAGAGAACTTTAGTGAACACAGATGTCCTGAGGCATCCACGACCCATCTGGCTTGGGTTTCTCCAGTCTGTAGTTCTTACAGTTCAGTGTTGAAGTGTAAATGAAGGATTAAGGGATGTGAATTGGAAGAGAGGGGAGATTCAGGCTGAAGATAAGAAAGAAATTCTTTCCTGTGAGGGTGGTGAGACACTGGAAGAGGTTGCCCAGAGAGGTTGTGGATGCCCCCTCAGTCCCTGGAGGTGTTTTAAGGCCAGGCTGGATGAGGCATTGAGCAACCTGGTGTAGTGGGAGGTGTCCCTGCCCATGGCAGGGGGGATGGAAGTGGAAGATCTTGAAGGTCCCTTCTAACCCAAACTATTATATAATTAATTCTATGATTCTGTCCCTGCAGGAGGTGGCACTACCTGGCCTTGGAAGGTCCCTTCCAACCCCACACATTGTATGATTCTATGAAAATATTTGTCAGTCACTGTGATCCTGTGGGCAATGGATGCTCCATCCCTGGAGGTGTTTAAGGCCAGGCTGGATGAGGCACTGAGCAACCTGGTGTAGTGGGAGGTGTCCCTGCCTATGGCAGGCGAATTGGAACTAGATGATCTTTAAGGTTCCTTCCAACCCAAACCATTCTGTGATTCCTAGGCATTCTCAAAAGTATTTGCCAGTCCCCCAAAAATTCAGTGGTTAATCATGAGAGAGCTCATTACCAATGTGTCTCCCAGTTCTCTCTCTACCTTTTTTATTGCCTGTTGTCTCTTTCCTTCTCCAGCACGGGGTGATTGTTGCAGATGAAGAGGAATATTTCATAGAGCCACTGAGCCCAGGAGCCAACGTCAGCATGGGCAGCGAGGGCAAGGGCAGCCCCCACGTTGTGTACAAGCGTTCATCTCTCCAGTACCCACACATGGATGCAGCCTGTGGAGTGCTAGGTATCCATCCCCACCACAACATCCTCAATCCATCCCTCTGCCGGCTGGGAAAAAGCCAGCAGATCAAGCTTTCAAGGTCCACACTGCTCTCTGTGGCCAAGAACCAAATTTATCTCCTGCATTCCAGAAAGTTTTCAGTATTTACTTTCACCCATGTGAAGGGTATCTGGTGGCCTGGTCTTTGGAAAGCTCTTGCACTCTGTTCTTCACAGCAGGGCTTTTAAATTCATAAACAGAGCATGGAACAGAAGGGAAAGGAAAAAAAAAATCTGCTTCTTATTGTTCTTAAGAAAAAGCCTCCAAATTTTGGTCAATTTACAAGATATTGAGAAATTGGGGCTTGCACATGCTCAGCAGAGATGTGTCCTTGGGTTTTAGTCACTGAAGAGTGAGATACATCTACTTGTGGTACAAACCAGGTGGAAAGATGCCTTGGAGGATGGGATGGGGGATCTGGTTAGTTCCACTGAGCTTTGGGAGATGTTTATAGAGAGCAGCAGTTGCACATCTACCCCATTTCTGCCCTCGCAGCCTTTTTACTTCCTAAAGAACTCTCACAGACTGTCCACATGCCCTTCTCAGCCCTGCCAGCAGCCTGGCTGAGATCCTCAGCCCTTGTCAACATGCAAAGTTTCTCCATCTACCCAAACAGGAGGCTGCTCCCTCAGTTTCCAGGGGCTCTTGCAGGTCCATAAGGATGAGAGAAGCTGCTGCTCCTGCAGAGGGGTCAGCCCATCGTTTATGAATTCAGAGCTTTCCCTAGATGCTCCTGCCAGGTTTGTGTGTCACTTCAGGTTGTTTATCCCATGTCCCAGTTGTGACACTTAACTTGAGGAGTCACTGCTGGAAGAAATGGAGCCTCTGGAGATGCTGGGGCACCACCAGTGTGCTCTGAGCAGGTTCTGACTCTCCTCAGACCTCTCAGCATCTCAATCAGAGCTGTCCCCAGTTGCTCCTGCCAGGTTTCTGTGTCACTTCAGGTTTATCCCATGCCCCAGTTGTGACATTTGACTTGAGGAGTCACTGCTGGAAGGAATGGAGCCTCTGGAGTTGCTGGGGCACCACCAGTGTGCTCCGAGCAGGTTCTGAGTCTCCTCGGACCTCTCATCACCTCTGGAGACAACCTGTGATTCCCTGGCCCACTTCCTTCCATCTCAGTTCCCAAATTCATGTTGGACACCATGCCAGCAGACTCCCCTTCTGCTGACTCCTTGCCACATTCCTGGGCTTCCAGACAAAGGTTGGCCTGTTCCTAATTGCTTCTTGGAAAGCAAAAAACCTTGCTGTGGGAGCCACAGGCCAAATATAGTTCAGAACAACCACAGCACCACTGGCCCCAACAAAGTCACCTCGTCTCCTCACCCTATAGGTTGGACCTGCCCTGGATTTGGGTCTGAGCTGGGCTTTGAGCTCAAGCTCCTTCCAAACAAACTGGAACTGGTAGGCTGAGGGCAACCAGTGACCTGCCCATCAGCCCAGTCTTGCTGGATCTTTGATGATCCAGCAGCAGAAGAAAGAAGGGGCATTCACATGGCTCTCATGACAGGGCAGGAGAATATCTATAACCCCTCACTCAGCTCTCCTGCCCTGTGATGGTCTCCAGGCTGTGGGTTTAGAGCTGATGGCTCTGCTGGGGACATCTCTAGGGTCAGGTCAGGAGCACTTGAAGCCTGCAGCAATGTCCTAGAAACATGCTGTCGCTGCTTTGGAAGTTTTGGTCATTGCAAGGGAAGAAAAGCCAAATCCTAAATTCAGGTCCCGCAAGGAAAAGGAAGGAGGACATTATCTGCAATGACCACACTGCTCCTCTCCATGAGAGAGGTGAGGACAGGTCATTGCAGCACAGTCTCAGCAGGATGGGCACAAACTCTGCCCATGGTGTGGGCAGGAGGAGAGCAGAGAGACAGCAGGAGCATGGGGACAGTCCTGGGCTCAGCAGGTCCAGATTATAGCAGTGGAGACATTTCCTGGGTCCAACCATCTGTGTTAAGAGCATCTCAGTGGCCTTTCCCTCTCTGGAATAGAGATCAGGGAGATTAGCAGGAGTATGATGGCTGTGGAGACATTTTCTAGGTCCAACCATAGGGTATTAAGAGCATCTCAATGGTCTTTCCTTCCCTAAAATGGAGAGCAAGGAGGTCAGCAGGAGCATGGGGACAGTCCTGGGCTCAGCAGGTCCAGGCTATGGCAGTGGTGACATTTCCTGGGTCCAACCATAGGGTATAAAGAGCAACTCAATGGCTTTTCCTTCCCTAAAATGGAGTTTGTGTCACCCACCATGCACATCTGCATGCTGAGGGCAATGGATAAAATCTCTTTCCCTCCTCAGATGAGAAGCCCTGGAAGGGGAGACACTGGTGGCTGCGTTCCCTGAAGCCCTCCCCTCTGAAGCCATCGGGCAACCACAGCCAGAGGGGCCAGTTGCCCCTCAAGAGATCCGTCAGCACCGAGCGCTATGTGGAGACCCTGGTGGTGGCTGACAAGATGATGGTGGGCTACCATGGGAGGAGGGACATTGAGCAGTACATCCTGGCCATCATGAATATTGTAAGTGTTATAACCACATCACAAGCCTTGGGAGGACCTTTGGGGAGGGGGAGTGGGTAGAAGCATCAAGGAGTGAGTAGGAGTGAATGCTGGTCATCATCACCCCAAAAGGCAGGGTCTGACAGAGGGTGCCACCTGCTTTTCCTGCAATATGAGGAACGAAAGGAAGATGAGGGAATCAGGTCTGTTCCCGGATGGCAGTGGCTCTCCCCCTTGCTCCCAAAGCAAGACTTTTAGGGTCAAAAATCATAGAATGATTTGGTTTGGAAGGGACCTTAAAGGTCATCTAGTTCCACCCCCCCTGCCATGGGCAGGGACACCTCCCACTACACCAGGTTGCTCAATGCCTCATCCAGCCTGGCCCTAAACACCTCTAGAGATTGAGGGGGCATCCACAGCCTCTCTGGGCAACCTCTTCCAGGGTCTCACCATCCTCACAGGAAGGAACTTCTTTCCTAAATTTCCCCGCTTCCAATTTGCATCCATCACTCCTAGTCCTGCCATCACATATCCTATTTCTGTAGGTTCCCTTCAGGCAAACCCTCTCACCCTGCTGCTGCTCATGAGCAGAGATGCTCTGGAGCCTGCAGGGACTCTGCTGTGTAGGGAGGAGATGCACTGCAGGAGAGGTGAGCTCTGCCCATGCCAGAGGCCAGATCTGGAGTGGGGGAACAAAGCCCTTTCTTTGAACAGCATCTCTCTTCTCAAATTAGCATTGCAAATAGGGCCAGCCAAGCTGAGGAACACATGGGAAAGCAAAAAGACAGCGAGCTTTCACACTTGGGGGCTGATGAGCGTGAGGGGTGAGGGAGAAAGGGAGAAATACCCTCGAGAATGGGAGAAATATCCTCATTCTTCCACATCGTGCTGCCCATGTCTCTGGCTCCCCTGCAGCCTCACATTGAGGTCATTGCTGGTGGCAGGAGACTGGGGTAGATTCATCCACTGGCTGAATCTGCCATGCTGAATCCTCCTGTGAGGTGAGCTGGGCTTGGAAGTTGTCCATCAAGCCGCTGAAAGCCCCTCTGTGATGATTCTTTGTCCTGTCCCCTGCAGGATCCCCTTTCATGCCTTGCTCTGTTTGCATTTCTAAAGCAGATGCCAGGTTTTAAACAAAACCGTCTCTAACCCGTTCCATCTGCTGTAAAACACCCATGGGGTGGCAGCAGATTTCTGAGAGATGCTGGGTCTCTCCCTGAAGACGGGCAGTCAGCAGAGCTTCATCCTCCTGGGTAAGGCCAGGACCATGGGGCTTCCCCACCTGAGCCCTTCTGAGGGATGTCCCCATCCCTGGGGACATTCAAGACCAGGCTTGCTGAGGCTCTGAACAACCTGATCCAGTACAAGATGTCCCTCCCCACTGCAGGTGGATTTGGCTACATGACCTTTGAAGGTCCCTTCCAGTTCTCTGATTCTATGAGGGATTTCACTTCACTGCTTCCATCTCCTCAGAAAGAGACACCAAGGTCTGAACATGATTTAGGAGTCTCTGCAGTCCATGGAGTCCCATCCCCAGTTCTACTTTGTGAAAAGCTTGTGTTCAGACCCTGCAGCCCACACTGTCAAAGCAGACCAGTTTGCCCTTGCCAAATGCCCAATATATACCAGTTCCCCCACCAGCTGCACTGTCCCCCAGCCAGTGAGCTCATTTTTAAGACTCCTCTTTTCTTGTTTCTTGGAGGTCAGGTTGCCAAACTTTTCCAGGACTCAAGTCTGGGCAATATTGTCAATATCCTGGTGACCCGGCTGATCCTCCTCACTGAGGACCAGGTAAGATGGGCTTTGCTGAGACACTTGCATCATGCACCTGCATTTCCTTTCCTGGTTTGTGTGTTCCCCCTAAATATCAGCCCTGGGAGAACTCCCCCACAGTGCAATCTGCTGAGTCCACCACATCTTCTCAATGGCAGCTGGGGCTGGGTTCAGGCTGAGGAGATCTCTGGAACTCTGTTTCTAGATAAGATGGCTTTAGGAAGGTTTAAGTAGATTTATAGACTTCCTAAAGTCTTATTTTGACCTCCATGGCCTTTGTCTTCTATGTTCTCCCTGGAAAGATGGAGGCATCTGGGTTGGTGTTGGTGGTTTGTTGGTTTATGGAATAGGCAGTGCCTTCCCAGCAGAGCTTTCCTGGGAACACACTGTCACGTTGCTTCCCTTCCAGCCCACACTGGAGATCAACCACCATGCTGGGAAATCCCTGGACAGCTTCTGCAAGTGGCAGAAATCCATAGTGAACAGGAATGGCAATGGGAATGCCATCCCTGAGAACGGCATTGCCAACCATGACACTGCTGTGCTCATCACCAGGTAAGGCTGTCCTAACACGACATGTCCCTCTCCAAGTGGTTCATCTGAGGCTTCTTTTCAGTGCTCTCTTCACTAATGTCTGTCCCTCAGGCTGCCCACTTGCCTGTTCCTTCCAGTGATGTAAATTATTGCAGTTCAGAGAGGTGTCATCCTCTGCTGGCTCCCCTCAGGCTTTGAGGTTCTCTCCAGTAGCTCAGTCTGCAGCCACTGGAAGTCAATGTTGCAGCACTGGGCACTTGTGGAAACCCATTCCAGAGTTGTGTATCAGGCAACCTCTGGAGACATTCAAAGCCTGCCTGGAAGTCTTCCTGTGTGACCCAATCTGGGTGTTCCTGCTCTGGCAGGGGGACTGGACTGGATGATCTTTTGAGGTCTCTTCTGATCCCTGATATTTTGTGATTCTGTGAAAGGGAGAACTGGAAGGTTAGAAGTGACAAAGGATACTCAGAGACAGCTTGGTGCTGCTGGATCCCCTGCTTGGGCAGAAGTGTGTCAGCTTGGGGAGAATCATAGAATGGTTTGGGTTGGAAGGGACCTTAAAAGATCATCTGGTTCCAATCCCCCTGCCATGGGCAGGGACACCTTCCACTAGACCAGGTTGCTCAGTGCCTCATCCAGCCTGGCCTTACCCAAGAATTGTTTGTGCCTTTCCCTCCCTTCCCTCTTGTGGAGTGGAAGAATGTGGTGAAATGAAAGTTCAGAAGAGAGAAGAGCCTCCAAGTGGGAGCTGCTCTGTTGGCAGCAGGCACTGCTCTCCTGCTCCAGTTGCTGGTGGTGGGAGCCAAGCACAGCCCAGTGCATCCCTCCTGGGGAGCTCCTCAGCTCCCCATCCCTCCTGGGCAGTTCATGAGAGAGATGAAAAGATTCACTTGAATGTTTTTAATTCCCTGGAAGCTTTTAAGGCCAGGCTGGATGAGGCATTGAGCAATCTGGTCTAGTGGGAAGTGTCCCTGCCCATGGCAGTGGGGTTGGAACTAGATGTCCATTTTGGTCCCTTCCAACCCAAACCATTCTGTGATTCTATGAAAGCCCACAAGCAGGAGGGTAGGAGTGAGCAGGCAAAAGGCCCCTTTGCCCCCAGCTTTTCACCCTCCCAGGGCTGCAGTGGCTGCTTTTTTTGCCATCCCCCCACATGTGAGGGATGCAAACACCAGCTCTGAATTCTTCAGCTTCCCACCAGATGTTTGAGCTGACCCAGAGCCTCTCTCCAGGCTTGGACACAGCACCAGTGTATCTGGCTCCTGTCTCTAATAAATTCCCCGATCCCCTGATAACATCTTGCTGAGCTTCGGGCTTTTTTGTCTTGCAGGGACGTGTCAAACCAGGGCCTCCAAAGGCTTTATAGATGCTATTTGCTCAAAACAAAGCAACAAATGTTTTTCACTCTCTTGGTTTCCTGCCAGGACTGAGAGTTTTGGACACTTTTAGAGAGCGCCAGGGGCCGACAGGGACAGCAGTGATCACCAAGAATGTGTTACACTGTCAACTGGTTTCATAGAATCATAGAATGATTTGGGTTGGAAGGGACCTTAAAGATCATCTAGTTCCAACCCTCCTGCCATGGGCAGGGACACCTCCCACCACACCAGGTTGCTCAGTGCCTCATCCAACCTGGCCTTAAACACCTCCAGGGATTGAGGGGGCATCCACAGCCTCTCTGGGCAACCTCTTTCACTGTCTCA
>VZTY01015148.1:0-55766 GCA_013400935.1 Turnix velox
TCAGTTCTTCCTTGTTCCTTCTAGGAATTGATGAGATAGACATAATAAGACTAAGATATCTTACTGCAATGGAACTGTTGTACTAAATATTTCTTCTTTTCTTTACTTCAGGGATTTGTTCAGCAGGGAGATAATGGGAAATCCTAAAAGGTTGTGTTTAGGATGCAGTATGCAGATAGTACATTCTTGGGGGGCTGGGGAAGGATCCCATCAACTTGTTTGCTTGAAACATGACAGATGTTTCAAGCAACAGAACTAGACAGATTCGAAGAACCTGCTACATTATAGAATCATAGAATAGTTTGGGTTGGAAGGTACCTCAAAGAGCATCGAGCTCCAACCCCCCTGCCATAGACAGGGACACCTCCCACTAGATCAGGCTGCTCAGTGCCTTGTCCAGCCTGGTCTTGAACACCTCCAGAGAGGGGGTATCCATAACCTCTCTGGGCAACCCGTTCCAGTGTTTCACCACTCTTACTGTAAAGAATTTCTTTCTTATGTCAAGTCTAAATCTCCCCCCTTCCAATTTACATCCATTGTTTCTAGTCCTCTCATCTGATATCATATTAAAAATTCCTTCCCCTGCCTTTCTGCAGGACCCCCTCAGGTACTGATAAGTTACTATGAGGTCCCCTCATAGTTTATTATTATGTTTTATCATTAATGACATAGTGCTTTTGCTGACAGCTGGTACAGAGCAAATCCTATAAGACACTAAGATGCTCCTAGAAGGTGCTTTAATAACAACATTCTCAGAGTTTTCAGCTCTAATGACAAAGGGAGCTCTCTGAAAGTGTTTGATCCTCTGAACTGTAAAAGCCAAAATATCAAGTGACTGTATCATAACAATGTCATTTTAATAGTTTAATCTCTGCTGTATAATTAAAGTGGTACATAAGTAGTAAAATAATTTAAAATGAGTCATGGTGAGGTCTGCTATAAACATTTGTGCTTTGGTGCTAATTGCTTCTATTATAGATATCACACACTAGCTTCTCTGTCTAATCCCAGTGAATACATGTAGTTAAGTATAATTTATCCCGGGTGCAGCTGTCATTGCATGGTCAAACAAAACTTTATTGCTGTGGAATGATTAAAAATGGCTTAATCTCCATCACTGCTGTCTGACAGCAAACAGGAACCAAGTCACTGCAGTGCAGATGTAGGTGTGGGTACATCTACACTGCAAAACTCTTCTCCAGTTATCTTTCTACCATGGTAACAAAATTCTGAACTTCACAGCACTGATCTGCTCCTGCACCAAAACTGACCAGGAGTAGAAATATGTCACAAGCAGGGTGTCAGAGTGGGAATCTGCACACAAAGCTTATTTTAAAAGCTGTTTATCTGGTACATAGTAAAGCTGTTTAAAGTTTGACATGGATCTGTGTAAAGAAGCATCGTCCCTTAACCCCTGCTGACCTAAGGTTGCAGATGTTCTCTGTTATTTCTCATAACATTAGGTCATAAGCCGTTTCTGTTTGTTATTTTCTGTTCTTTCACATAATGCTTCCACTGAGCAAGTTCTTGAGCTTTGGTATTTAAAAACTGGAAAATAAAAAGGTTCGGACAACTTCAAAAGAATAAACCCCAAGATAACTGGATATGGACCAAATCAGCAATGAGCTGTGTTTTGTTTTCATGCCTCACCCCCTATTTGAGATGCGGGCAGGTGCTTGCTTTGCTAAGGACACCTTTCACCTCAGGATTTCTTCCAGGCTTAAATGACCATTCCTGTTTTCTGGCTTCTATGAGCTTTCCCACCTCCTCAGGGCTCCTTCCAGCACAAGGAAAACTCAATCCCTTATCACTAGAGCTAACTGAATAATTCATAACTAATAAATTTGCTGATTAGTAGCAATTTTTTTGAACTTTCTAAATTGTGAAAGTATCATTAATGAATTCATAGAGGAGCCAAGGCTTTGAAAGTAATCAACCTCTTCAAATGACAGCTCAATGTGAGGTTTCTCTCATGATAGCTCTGGAGAGCAAAAAGTACCAAAAACTTTGGTTTCACCTTTTCCTCAGCATGAAATCTACTCTGCTTCTGCTCCAGGCAGCCCTTGGCCCTTGCCATCCCACTTTCAACTGAGTAAAAATTTTTACTCAAGTTTGTACCCTTAATTTTAATTTTGGTGAAAATTTGAGGGTGGTACCTTTTCACAATGTCTTTTCTCTCCACTCTGGAGAAAATTTTAATAAGAAGAAAGAGGAAGGCTTTCTTTTGGGTCATGTTTTGAGCATACCTTTGTTATTCTTGCCAGCTGCAAATCTTCTGCAAGATTTTGATAGAAGTGTAGCTTTGCCATCACTCTTGTGACTTGAAGAAGATGCTCAATGGGCCCATCATGAACACCATGTGCTTGCCAAACCACTTATACTTGTTTACTAAGGTACAGAGGAACTTACTGCACCTCAAGAGAAAATTACCACTCATTACTTCATGCATTCGATTATAGCTAAATTATTGTTCTCATAGTACAAATCTCATGTATTATTCAAATTCCAACCAGTGCATTAACTCTGCCACTCAGCCAAGATCACAGCTAAAAATAGATAGTACATGTCCTACTTCAGAATATGTTTAACATCACCACCAACAGCATCTCAGATTCCACACGTGCTCAGATTTCACATCTTTGACCTTCAGGATGAATTTGAAGAGTGAAAGTCAGCAATTGTGATAGGAGTAAGAGACAGCCTGTAGCTTCTGGTCACACTTTACCAGCTGGTGCACATGGGGTCTTGCATGATTTACAGTGGAGGAGGCAGTTATATTTATCTAGATTGTTTGTATGCTACTACTTAGGAACACTATAGCAGAGAGGCACCAATAATAGTCTTTTTCAAGTAGCCAGGTCAAAATAAAACTATACATTCAAGATGCTTCCAGATTCACAGTAGGAAATTGCACTTGAACTTCAATGCCTACCCTTCATCCTTGATCCGTTTGAAAAAGGCTTATTTCAGGTACTGCGACTCTACACACAAAGAGCTAAGGGAATATTAACCTTTCTCTCTTTCAAATACAATTAATAGCATCATAAGCACTCCTTTTACCTATAACATACCCAAATATTTCCTCTCCTCCTCACTTGTTTTCTCCCATTACCTCAAATCAGCAGTGAGGACCTAAGAGATAGAGAAAATTCCAGACCTGTATGGGAATATTTCTGTGAGGAGATATGTTCTTCATCTGGTTTATACAATGCAAGAATACCTCCATATTACATATGCCAGGCTGTCCAGAACAAAGGCAGTTTTACCTGTATCACAGTCTAAATTCTGGACCACAACCTCCCCTAAACAGAGCTCAAGCCAAGACACAAACAGACTGTGAAAGGGCATGCAAAGATATCATTTCAAACCAGTTCTGAAAGGAGGAATGAATTTTCCTTCGCTTTTTCCACCAGAATCCTTCAAATCACAGCTTAGCTTCTGGCACACGTGCAATTTCATTCTGAAACAGAGCAACACATCAGAAGCACAGCTATTTTATCATTCAAAACATAGTTCTCTTTATTCCCCACTGAAAGACTTCTGAGGCTTGCTCTAGTCTAAGGACTCAAATTGGATGTAAATGACCTGCAGTAGGACCAAAGTGTCCTAAATTGGCTTTATATAAGTAAGAAATAAGCCCAGAGCATTTAAAAATAAATGCTCATCTAGACACAGACTTAGTAAGAAATGGTTCTACAATTCATTAACAAACCCATTCAGCTTCCAGTTTAGACAGGCTATTAGAGGTGCTCTTCTGAAGATGGAATTGGCCTGTGATCTGTTCATAATCCCTTTCAGAATTCTTTTGTGTCCGTTTTTCCTTTTTATTCTGCTTCCCTAGTACTCTGAATATTTAGGGGCTAGAATTAACAAGGACTGTCCCGCGGTGCTTCAAAAGATTTCAAAGCCAACAGCTTTCTGCCAAGGTTAAAGATGAAAAGTGAAAACAACTCCATTATATTTTCACCTTCAGAGGCCTTTTTGGCATGACTGATTTGCTGTAGCTCCCCCCTGGATAACCAAGTGCTTGCTGCATCCTTAGTATGGAATTCAGGCTTTGTTATCTGCTACAGCTACACTGTTTAAACCAGTGTTTAGGTAATAAGAGAAATGAAAGGGAGAAGTGTGTATAATGCTAGTTTTACCCTCTCCAGCATCTCTTTAAATGGAAAACTCAATTTAGCACTTTTTAAAATAATAGATAAGCCCTCTAGATTGTAAGGTCATATATCTATTGTTTCTGGAATATAGGCTACATTTTCTTCCTGCAATCAGACACATTTCTATTGGGGGGAGGATTTATTTGGGCCATTTCATCTCATCTCACATAATATGTGACTCGCATACTTCATGATGAATAAATTAAAGGAGGTTCACTTCCTGAACCAGGACTTCTGAGCAAAACCAAATCCACTCTTGATTGTGTCAAATAGAGGAGATTGTTATCATTTGTTGCAAATGACAGTTGCACCAGAGAGTTTCCAACATGAAAACCTTTTCAAATCTCCATGAGGCCACTTAGGGGCAGCTCTTGTCTCCCATTTAGCAGTTGCTACCCTAGAATCTCATTCCACCTCCAATAGAGGTTTTTCTTGCTTACAGAAATGCATTGTTATAGAGAAAAAGCCTAATTTAAATGGGGGTTTACCAAACAAAAAAATCCATTATTCTCTTGACAAGCAGTACTGTCAAAGTGAGGGAGGAGAATTAAAAGCTACATATGCCATTTATTTCTGTGTGTAAAGATTCATGCCAGTTTTTGATGTGAGCTCTGATCTGTGCTGTAACATGTTCTGCACAAAGGATGCTGAGACAGGCTGACATGCACAAAGGTTTATTTGTGCAGTCTGCAACTCATAGCAGACACCAAGCCTATCAGTAAAAGTTACTTTGGGGAAAAAAAAAAAAAAAAGAAAAAACTTGCCAATCAGAAAAAAAAAAAAAAAAGAGAAACAATGCAGCCTCCAGAAGGAGGTCACATCCTGGACACCCACCCTCTGCTGTGCTGCAGTGGGTTCCCCATAAGGCTCTTCCCATAGTGACTACATCACTGTGTGGGGACCTGGCTGAGCACCCCCCAGCTCACCCTGCCTTAGCTGTGGGCTGGTGCTCCACAACAACATGCAGCCCAGCTCTGTGCAGACAGCCACTGGCCAGGACAAATGGAAAGTTCCAATCATAGAAACATAGAATAGTTTGGGTTGGAAGGGACCTTAGAGATCATTGAGTTCCAACCCCCCTGCCATAGGCAGGGACACCTCCCACTAGATCAGGCAGCCCAGTGCCATGTCCAGCCTGGTCTTGAAAGGTCTAGGAAAACAGAGAAATACAGGGTGTATCCCTACACAAACAGTGCTGTGTGCATTGAGACATGTCTGCAACCTTTGAAAGGAGGAAGCCTCCCTTTTAAGCCCTTCTAGATCTTTCTCCAGAAGTGTAAACTGGAATATTTTATTTCTGCTGCATTTGGGTTACACTCATCTATTCTTCACTCCTTTCAGTGAGTGGATGATATTTATTGCTCTGTCTCAATTTTTTTTCCTGGGAAAAATCTGGCAAAAACCAAATTTTCTAAAGAGGACAAAGGGTTATTTAAATAGCAATTACTTTAAGTGAAGTAGGAATTACTATCATGCTGCAATAACTCCTCAAAAAAGAACAGGATGACATTGATGCTCAATACTGGTATTGCAGGTATTGTAACTTCATATTTTGGTTACACTGAAACCAGAGTAACTTTGATGGACTAACTTCTCAGTGCAAGTCAACAGACTTTCAGTGGAGATACACCAACAAAGACACCACCAATTTTTCCTGCTTCTGTGACACTAAGTGCTAACCTCAGTGAATGTTGCTTGGAATCTCCAGAGTCCAGAAGCTTTTCTTATCTCTGGCTATTGGAAATCTATTACTTGCTTTGTAGATCTATAAATTTAAAAGTAGAAGTTTTTAATAAACGTGTTGTACGTTACACCTTCCATCACCTTAAAATACCTAGGTGTGACAAGGAAATTAGCAATGAAGCAACTGCTCTTGCAACAGTGGGGAAAAAAGAAATCTCTGAATAATTTTCCCCTTTTCAGAGCAGAAAACACAAACTGATAAATACATTAGAAATTAATTGTATAATTCATCTTGCAGGAGGCAGAGCCTTCAAAGCAGTAACTTGCACAGATAAGGGTAAAGCATTTAGCAGACCTTTAAATACCACTAATGAAATGTCTTGATGCCAAGGGGCAGTGAGCTCCCATAATGCCAGCTGGGAAACAAGCTCTGGAAGACCTATATACAACCTAAAGTTGTGCTTTCCTCTGCCACTCTTCTGCCAATTTTATTGGCACCACACTCTGAAATTCCATTACACCACTTGTAGGTGCTGAAATGTGACCAGGGATAAACATTTCAAGCATTTGAAATAAAAATCTGTGCAGTCCATCTCCTCAGCCACCCAGAGAAAGTTCAATTGGGAGGTGTTGAGTTGCTGTAGTAGTGAGCAAACAGACATCTCTACACTCTAATATAAGTCACAGAAATCAAGATCAGGAGCTAAATTTTTACTTTCAATATTTTATCTTTCTATTTAAGATGCAGCAGGTTTCTTTTGCAGTGAAATCAGAACTCCATATGCACAGTGATTAGCACACAAAAAAGTGTAAATGTTAACATTGTGCTGAATTCCTGTTTTTCATAGTTCAGTACAAGATTTACAGGTCTAAAACAAGCAGACATTAAAGATACATCCTGCACAAAATTTCTCCATATTCAATTCCTCCTCTACAACTCAATATGTATTACAGATTTTATCCCATCGTTAAATCAGTACCACAAAATTTTATAGCTAGTTCCAATGACATTTTAAAAGATATTTTAGTAGTATGGTAAATATTTGAAAGCTGTGCTTATTATATGGCTTTTTACAGAGTTTTTATTCTTCACAGTNATCTAAATCTAGTGAGCAGGGACATCCTGCACTAGATCAGGTTGCTCAGTGCCTCTTCAAGCCTGGCCTTGAATTTCTCCAGGGAAGGGGCCAGTAGGTCTCTGCCTCCAGCATCCACTAGCCTCCAAAGAAGTGTTATTGCCATTCTCCTACCCTGCAACATTTCCTCAGTGCTTTTCTCTCTCAGTAACACCATTTGTAGGCAAATTTCCCCACCCTCACTCTTCCTACAACTGTCCTGTCCCAGGTCACCATCTCTGCCCTGCCCGTAGGATGAAATGGTCATTGTTTGGGTTGGAAGGGACCTTAAAGATAATCTAGTTCTAACCCCAATGCTGTGGGCAGGGACACCTCCCACTAGACCAGGTTACTCAGTGCTTCATACTGCCTGGCATCACTCAGACACAGGTTAGCTGCTGGGTGAGCACAAGTAGAGCATGAGTACATGAGGAAATTAGACCTTTATTTCACACATAGCCTCTTGCTGTCATCTTGTCAACAGGCAGGCATGGATGGGTTTTGCTATGTTTCTCTTCTGAGAAGAAATGTAAATGTTGATTTTGGAAGTCCCAGTAAGCAAAGCTCAAGGTTTCTTTGGCATGGTTATATTAAGAATGCAGAGGATTGATCTAGTTTATTTATCTGTAATAATGGCTCATCAGATAGTGTCCAGCAACCTCACAAAATACAAGTATTTTAAATTAAACCTAAAATCCTCTAATTGAAGGAACCACTGTTAATTGTATAAAGAAACCTCTGTTAATAGACATATCAAATATCTAAACACTAGTCCCATCTGCTTTCTTAGCTGGACAGATACCACTAACTTCCTAATGATGCAACTGCTCTGAATAAAAGATATGAAATACAAGTTTTATCTTTAGATTTTATCTAGATGGAGCCTTTTCATTCAGATTGAATATGAGGGTGCTACAGTACTGTCAGATCTTATCACAGAAAGACAAATATTTCAGAAATTTGAGTTCAAAAATAACAATAATAAAGTATGGATTAAATCCCACTGATGTTTATAGGAGCTGAACTCTTCTTTGGTTAGGATTTTTGTCTATGTAACTGCTCCTAGTGGGAATTGGAAAGTTATGGATTGACAAAGTGCCATGATGTTCTTATTTATCATAAAAACTCTTGACAAGAAGGATCATACAATCAGCTTTATGACTTTCTCCACTGTTTCTGAAAACAACTGCCATAGGCAATTCCGTCAAAATCAGATTTTTTTTAGTTTCCATAAGAAATGGAGCTGCTCCCTCCAGATTGAATGATTTGACTTGTGTTAGACAGCCTCAAAGTATTATACATCCAGAAGATGACATGATAGATGCTTGTGCAGCCAGTCTGCCCCATCTTCAGCAGCAGCAGCTATAATATTGCAATAAGACAGACTGCACAGACCAAGTTTTGAGGTACATTAGGGGAAAAAAAATACTAAATAGAAAAGCAAAAATAAAAAAATAAATTATCCTGAACCTCAACTTATTCCCCATTCCCAAGGATTGCTCACAGTACTTTTAAGACAATTTTAGGCTACACATATTAGCTAAATCCAACATCCAAGCAAAAGGAGGAAGACTAACCCAGAAATGGGATTTCATGTTCCTAATAAGCGTTGCATTCTTGTTCCTCATCCTCCCACTAACACAATCAGCTACTTAGTGCAGTATCTTTAGCCTTATCACTTCTAACCTCCTGTTCAATCAATGACCATTGCCAAGGTGACAGCCATGTGGCACCCATCTGCCCTGCTCTTACAGCCCCAGGTGTTCTGAGGTGAAGATGCACTATCCACAAACACCAAGGTCTCAGAGGAAAGTATTAGTCACTGAAGTGATGATGTTCCTTAATAAAATACAGTCAGAGCTTTCAGCCAACAAGTGCACTGCCTGTTCACATGGCTAAAATTCTTTCAAGTTTTTTCTGCAGTCCTCCGAGGATAGGAGCATAAGATTCACTATTACTCACTGTTTACAGAGAACGATCTCTGAAAATAAAAGATTAAATCATTTTATTCTCCTTCAGTGAAAAGTCTAGGACCAGCAAAAGGTCATGGCAACTTTTAAGCCTTTCCTGAAAGCACTGAACAAGTTGAGAAGTGTTTTGTGTTCACTTTCTGAAGAGGGAAAGGTCTTCCCCTCAGTGTTTTACTGGCCCCAGAAGAAGCCAGAATTATTTCCTAAAGAGCACCGAGGTCATCTTTACAGACCACCACAGTGTAAACAGGATCATTTATAAAAGCACTGACATGAAAATACTCAGTTCCATGCTAGAAAAATTAGGTATAAATGCTGACAGCCAGCCCATGTGTGTTGCCAGCCTGGCCAGGAGAACTGAAAGGAAATGGTCATTTAACCTCTGAGCACAGCAGGCAGCACTCATTGATCTGTGCTGGAAACTAGTTTTAATGTTTAAGTTGAATCCTTCACTTGAGAACTGATTCCACTCTATCCTGGCAATAAAATACAATGCTTTGTTTTTCTTTCACTGAAATCATTTAGGTTTATTGTTTATAGACAACACTGTCCCTGTGTAACTGATTCTTCAGAAAGCTAAAAGTCTTATCTATAGCTACAGCCTCACATCATGCAGACAAGCAGTGATTACATCTTGGGCAACTCAGCTGAAATACGTGTTATTACCTTTGTTTCCCTTAATGTAAAGGAATAGAAGACATGCAGTAGCTTTTCTAAGAAAGGGATTCATGGTGGGCTAAACTGTACAAGAGAGACAGTTTTAAGTAACCTTAATCCTGGCTTTACTCACAAGTTTAACTTTCAGATCTTTGTTCATATATAGAGAACTGGGAAACTTTTTTGCACCAGAAATAACCACAGATGAAAAGAAAACCTAGCTGTCAGATATTAATTTCATCTTTCACATCCTATCATCCATCCAATGTCACTGATTTGATGTTCAGCTGGATGGAAGGCAGCTGGGGTAGCTGGCAGTGCAAGCAACTACATTTTTGGGGGAGAATGAGTGGAAGAAATTATTTTCTCATCTCCTTCTGCCTGCTGGAACACACATATATTCATCTTGGATGAAACAGTACATTGCTTGGTTATCTTTGGAACTGCCTGTTATCTCTTTGTACACAAATTGCCTGTCTTCCCAAAACTGGAGCTACTCTTCCTTTGAAGTACCACCTGTAATATTTAAGAGACATCACACAAAAAAGGCAGTTCTTGGAGTTTCAGAAATGCCCTTTCCTCACCTTGCTCACTTATCAACTGAGCAAATCTACAAGAGCCTGACATTCCAGTTAGAACTTGTATTGCTGGGAATTAGGACCACACACTATTTTTTGGATTGTATCTCCCTGATAAAGTTCACCTTCCAAAGAACACAGGGCTCCAGTACTGGAGACTGCAAGCTGCTAGTACAGGAAATTGTAAGAGATTTTGTCTTGCAAGATGATATTTGCATAACATTAAGGGATGTGGTACATTAAGCCCAGGAGTGTCCTGCTGCTGCCTGTGTTGGAGTGTGATAGGAGAGCAGACAGTTGGGGGCATTCCCATTTTAAAAGTAAAACAAACAACCCAAAGTACAGCAAACATCCCCCATTCTTAGACAAAAGTATCTGCCAATGCAGCCCCTCCAGTTCTCCATATTACACAAGAGGCACCAAGCAGTTTAGGTAAATGGTTATTTTATCACCATCACTTCCTAAGGCAAGAACTTCAGAGGAAGCAAAGAGTTTCTCATAAAAGCAAGCATATCTCAATGTGTTTCTTGGGGGTGAATTCATGAAGTATAAAAAATAAAAACAGCACAACAGTTCATGCTGAAGCAAAGAATATCACAAGGAATACAGTCTTAACTTCCACCCATTTCAGGCTCCAGCATCCCAAATTGGAAGCAGAAAGGACAGTTGGCCTTCCAGGTACTCTAGAAGAAAGAAGCAGAACAAGTGAGTTCCTCTCCAGGAGCTCACATCAAGGAGTGAAGTCATACACCCAAGTCCCCATACCAGGTTCCCACCTGGGTTACTTCACGCCAGAACTTTCTTGAAAGAGTTTGCAGAGATGTAGCAAACATTGAAATCAGTGGATGAGGCTTGGCTTCCAGTTCCCTATTTGAGAATATTTCAGAATCAGTCTGGTTATATAGTTGGAATGCAGGTCAGCAACATGTCCTTGAGGAACATACAAATAATGATCAACTACTATCTGGACAACTTCAGCAAGAACATAGCAGATCATGGGAAGTTACAATTTCACTCTACACAGCACTTATGAGATCACATCTATAAAACTGCATCCAGTTTTGAGTCCTCTAGAATAAGAGTCTGACAAACTGGAGAGGCCACAGTGCCCTGAGCAACATGATCTAACCTGAAGTTCATTTTGTTTTGAGTAGAAGCATTCATGCATATTGTTTTGAAGATATTACAAAAAGGAAAAACCTCTTTGCTCTTCTGGTCTATCCTCCCTGGCACTTCAGAAGAACCTTCTCTGATCTGACTGAAGGAATCCGATTTCTTTATTGCAACAGAACCCTCTTTGCTCCCCCCCTCCCACCATGGTGCTGTGAAGCAAAAATGGCACCTTTGATGTCTTACAAACAAAAGAGGAAAAGCATTGTATTAACCTCCAATCATTGAAAGCAGATACAGTCCTGGCAATGTTAATGCAGTGGAAAATGAAGTGAAACTGGGGCATGCTGAATTTACAGACTGCTTCACCCTGACTTTGGAAGTGCATCATTACAGCAATGTTCTCATCCAGCTCAGGAAAGCTCTGCAGCTCTCTCATCCCTGTCTAGCTGGAGGCTGCAGAGAAAGCAATGCAGAGCTGGTGAGATAAAGGCAAAACAACTTGACCCTGGCCAAAAGCAATATTTTGTGAGTTATGACAATACTTAAACCAAAACAAAATATTAAAATCCACTGAGAATCCCAAACAGAACTTCTCACTCAGCATCTCTCCTTTGTGAGGAAGCCAGTGAGAGGATACTAAACTGTTCGATAGGTATAGTATTTTCTTACTGGCTTACTCACAAAGGACAGAAAAACAAAACATCCACTTATTATTCTATGCAAACAAGAGCACTTCACAAACCTTGGACAAACTGAAGTTCCAGAGTTCACAGGTTTTCTGATAGGTAGATGAGGTAAAAACTACACAAAAAGGAAACTGTCCCATTTTCTGTCTGCACATCTGTCTCATCAACTCAAGTTTCTGAGAAATTGTTTAGCCTGATAAATCTTGCAATGGATGGTTTTCTCAGTCACTGTACCATTGACCTGTTCCCTCATCAGCCTCCCTATTGCCCAAAAAATTGGTGCAGTCAGTTTGTCATTATCTGGCCAAGAACTAAATACCATCCTCTAAGGAGTACATTTTCCAAGAGACTCTGCTCTAAAATCTTCTCCATTCTTATTCTCCCTTCACATTTCGCTGGTCGAAAGTCCCAAAGCATGAATGTTGCTGCCTGTCATTATTCCCAACACTTCTTTTTCTTAAATACCTCTGAGTCCAAGAGTTGCACAGAATTCTGCTATGTTTGATTATTAATGCATGGTTAGAGCTGCTCCAGCTCCACTGAATATTTTGAGATCTTTATATTTTTCTTTACAAGCCAAATTTAATTTCTCCCGAGATTAAAGGCATTTCTCCCATTGCTTCTAGAGTGATAAGCCTTGACTCTCCATCCTTGAGTAGCTGCTTCAGCAGTACCATTACCACAGTGTGAATCATTTATTAGTACAATCCCTACAGACTGCTCTGGACCTTCTACATCAAACTTGAGTACACATCTCCACAAATCTATCTTCAGGAGACCAGAAGAAGTCTGCATTAACCTTGGAAAACTGGAGAGTGCAACAGCAATAGACAGAGAGGAGCAGTCCCAAAGTTAGGAGTGCAGTGTCAAGGCTGAAATACCTACAGCACCCCAGTGCTTTATCAACTGTGATTCTAGCAGGAGACCAGCCCTTGCCTTAGAGGTGGCTGGTGCTGGGGTATAATCATAAAAAACAGTTGTATGGATTCCAGCAGCACACTGACCCTCACAAGACCACCTAAGCCTACAAAACCAGTTTGTCAGGTGCTGGGGGTAACTCGTAAATTAGCTTGGTAGAGCATCCACACAGACCTCTGAGTGAACCAACTCTAGCCCATGCCATACAGACAAAGCTGAGGGCTTCTACATACTTAGAAAACAAGTTTCAGTATTACTGTGCTTACTAGCATTAGAATTTCTTTATTTTTATTTGCAGGAGATTTAAAAACCTATATTTATGACTTAATTTATAGCCTCTCTCTTCATAGCAATGCTCTCCTTAATGGCACTTCATTTCAAATACACAGTAAGAAGCTGGATCTCAGCCCCTTGATCATCTGCATTTTAAAGTCTCATGTTGTAGCAGACTCCAAAAGGTGGAGACAGCTTGGGAGTGACTACCTCAGACCTCTCAGGGGTCTTTTCTTACAAGCAGGTCTCTTCATTTGCAGCATCTGCTCCAGACACAGCACTGGATGTGGAGGGGAATAGTTGCATGGTAGACATCAAGTGAAGATCTTAAAGGCACTCTTTTCTTCTTCAGCACAGACATTTAACAGCTAGAATAGATGTTTAATTACACTGCATATGAAAATATCAAATGAGAGAAGGGTGTAAGTGTTCTGATATAACAGGGGCACTCACAAACCCACCAGGATTTTGGGAGAGCTCTCTCACAGGAATGAGCAATTCAATCACTACCTGCCCTACACATAGCCCTACCCTGTTTTTCCACATCTGAAGAGGTCAAGCCACTATACACACACAAACTATTTGTTGAAGTGTCTTTTAGGACTTGCAGAGATTGCACCCAACTCTGGAAGAATGGGGAGAGAATTCTTGGCTTGTCAGTTAGTAAAAAGGGCTTTAAAATGGAATTTCTGGGGGATGAAACCTGGAACCAGGGCTATAAAAGACTGAGCTGATGCAAAGCACAGAACTGTTCTCCAGTGAAATTAGTTCATCTAGCATTCCTTCAGCTCTGCTGCTTGCCCATTTGGAAAATGGAAGCCAGTAGTGACAACATTCATGAAGCAATGTCAGTTTGGCGAGATGAGAATCAGGCCCCTGAAGAAAACAAACCAATTTATCATCACCTTGCAGTTACTTTATTATTTTTTTCTAATGCAAAGGTTTGCAAAGTACTAAATAAATCAAAATGAGAAATCATTTTTGTGAAGACAACTCAAGGACAATGACAAATAGAGCCCAGGACGGAGGGGGAGAGACTTAAGGAGAGATATGAAGCACTGAAGCAAAGAGGAAAAAATGGAGGAGTAGCAAACCCATGCAGAAGAAGGTTTTATAGCAGAAAAGACAGACCTCTGAGCCACTTACAATCCTTCACTTCATACAGCTTGGTTTATTAGAGCGTCTTTCTTGCCTAAGGCGGTGAGCTTAAGACTTTGATTTATACTTCAGAGCTAATTTTTTCCAACCTTGAAATGTAGGAAAGAAAATGTAAAGGTTTGTCAAAACAACTTGCAGGGAGGCTGTAACACAGCTTTTGCTTACCACCTCCACTGCAGAAGGTATTCCAGGCTCAGAAAGCAGCACAAACAGGAAAAGCTCAAGAGTAATTGCCCTCAGCCATAGAGATCAGGTGCTTCTGGTTGTCATGAGACATTGCTCTTTGCCAGGTGGTGGATGAAAGTAATGGTCAGTATCAAAAATCCTTCACAGAGATATCATGGGAACTCAAAATTGTGCATTCAGGTGACAAAAGATAGGGTTAAGACAACCAGATTGTCCCGTCACACCACTCACATGTGTATCTGGGGATGAAAAGAGGGGATCTGAACTGAGAGGTGAGTGGATGAAAAAACTTCCCAAGTGCTATATTTCATAGCACATAATCACAATTATCAGTGATCAGAGGCACTTCAGTCCTCCCAGGACATCCACTGTCTCCTGAAACCAACATCTCATTACCTACAGGGGAGCACAGGTCAAGTGCAATTCCAGGTCAAGCACTTCAATGAAGTATCTAAAGCTTGATAGAAGCAATCCTCAAGTGTTCTCCTCAAGACCCTTGTGGGACTGGAAATAATCACAGATTTCAGTGGGCTTTGGGTCAGGATTTAACTTCATCCTATTTTGGCAATCAAGACAAAAGCAACCTTAAGCATTTAAGGTTGAAAAAAAAAATGTAATAAAATAAGATTTATTTGCAGTAAAAATTCCTCTTTTATGTATTTCTTTCAGTTTATCAAAGTGAAAGCTTACAATAATTGTTAACTGCCCTACCAGGGGATGGGTTCAGAATTCTCCCTTCTCCCTCTCAATGCAAGATCTGAACATCTTCTTTAAGAAAAAGATCCACAAAAAACAATTGATAGGGTTAATCAATGGCAAGAGAACATACACTTTTTCCAAGTTTAATAGCAATAAAGAGATTAAATCACTTTCACCTTCACAAACAAATTTGATTTCTTTATTTTATGTCTTTTGTCAGCACCTGAAACATTTTTGGGTAACTCCTAAACACAGTTACTGTAAACAGAGCTAAAACCTGCCTACCCTTATCACTTCACCTCACCATAAATAGTATTGATAGAGAAATACCAGCAACAAGACTAAGACATGGTTGCTAAGGATCCCCTGTAGATACCAAAATCAGGGGGTCACATGCACAGAGGGAAGAGCAAACTTTGACCACAGCACTGTATTATGGAACACATTAGAAAAGCAAAAGCTACCATCTATGCCTGGTATCAGACACAAAGTCATAGTTAATTATCTGCATTGCTGCAGTGCCCAAAAACCTTCTCTCCAAAACATAATCCCATCCTTCAATGTGATAAATAAATTAATAACTTTAAAATATCATAGTGAGACAAGTACTAAATTCTGTTGTAGAGCAGACAGAGGCCATAAGCCATACAGAAGGGGTAACTATGCCTGCACAGGTCCTCAGCAGTGAGGAACTGGAGAAAAAGCTGGGAGATGGCTTTGGTTATGGAGGGCCCCTGCTGAGTAGAAAACTCTTCAAGGTACCTTGTAGTAGCTCCACTGCTTTGGATTTTAACAGTCCAGGTGAGAGCTGTTAAGGGTAATAAAAAGGACAGCAGGGAGGAGAAGCAGCCATGAGTAGTCCTGCAAAGGGGAACTGTCTGCAAATTCCTGATGTGGCTGGGTGTCAAACCAGGTCACTGGGAAGAAGCAGTAAAGGAAAGCAAGCTGGTGACACTGCCAAGGGGACAGGCAAAGGAAAAAAACCTTTCTAGAAGCTTCAACCATAACTGAAGCAGAACACAACTAAGGCTGCATTTCAGCCCTTGCTTATAGATAAGGGTGGCAAAAGGTTCTGCAGCAGGAATCAGCAAGATTTAGGCGCTGGCCAAATAAAAACATCTACAGAAAAATGACAGGTTAAGAACTTTAACAGGATTTTGCTTGTATTGGTCTAGAAAAGCAGCAGCAGGATAGAAGCAAGATCCTCATGCTGTAAAGGAAGAATTTTGTCAGAAACTGAACTTCTGTGCTTTATTTGCTTCAGGATGTAGCAATAGTTTCTTTTGGAGATTGGCAATTGCCTTCTTGCCTTGCACAATAAAGGAAAAAGAAGGCAAATAATGCCACCCACAGGTCTGTGGGTTTATTGCTGCAATGAATTTTAAGATAGGTTTTCTTATCTTGCAGTTAACTAGAATGTTAATTCCACCCTGATGGAAACACTTTGCTTCCTCTAAATTCACCTGCACTTGTGGCCAGGACTACAATACCTGTATTTGTTCTGTATTTGTTAGAGGCCTTATGTCTTCATTGTGCAGCTGGCCAACATCTACTACGAAGAGTTAAGGAAAAAAAGAGCCAAAACTAAATGGGTTACAAAGTAGAAATTAAAAATTTTAAAAATCCTCTCATCTCAGCACTCAGCAATACGCAGATCTGATGAAAACATTTCAAACAGTGAATGTCATCCAGTTTTTAAATTTAAAACATACAGCAGGCACATTTTCATTGTGTGAAGCATATCTCACCTCATTTTATTTTGCTGTTCCTAGCTCAGAGATCTTTCAACTGTGACAACAAGGATTGTAATGATTTAAGAGCTTTTTCTCTACGGAAATGCACCCAGGTAAGAGCTCAGTCTTCAGATTTGACTGAAGCAGGGGGAGAATTTTCTTACAAATTTTTATTAAGAATGTTGGAAGGGAAGAATTTACAATAATTATCACCTGAACAAGGTTTAAGGTAAAAGGGATGAAATAAAGAAAGAATAAACAACTTTTCACCACCCCAGGACTCTAGAGCACACAGTCTAGTAGAAAGGCTCAGGCTCAGATTGCAATGCAGATACTGAGGCAATGATTTCCCTGATGCATGATCTCTCTCAAAAGCAACTAAGGTTGGCCACTCAGGGGAGATAAAGCATAGGTTCCTTAAATCTTACATTCACAGTAGTGAATGCCAAATTCAGTGGGACATACAATGGCTCAATGCCATAAATCCTTCTCCTACCCTGTTGCACCTCAAGCTCCTTGCAAAAGACCAGCTTATCTAAATTCTCTAAGGTTTTCCATCAACGTTGGACTAAGACCACAGACAGACAAGTCCATAGTAGCCAAAAGCTGAGGGGAAATGAGTAAGGATAGGACTTGGCATCACAAAGCTGGTATTGCTGAAGAGTAGACTCACCCTAGCTGAAGTGCATTCACTCCATGGAACATGGATGGTACATGTTCAGATTATCACAAGCCACATAATCCAAACTTTAAAAAAATCAGTCAGGGAATTCTTCTGTATTGGAAGGAAAAAACAAAAAAAAAAATTGACAAGTGCCTTGCCTGAAAATATGCTTAGTGAGTCTGACAATTCAAAGATAAGCTAGTGGGTCTGTTGTTTTAGGTTAGACATATTGAAGCTTTCTTGTGCACAGTACAGACATGGCACTCACATACCAAAGTCTGTATCTTAGTACAGTCTTGGTATCATCCTGTTTTACTTCTAGCAATAAGTCTTTGTACATCCATTGCATGTGTTAGCATTTAACTCCCATAAAATTTAGTGTACAGAACATATCAGTTGAAGCCAGATTCAAGGTAAGAGACACGGACTAAGGAACATGTAACTGTTCTATCCTAAACTCTTCCTAGATACACTTGCATTTTATTGATTAAATTCATCAATACTCTTATCTAAAGCTCTTGAGGAACCATTATCATGCTAAAAGCTAGCTATGACTGCTTCTGCCGCAACAGAGAAGGTAATTTTTAATACCTGACTGCTCTCTGAAGGTCCCTGGAGTTAACCAATTCCATGAAAATCAAAGGCATTAAATATTTGTCCTTTAATATTTGAAGAAAAAAAAAAATCAGTATTTAACTAAATTGGTTTATTTTTCTTTGGTAAAACCTACATTAAAATAATTTCATCTTTATTTTAATTATGTATAAGATGACAATTCCCACATATACTGACAGAGCTGAGGGACAAAGCATGCTTAGTGTGATGCTGGGCATGCACAGCAGGTACTGTAGCTGATGGCACAGCACAGGTCCCAGGCTGCCACTGCAGACACACACATCTCAGCTGGCAGGCAACATACAGGCGTGAATTAAGCAGAACAGGGAGCTGAACTCTGCTTTCTCACCCAAAATTCTCAGGAACAGTCATATATGACAGTGATTTCATCCAGCTACAACAGAGCAGAGCCTTAATTTTAGTCTCTGTACATTGCTCAGTCTGATACAACAGCAACTCATGACACAAAGCAGCCCAAGTCTCCAAGATTAACCAACTCAAGTTTTTCCCCAAAACAAATACATTTATCTGCATTTCTATTTATATAGGAAACTCCTTATCCAGTTAAGGATTCCACAAGAATTTAAGGCCATTCAGTGATCTCTCCATCAGAAGTGCTGCATTTGTTGTCATGCTGTTGCTATGTAGGATCTCACCATGCAGATGATGACAACATGTCTCTTAAATAACACCAAAACACCCCTCCAGGCAAATTCACAGAAATCCTGACTTTCAGCCAAGGGTTACAGAAATATATCAAACAAACTTTGGAAATGATGAGTGTGA
The DNA here is from genome assembly GCA_013400935.1 of Turnix velox. Classification (NCBI taxonomy): domain Eukaryota; kingdom Metazoa; phylum Chordata; class Aves; order Charadriiformes; family Turnicidae; genus Turnix; species Turnix velox. The sequence continues at coordinate 18,995 of VZTY01015148.1, forward strand.
GGGATCTGATCCTCAGCAAAGTGATTTTCAAAGGGACAGCTACCTGGATGATCTTTAGGACACATTACCTGAGAGCAGGACTGGATAGTGCCAATGTCAATAATTTTCTTTTTGGTGGATTTGCTCAACTGGTCTGTCACTGAGTAAGTATCAACATACATGTCTATGCCTCTATCCATCATAAACAGCACTGCTTGCTGACTCACTGAATGAAACGTATTCCACTTCAAAAACACCAGAGAAAGAAAATTCAAATTCCTTGAATTGTCTGAGCAACAATAGAGATTGTCAAAGTGAGTCTGTGACTGGAGAAGCTGAAAAGGTTGGCATATCTGGAGACACTTCTAGATTATCAGATCTGGACAACAGCTTTTCAGAAAAGAAAGCTCTCCCGAATGGCCTTCCTACAGGGAACAATAGGTCAGGATTTCCCTTTCTCCACAGATAGCCCTTCTGCATTTGCACCAGACAAAGGTGAGCAGATGCTACATAGGGCACTGCTATTAAATAGCCCAGGCCTTACTAAAAGCAACTTTAGACAAAGCTCTTGCCTACTCAGAGATTTTCTATCCTCTGGACACTGCCTGCACTCAAACAGTAAAACAAACATGGGTTCTAATGACTCTGCTGCAGCAGAGGACAGAGGTATTCTGATTCCGAGTACAAAACTTGAAACAGTTAAGGCAGCCATTGCTTAAGTCCTTAAGGATCTTCAGCAAATCCAGCATGCACATGCCTGAAAACAGGCACTGGGTAATTAAGTTTTCACAAATATTTGCAGCAAAAATCATTACGTATCTAAGAGGAACACACTACATTGGAAACACTGCACCATGAGAACACCAGCCCCCCAAGTGTGCCACTGCCAGCTCCAAGACAAATAATGGCAGGTAACAAGGGCTGTGCAGGGGGAAAAAACTCACAACATGAACTGGAAAGTTCCAGCACTTGCTGGAAAGAGTTCTATTGCATGTTGGCAGAACAGAGCTACTCAGAAAAGCAATAAGCCCTTCTACAAATCAGCAAATTAGTACCATTTCCTTCGGGTTCAATTGAAAAGAAAAAAAAAAGGGGGTATTTTACAGCTAACAACACTCACACATCACAAGACACAGAATCAGGGGGAAAGCAGCACAGGGACCAAGAAGAGGAAGGCACCCACATTGCAAATACCCAAAGCAGAGAGGCTGCGGCTGCCAATCTCCTAAAGACTCTTCCTCCCTCACTATGATGTGTCAAGTGCCCACACTTTCTAAAGGTTCAGAAGCAGAATTAAAAGAAAAAAAAATACTGCTTTGCTTTCCATATATTCAGAGCTAAATCTGCTCCAGCTAAGTTACATTTCTCTGAGTTTCCTTCGCAGGCAGCCTTGCTTGGAAACTTCCTCCCTCTCAACCCCCTCCTGCCACATGCTCCCAGCCACCCACACACTGTTCTGGGCTCACTTCAGGTGGGCATTGAATCCAACTGGGCAACAGATAAAAGAGAGGGGTTTAGAAGTGACCTCTACTTGCACCAGCTTTTTATTCAATCAAATGAGCCCCAAGCACAGCTCACCACCAGAGTTGTGCCACAGGGTTAAGAATAAGCTCATGGGAAGGAGCACACTGTGACCTACCACAGCCTTCAAAGCAGAAGCTTGCAAAATTACACTCCAACAGAGACACAGCGGGGTACAACCAACACTTAATAAAAAGGCTTGCAGTGAGACAGTTTAAAAGCACCACAGGGGCCCTGTTCTGGACCCACAGCAACTCCACAGGGAACCAGGCACTGTTTGCACTGGCAAAGAAAACCTGAACAAGTGTGCTGCTAGTGCACTTTGCTGCTGTACACTTTGACAGCATTACAATTGTCATTCACTCCACTGGACTTTACCAAAAAAGAAAGCCTACCTTAGCAGTTGTGCAGTGATTCTCCAGCTTGGACTCATCCACAGAGAACCAACGATCGAAACCTTCAAGCACATGGCTACAAGCAGCACCTCTAGCTCCTTCCCTTCCTCACTTACATAACCTAAACCAATTGCCTCTTGGTGAAGCATCTTTATGAGGTCACTGCAGCACCTGACCACCTTCATTTCCCCTTTATTAATCCCACTTGAGCTCAGTAGGACCAGCCTGCCCCTCTCTGCTTTGACCCTGACTGGGTTCAGCTGTGCTTGCCCCTGCACCAAGAAGAAAAACCCACCTCCCATCTCCAGGTGGATGTTTAAGCTTAGGGAGTGGTTCTTCCACAGGTGTCAGGAATTCTTGTATACCTTCAGTAAGTCATGACCTGTCCTTTCCAAAGCAGCCATACCTGTTCTTTTCAGTCTCTCTTCAAGGGGGTGTGTTATCATGACCCAGTTATTCCTGAAAAAGGTAGATGGGAGAACTGTATCAGGATGGTTTGGTCACAGAAAAATGCAGTTGTTGCAAAAACAAAAAAGCTTCAGTATCACAGAAGGGTTTTCTGTGAAGAAAATTCATATCAAATATTTCTCTATCAGCTTGATGAAACCTTATTTGTAGCCCTGTTTTCTTCTTAAATGGATAAATGAAGACCCGCATTAACCTGAGGTGTGCAGGCAATGCATGGGAATTGTAGGTCACCTATTTAATTTCAAAAGGGCAGACTGCTGTTTTAGTTTACATTTTCTGACTTGTACTTTGAATTCCCCAGGTAAACAAAAGTAAATTCTGTTGAATTTATCAAAGTAAAATGAAAAGGTGAAAGGAGGAGTTATCTGTGCCATTACTCTATGTGCTTTTCAACAGCATTAAGCATCCTAAATGGGCTTGGGATCCAATCTTACTGGTCCATCCCAGGAAAATAAGGTGTTATCCACAGAGATGCAGTTCTGCTTGAACTGAAAGATTTAGCAGATGACTGCAGGACTCTGGCTAACTGTCAGCCAGGAGATGTTTGAGTGATTGTCAAATCACAGTGAGTAAACTTGGGATTATGGCTCAAATTCCTCAGCACTGTGAATCCAAACTAGGCAAAAAATCCAAAGCCACACACAAACAGATTCTTCAAGTCCTGCAGCTCCTATCAGACTTCTGGGACATTAATGGCACTGCCTCCTGGAGACTAGAAAGTTTGACATAAAACAACATCCAGATATTTTAAAGATAAATTTTCCCATTTACCATCCATAATCACAGCCTTCTGCAAGACATTCACCCCCAGGGTCCGCAATGGGAAGCTCTCTATCCATGAAAAATGAATGTTTTATCCAGCTTCTGAGCTCTGAACAGCTATGCACTTTCCTGAAATATTAGTTCTTTTTATAACTATGTAACAGCTTAAGGGGGTAGAAAAGGAAGAAGGAAGCCAATGCTGTCACTTTGGAAAGCTTTTATTGTAATCAACCTTACAATGCTTTTCATTATACAATAGGAAGAATGTTTAATCTCTCTCAGCTGGCGCATTCCCTCCAGGGTTTTATTGCTTACAATGGGAGCTTTCACTTTGACTGTAGTGAAAATAGTGTCAAACCCCATTGAGAGGCACTGCTTTTACTCTGGATTCATTTAGGAACATCTGAGGAATCCATGACTTCATGAGAAGTGGGAAAAAAAGTAGGATTACTTTTGATGAGGGATCATACATCTCTGTACATTTCACTTCCCATAGATACAGCCAGCGCTGAAGTGTTTTTCATTCTGCTGTTGAAAAATACTTGCAGTTTGTGGTTTAAATGATTTTTTTAAAAATCATTTATGAGATAAGTATCCCAGAACATTTGTTCTTCATATGATTTCTCCAAACACTGTCTGGATGCACAGTCTCAAGTTGTTCCAGATAGGAAGGGAAGAGGTAATAAAGCACTTGGAGAAGAGCTTCTGCATTGGTGCTCAGAAGTGTTGAGCTGTTTGTAGCACTGAAACTCCAGCTTTTTCTCTTTTTTTTCCATGTTGATTTAAAAGGAAGTAAGGCAGTTTGTACAAAATGAGCTCTGGCCTGGATAATTTCTAAAGCTCAGACCAAACTCAGCCTGAGTTTTGGAAAAGGTTATCCGCAAGTTGCAAGGCAAAAAATTCCCCTGTATTTATAAGTTGCTTCCAGGTCTATGAACTGAAGGGTGGAAACTTCGAGAAAGGATTTAGTTTTGTTCATAGGAAGCTGAACAAGTGATTTCCATCTGGATGATCCCATTGTGACTGGGAGAACTAAACAGCAAAGAAGCAACAGAGCTCTCGATTGAAGCTGGCACCACGTAGTGCTTCTTCCTTTTAGAGCAGCCCCATGAAATAGAACACTTTGTCTTGTTACATTATTTTTTCTACTCACCACGTAGGCAGTTTTCAGACTAAAGAGGACATTTCAAACGAACATCCAGATTACATCTCTCTGTCTCCACCTGAAGGTAAGCTTGTATTCTCAGTCTCTGCCAGAGTGGCATCTAAAGGGGTATCATAAAGAGAAAAGTGAATGTGTTGAGTTGCATCAAGACTTATTACTGGGATTTAATGCCTTCCTTCTGTTCAAGGCTCTGGTAATGACAACCCTGCTTTGTTTATGGTCTGCTTTTCACAAATAAATTTCTCCTCTCCTAAGAATGAAAAGATTTTTTTTTCTTTATTTATTGCTCAGGAAGATATACTTAGTTTATAGTAAGGGGGTTACACTGCCATCTTTACACTTGTACTTGCAATAAAATGCACTCAGAAACAGAGCCAGTGAAGCTGTATTTTAGTAGCAACTAGAAACAGTTTACTTCTTCAGGTAAATGTATTCATAAATTGAAGAAATATAAGATCAAAGGGTCATAGTATCTCTGCAGCTTTCTTGTCTGTATATTGTGCAACTCCACCAGTGGAGAGGGTCCTCTCAGGTCCTGTGGAAGAACTGTCACCTTCACCAGATTGTCACGTGGGTCAAAGAGAAACCTACAATTCACTTGTCTGCCCTGTGTGGGTGAGTCCTGTACCATGAATGGCAAATAACCAGAGTGAACATGGTGTTTGACAGCCCAGTGGCTGAGAGGTTTTGGCATACACGAGTCAGGAAATGTTTCTGTATGTGTCACACACAGGGTGTCAAAGCCAAGCAAATGAAAAAATAGGTCATAAAATAGGTCAAAAATAAATCCCCTATGCTGGCTAGTTTCTCATCTGGTGTTTTGATCAATCCTGATTGAGACCCTTTTGGATTAAAGGATAAGAAGTGGGCATAAAAGAGACTGTACTATATAAGCTCTCATTTCTCTGATAGGTGCTAGATAGTAAACAATCCATCTTGGAGAAGTTTTGGGGCCCAGAGAGCTTTCCAGTCTACTAGAGATTTTTCATAGTCTTGTGCTAGATGTAAATGCAGAAGGCAGGTTACATCTATGCTGCTCTGTAACCTTCCAGATGATAGGCAATTACTCATAAATGGGCCTTGCAGATGCTCCAGGGATCCATCTGCATGCATCTGACTGAGAGTAGATGTTCTGGATGGGTTCAAAAGGCACCAGAGCTATGTGAAGTGTGGTAGAGTTAGGGGGTACTTAGTAATTCTGTTTTGCAGCCTCTGAATGGAAAGGAACAAAGCAATAAGACTAGTTGGACGCCAAACAATAGCACAGCCATAGAAAAGCAAGGAGCTTGCCAAGTGGGGAAAGACAGCCCATCCTTCAGCTCTGAGGCAGCACTACCTATGGCCCCACTGAGAGCCTGAGGCACACCTCTCTGACCTATAATAAAATTCTACCACCCCTTAATAGTATCTCTGTGGGCGTCACTATCTTTTTTTACTGGAAGGTGTGTTTTTCTGAGCACCCAGTTCCAGCTGGAGCTCAGCCTTTTTTGGCTGTCCCTGGGGGCAATGGGTGACCACAGTGATTAGTGCAGAAATCAAACTCCCTGCTGAGGCAGGCACTGGCTGCAGCCTCCCCAGTAAAAGGGCCAGAGGAGCACAAGCAGGGAAGTGAGATGCATTAGAAGTGAGAAGGTGGGAGTAGAGAGCATGCCACCTTCTATTTTGACTGACTAGGGACAACTGGAAAAAGGCTCAAAATCATCCTGGATAAGTTAGGGCACTATACTGCTTTATCTGAAATTACAGAATTACACAGTATTTTGGGCTTGAAGGAACCTTAAAGATCATCTAGTTCTAACCCCACTGCCATAGGCAGGGACACCTCCCACTAGATCAGGTTGCCTTGTCCAGTCTGGCCAGGGGGCAAAATTAATAGTGAGGTTTGCAATTAATTCAACACACAGAGGCTTTTGCTCTGACCATCATTTCCCTGCAGCTGGAGAGAACTGCTCTATGATTTTCTGAAGAAGGAAAACTCCAGAGCTGAGAGGAAGCAGGCAGGTGGGCAGCCAGATGTGATAAAACCACAGGGAGCCAGCACAGGGAAAATAAGAATCGCCTCATGCAGGACTTCGAAATGGAATAAACAGGTTATTTTTACAAGCTGAAAATGAATATATAACTCCAGGGATGGAGAAAAATGCAGCAAGTAACAGCATTTGCAGTTCAGCACATTCCATTGTTATTAAAATAAAACGAAAAAAAAAGGCAATGAAAGCAGATGGGAATAGCAAAACCAAAGCACCTCAGAGTTTTATTTAACCACGGGAGAAGTATTTTGAGGAGCAGGGAAGATAGCACTGTTGTATCTGCAGTATGCATTCTGCCTGCTGCCCTCTCTATGGTAATGGGAGAAGTGACCCTGTAATCTGCTGCAGAAACTGGTCGTTTCTGCTTCCATTAAGATGCAGAAGGAGAGCTGCTCCTGCTCTCTCATGGATGTGCTGACAATTTCTGTGTGGCTTTGGCCAATCCCCATGAACTGTCAGTTGGACTGGAGCTCTCTTTTTCCCACTGGATGGAGAAATTGGACTGATTCCTTTAAGAAATAAGAGAGCCAGGTATTAATTATCGTAGGGTGGATTTGCAAAGCATAGGTTGTCTCAGCTCCTCATTTTTCAGTTCTCACCAAGTCCTTGAAGCTGTTGCAGTTTATCCCATTGCATGGAATAAAACCCACATCATTCAACATTATTAAGCATGACCAAAAAGATTCCTAATATTATAAATACGCAGCAAAAGTGAATGATTGCTTGAGAAAGCATTTCTTCTCTTGTGTTTTATTACCTGCAACAAAAAATTCTGCAATGAATCACAGTTCTTTGTCACTTGGAATAGATCTAATATTCTTGCTCTTGTACTTTTCCATAACAGGAAAATCACTGGTATTAACCTTGAATCATTGAAAAGTTCAGGTCAGGGGACCAGATCTTCTGCAGAAGTCCTGTATCTCACACATTCAGCATACCCAGCTGATTCTAGGGTCATACTTGTAGGAACAACTCTCCTGAAACACCTAAATGGCTACCAATGGCCCCTGGGTGGCCAGCATGCTGGAGAGTGGCAGTCAGGAGCATCATGGGTTGTCACCAACATGCCTGCAGCAGCTGTGGGTCCTGGGGGGACCAACATTAGTATGTCAGAAGCTGGTACTGGCAGAGGGGTCCAAAAAAACCCTTTGAAAATCATTTGTCCATTCCCATCCCTTGTCAAGAAACATTCCTTTAGTTTTTCTACACATGAAAGAACTTCAAATTAGCACACACCACTCAGAAGAGCCAGGCCTTTCTCCACATTCTAGACCTCAGTGGAAAATAACCTGTAAGGTCAGCAGAGCAGCAAGTACTGGGGTAACCGAGTCTACTTTGAGCCCTCTGGAGGATCCTCGCTGTTGAGCCTTTGGATGTTGTCTCTCCTGGTAAGCAGAGGCAGCAAGGTGTGTTGTTGTGCCCTCTCCCACACTCATCCAAGTGTCAGCAATTACAAATTACTATCCCAAAAAGATGTCACTAGGCTTCGTTTGTGTGCTCCAGCTCTTCAGATTTATGCCATCAGTTATTCCACTTGCCTCTAATGGCTTCAGACTCTTTCATCAGTCTCTCAGTGGATTTCTCTGCTACTTCTCATTTAAATTCACCTTGCCTTCATAAGAGCACAGACTGTAAGCAACAAATGAGCCAGACAAAAACAAACATGTTGTTGTTTTCTTGCTTTTATCTGTAGTCACAGGCAAAGGATGTATCTATATCTCTTTGAGGAAGATGTCCCTCTCTGCTGAGTAACTGCCTGAAAACAAATGGGCAGGATCATACCAGCCACCTACTCCTCAGCCTTAGAAACAGTAGGAAAACCCCACTTATCTATGAATAATTTTTGGTCATAGTGCTGAAAATAATAAAGTAGGCTGGAACATTCTCCATCAGTCCAGGCTGCAATATCCAGCTTGAGTCTACTTGACATGCTTCACAGTCTCTTCATTAATGGAATAAAAGGTTTTATGGGGTAATGACACAGTTGCAGTGAGTAAGCCTATTTGTGAGACCAAAGGCCAAGTCATTTGTCCTTGCAGAAGGAGCATGGAGAATGTGGTGACTGGCACTGGTCTAGGATGGAAGAATCATAAGGACAAAACTCCTATCCCAGAGAACATGTATCCATCCACAAATAGCTGAGAACTGAGAGAGTCTTGCTGTCAGAAAACTGAGAGAGTGGGGATCATCTTGGTGATGATGCTGCCATGGGAGAAAAGTTGGACAAACATTGGCTTCACTCAAATATTGAAAATGCTGTAATTAGAGTCACTGCTATGTTAAATATTCCAAAGGGTCTCCTCAGATGAACCAAGGTTTGGTTGCAAATGTGAGACCTGAAACCTGAGACTGAGAAGAGTTTAGAAAGCCAGGGGTTCCTTTCTGAACCTCATGACTCAACATTAGAGACTCCCTGACAGCCTGCCTGACCCTCTCCTCTGTGCAGGAAACAACCAAATGTCCCTTGACACCAAATCTCATAAAAACACTGTTGTACTTACGATCTCACTTTGTTAAATCCATAAATATTTCACTGCTTCTGTCTTTGGAGTGAAGTTAATCACTCTGCCAGTGACAAGAGATACAAAGCCAGGCTGTATATGAGTAGTGAGAACTGCACAGCTGCCCCAGGTAGAGTGGGTATAACAGACTGGTTAGATGAGGCAGGTTTTATTATATACTTTTTTTTTTCAATTTTCCAGTTCAGTTATTTTGTGCAGTCACCAATGCCTCATTGGAACCTTCTACTTGAGAAATTTTCTTTAGCATTCTGCAGAATTTTGATGTGTTAGATTGGCATAGCAAAAAAAAAATAAAAAAGCCCAAATCATTTGGGAGCAATTTATTTCCCACAGCTATGCACCAGCAAACACTCATTTCCATACCACCTACAGATATGTGCATATCTTTTTGTTCTAACATTGAGAAAAATAACTATTTGCATTCTTTCAATACAAGCAATTTTGCTTGAATTTTTTAGCTGGTCAAATGCTGCTAAAGAATCAAACATATTGGAGTCTGCCTGCACCGCTGGGACTGTGAAAGCAGGCAAACTCCATTACGGCCGCCGTCTTATCAAAGGAAAGCTAAATCTCCTCATTAAATCTTGGTAGTTGTTATTTTCAAGAAGAAAGACTCTATACTGCAGGCAAAATTATGGAGAAATGTGCAAATGAGCAGTGAAGGATTGCAGAGCATGGCATTGCTGTTGGTGCTGCACTTGCACTGTTCAACTGCTGGGATTGGCTCTAGATGAATGTATTTTAGCTGTTCTCATCATACTGTTTTTTTCTTAGGAAAATATATCTTGTGGGGGGTACAGTGTGAAAGGAGTTTAAGAGGTTTCCAGTGATTATTTTTAAATTACAAAGATGTAATCTAAATGGCTGGGAAAAAATTGACTGGAAGCTAAACCTGTTTATGTTATATTAAACTAGATATTAAAATTGGGGTTTTTTCAGTAATTCAAATGCAAGAAATTGCCTAGTGTTTTTACTGGCACTCTTAGTATATGAAGAGTGAGAGAAATATTAATAAGATTTTTTTTTTCCTGCTACATTTCAAATGGAAGACCAGCAGTATAATCAAAACTGCAGGTTGATGTCTTTTTTTCTGTTGGGGTATATCCAGCTCTGCTCCATTTGATCAGAAATACCTTTGTTTACATGTTGTGCACAGAGTTGCACCACAAACTTCAAATGAACTTGTGCCAGGATCCAAAATTCAGTGTAGACAATGAGAGCTTTCCCCTGGCATCTACTGCTCTGCTCTCAGCCAGATGGGGCATATTAATTCAAATATCAGCAATAGGTGAGTTTATGCTTGAGGGGTGTGGTAAATTATACTGAAGGATGAAAAAAAAGAGAGGTTGGCAATACTACAGGCCTGATTTTTATCTCAAGTGGTGTTGTATGACCCTAACCTCTGATGGAGGCACTAACCTCTGATGGAGACCTGCAATCTCTACCATCAGGCTAGAATCAATAGCCCAGCTGCAACTGGATGCAGAAGTTTGTGCATTGACTCTACCTCTGACTTCAAATACTTTGCAAAAAAAGGGTAAACCTGACATCAGTCAAGCCATACTGAGAGCTCAATCTGAAGGAATTACTCTGAATCAATCCCCAAAAACTGCTGAAGTCACCATCTTACAGGCTCAATTGCCACAATATGTAGCTACATCTGTATCAGAAGGAACAATCATCACTACACCTTTAATTCTTAAAATAAACTAATAGGAAAGCATTAGTGGTTTTGGAAAATAAGTCAGACTGGGGTTTGGGTTGTTTTTTTTCTGAGAACAGTCTGAACTGATTACAAAAAAGAAGGCAAGGTAAAAGTACAAAGTCTATAAAAAAGTTGTGTTCCAAGGAAAAGGAGCATGCACCTAGGAAATCTTTGTTGGTTGTTGCTAATATCTATGATAATTAAGCCAAAAATATCTACAAAGCAATTGAATTTGCAGAGATTACTCTATTGTCTTAAGCAAATAATGAAGCAAGGAACAGTTAAATTGATCCCATGACTCTCATTTCAATAATAAAGCAGCAACAACTGCTAATCTATAGCGTTCGCTTTAGATTACAAACCTAACACTGAATGGGTAATTTCATTAGAGGGAATATAGCTAAGAGAGAAATGCTGGCAGGGAAAAAAAAGCCATCCCTACTCATATCAAACCAGCCCGAGAATTTCTTGCTGCTCTGTACCCAGAAGCATAATCAGGGAAGAGGTCTCACAAACACCAGGTACATCTGCAGGAAGTCTCCAGTGTTCAAATAATTCCTTTTTATTTTACCCAGCTGGCTCTCCAACACGTCCCCCAACACATGAGTTGCCTTAAACAGTCAGGATTCTGGCTCCAGCCCAAACAGAGGAATCATAGAATAATTTGGGTTAGAAGGGACCTTAAAGATCAATCCCCCTGCCGTGGGCAGGGACACCTCTCACTAGATCAGGTTGCTCAGTGCCTTGTCCAGCCTGGCCTCAAACACCTCCAGAGAGGGGGCATCCACAACCTCTCTGGGCAATCTGTTGCAATGTCTTGCCACCCTCACTGTAAGAATTTCTTTCTTACATCTAGTCTGAATCTCCCCTCTTCCAATTTACATCTGTTATTTCTAGTCCTTCCATCACATATCCTATTAAAAAGTCCTACCACTGAATCATTTGGAATCAGTGGGAAGGGGCAACTGAGAGGGAGGGGAGCAAGATCTCCCCCATGTGTGCCCTTAGACAGAGCCCTTAGACACTGATGTTATCAGAGAGACTCCAGCATGTCCTCACACACATGTGCATCCCTAAGGACAGAAGGAGCCAAATGAGCAGATGGAGAACTTTTTTTTCTTCCCCTCTTTTTATTCCTGTCCCCAAAATCAACACATGATCTGAAAACTAACCAAACTCACCCACAGATACCAGCACAGCATGGAAGAGACAGTTCTCTTTTTAAATTAGATCCATTTAGACACTCACACAAATTCATAGATATGACAGGCCCTGGAGAGCTGGAGCCAACAAGCATCCTCAGAGCCATGCTGTCAATGAAGGAAAGAAAGGCCTGTTCACCATCTCTGCTGGCAGCTGTGTGGATCTTATGGGAGTAAGAACTTGCTGTTCTCACTGAAGATATCAGGCAGGACTATAAATATGCACATGGAACATATTTACTGAAGGACTGAGTGCCATGCTGAGTGCCATTTTTTTATGGTGGAACGGTTTTTCAAACTCAAAGCAGAGAGTAACTGAGGTGAGAAGGGACACCTGGAAAGCATCCAGCCCAGCCTGCTGCTTAGGGGAGGATTAGCTTTGATGATGAGAGAGGTTTCATGGGGTCTCACCCAACTGAGCTCTTGACAAATTTAAAGCATGGGGAGCCCATTGCTTCTCCAGGAAATCAGTTCCTGTGCTGCATAACCCTCATTCTAGCTAGTATTTTTTCAAATATCAAGTATCGTGGCTTTCCTTTTCATGGCCACCTCATCATCTAGTACACTGCCACACAGGATCTGACTCCATTTTCTCTACAGTCCCCTTTAGTTTGTAGAAGATAGCAATGAGATGCCCTATTAGTTTATCTCCTCCAGGCTAAACAAACCCAGCATTCAGCCTCTGCTGATATACAAAGTGTTTCTGTCTCCTCAGCATCTCACAGATTGTCCACTGTCCTGGCTCCAACTGGGGTACACCAAAAACACGCTTTTCCAGCAGTGAAGTGTGAGCTCACTGGAGCTGAACTGAGGGGAAGGATTAACCTCCTGCCTACAACAGCCCAATGCACAGCCAGATTTCACCACCTTAACCACATGCTTATGGTCCATTGGGATTCCAGGGTCCTCTCTTCAGAGCTTTCCTCAGCCTGTATCGTGGGCATGTCCCAGAGGCAGGACTTGCTGTTCTTGTCCTCACTGAATGTCATTAAGTTCTTGCTAGCCTATTCTTCATGCCTGTCAAGGACTTTGCTTATCTTGAAAACAGGCCCTAGAAGCTTTAGTAACATCCTTTCTGTGCCTTCATGAAAAAAGAAGTAAATATCACATATTTCCTTATAAATATGCCAGCTCCCAGGTGTCCTGTTTTACACCAGCACTCCACATTCTTTACAATACTTATAAAGGACAAGGAAAACCTAAATCCCAACTGACATCAACCACAGTTTTTTGCTGACTGCAATGACCTTGAAAATAGTCCAGTCATGTCAGTGCAACAGCTGGAATGGGGATGTCAGCACCAGCTCTGGATAGAGTTGTTTTAACATGACTTTACTGAAAAGGAAGGAAGATTTAGTTGCTGCTCGGGAGGGGGGAGGTTGAAGTCTATAACCAGTCACCCTGCTTAAAATTCTGTTAGCAAAATTTATGACACTCACTGGAGTCCCATTTTTCCTTGAGTAAGAATATTTCCTTCAGCCATTCATTTTGCATTCCGTGAGACACTTCGGCAGATGCAGTGAGCTATCCTCCTGTATTGCTGATTTTATGGCATCCCAAGGTCTAGACAGTTCAAAACCTGCTTGTTGTGCAATGACTGTATACAATATCTCAATGAAGTCCACTTTTGCATCCTTGGTAGTTCATTTGTATTCAGGTGGAAATATTCAGAGAGCATTTGCAAAGGCCCTTTTAAGTCATGGGGTGCACATTCACAAAACCTGACCTCCCATCCCTAAATTCTTCCAAGGTTTCATACTTTACAATGGATCTTCTTTAGCACAGGAGGTGTAATGGCAATATGAAAAAACATTACCTCTCCCTAATGACACTTCCATTTTTTCCCTCCTCTCCTGCAATTACATATGCATTGTGCGAGTACACCATGGCTGTGCTGCTTTAATTTTGTCAGAATACTGAGGGAATAATTAGTTTTGTATCTTCTAACGAAGAACAAATGTATGCATTCAAAAATTAAATATTTACTTTCTAAAGAGCCACGGTGAGTTGTTGTGAGTGCTTGTCTTCATTATGTGCGGAAAATTAAATGTGCTTTGTGTAGTAATTCTGCTGGATTATGCATAAAGGATTATGCATGACAATCGAAAAGTGACCCAGTTCAGTGGGAAAAAAAACACACACCCCGCTCATGTAATTTTAGTTCAGACTGCAATAAGCTCAGGCCTTATCAAATATAATGAGTTTGGATTTCTTTTCCTGCACTGAGATACAGTGATTGCTTGGGAGTTGCAGCACTGACCCAGTTCACAGATTTGAGGGAAACCTTGTGAGGTGCCAAATATCAGGGGTGCTATCTATGGGAAACATCTGCAGGCAGAATGATTCTTATTCACTTCCCAAGTGATAACAAGGATTTGATTGGGTAGGAACTGTCCAAATAAAAAATAAACCAAATGTATCTTAAAAGCCCAAAAGATAGCTCTTTTCTATAGAGAGGCTGAGTTGAGAACTTGACAAGTGAGTGGAAATCTATATCCAATCTATATCCAATCTAAAGGTAGGATGGGAAGTACAGGAACACAGCTCAAGTGACATCAGAAAACACTTTGGATCTTATGTTATAGAGTGGTAACTGTGCACAACTCACTGACTCCAGGTGGAATCAGTTTTGGCACTGGCTACATAACAGAGATGCATTACCCAAAGGCATTTCCTTCACACTTACTAAATCAAAAATCTGAAAGTCTCCTCTTTTCTCTTTCTACAGCACATCAGTCATATATGGAAAAGACTCAATGCCTCCAGAAGCTGAAGCACACTCTTACAGTGCATGTTTCTACACAGCATGCTCTGTTGTCCTTCATCTTGGCTGGTACTGGGGAATCTGATTGCTCCTGATCTTCTCTGGAAACTTCATCATGCTGTAAGTTTTGGATTTAATAGCCTGAAGGCAAGGGCAAAAAGTAGTTGCCCAGCCTTTTTAGGTTAGATATCCTACTTTGCAACCCATATATAAAGATAAAAGAATTAAACCATGATGTAAAATGCCATGGGCAGTAGAAACTCTCATAACTCTACTAAAATGAAAAGGAGTAACAGCAATTTATACCAGCTGAAAACACTTCCCAGCATATGTGGAGGCAAAAGTGTTTGTAACCTGAAGAAACAGTATGTGGGCCCAATCCTCTTTGTGCAATCTTGTTTCTTTACACACCCACATACATTGTCATTATTGTTTGCATTAACTGGTGCGAAGATAACCCAAATATAACAAAAGAATGTACACAGCAGGGAGGGAATAGGTGTGAGGCCACATGCATTATGATAGACCACTCAATAGCACACGCACGCGGATTGGGTTTTATGCCCAACTTTTAGGACAAGAAGTGTGATCACAATCTTTAAACAGAGTTTTCTTTGTATCACACCCTGACAATGTTTGGCCGGTTCCCAAGTTACTGTGCTGTACACACAGGGAGCTCTTCTAGGAGCTGGGAATTGCCACACTGTCAGGTTTTGTTCCTTGAAAAACTTTTCTAACACTACATCATTTACCTTGACGTTATAGAGTTAAGAAGTGCCGTGTCCTCCTTTCACTGCTCAGCTGTGAATTTGGCACACATCAGAGCTTTTTAATCCATGCTAGCACATAACTGGGAACTGGACACTCCTCTTTGTGCTCCAGCAGTGATTTCCTAGACAAACAGACAAATTTTGAAAAATAGACATGAGGTGATAGCTAAAGAGCAGTTATTTCACCAGACAGCCACCAGTGCCCAGGTAACTGAGAGAAACCAACCTGATAGTCTGGGCTCATGTTGCTTTGTCCCTCAACAGATACAAACCCCCAGCCATGGACAAACAGTGAGAAGCAGTCATACCCCTACTCCAAACTGCATAGAAAACACGTGTTATGGGCTGATAGGCTGACTACTGAGCAGTAGATACTTCCCAATAGCCTTTTGGACTGCATCCTTCACCAGACGATTAATTTCTGCCTCTTGGTCCTGCAGAGTAGTTCTACTGTGAAGAGATCAAACTGCTCACTGGCTTCATCATACATCATTTCCAGAAGCACCATGACTGTCCCAGAACATTTCTATTATCTTGCTGTCAGTGATAAAATGAAGAACCAAAAGAATATGGTATGTTCTGTAAATTATCTTTTACTGAAAGGGTAAGGAATAGCTTGAACAATGCGTCAAACAGCACAGTACATTTTCCACATCAGGATAACTTTTTATATCTCGAGGCTTTCTGAAACCAGAAAGACAGCATCATATCTGAAGGCCTTAATTTATTCACAGAATAACTATAATAAAACTAGATGTTCAAGGTACAGCATCTTTTTATTCCCTTGTAACCAAATGCTGCTACAACCAACAGTGATGGTGACTGGACTATCTTTTCAAAAGTAGTTTCATCCTCATCTTAGAGGCACAATCACCACAATTAAATTCCTGGATTTAACTGTTCAAGATCTGTCTACACATCTTCTGCCCCTCTACTTTCTCTCTCAAGGCTGCAAACTGTGGGGATGCACCATGTTTTCTCCTGATAAGGGCACCAGCTGAGCCTTTACAAGCAGCCTTACGCAGGCACATGTGATTTACATGATGTCTGTACAGTGCTCAAAACTGTCAGGAAAACTGTTCAAATTAATCAGAGTTATCATGAACAAGCAGCTGAATTTTTTCAGTTGACCCTGGAAATGCTGCTTGAGAGGTGTTACAGTGAGCTAGAGGCAAGGGCTTCCTTTCAGACAAGCCTAACCCTAGAAATACCTTCACATTTCAGGATAATCTAGCCTTTGCAAACCCAAAATAATGATACATGTTCCAAGTATGCAAAGGGATTTAAACAGCTGGCTGAGGAGTAGACTCTAATGAAAAGTTGCATCTCAAAGCTGACAGCCCCTGAGGGACAAATGAGTAGAAGAGAGGAGTTTGTGACAGTATGTGGCATATGTTAATCAGTGGAATTGCTCAGCAAAAAAACCTCCATTATCTTAAAATAAAAGTGGTTCATCAAAAAAAGGTATCCAGACTCCAGCTTCATGTTGTAATATCCTGTAACATGCAATGTTTGTGGATACGGCAACCAAAAGAGATTCAGTGCCTCAAATAATTATTATTATACAAACATACTATTATCAGGGAGCCTTGAGAAAATAATCATGATGTCTTCTGAGTACAGCTATCACATTTCTTATCACCAGCTGAGCTATTCTGATTAAGGGACGTTGTATCAATCTGAACTGAATATCTATGAGAGGAAAAGAAAAGGTTATCACATGAGTTTCATTCTTTGCTCAGAATTTAATTTTTCTGCACATACAACAGCTGGAGGCTGCAGAGCCCTTGCCCCACACCTCAAATGGACCAGCAGCCAGCTAGCCCTTGTGTGGCCCATCAGCTCTGGGTGATGGGGAACTTGTACCTTTTCTTTTAGGCTGGAAAGCAGCTTAGTGCTGTAACAGCCCCTGCATTATGCCCTAGTGATTATTAGCAATTGGAGCAGTCCTTTTCTTTGCAAGGCTGCTCTAAAATACCTGTAAAATAAGCAGAGTTACTTAAAACTATCCTAATGCTTAAAGTCACAGCTGAGCTTTCCAAAATAGATTTTATGGCACTTCAGAGCCAGACACTTAGTACAGTTGTTTTATGTTTACTCAGCTTCCCCTGCTTTTATTTTGGCTCATCAGCAATTTCCAGACAAGTTTCCAGACCAAGTCTGTAAATATTTACTCTTTTTTAGTGAGCAGGAAAGAAACAACATAGAACAAAGCACTGTCTTAGAAGAGATGTTGTAAGCTCTAGAGATGACAAGATGCAATCGGATAGATTAGGTTGGTTTCCATCATACTTTCCCCCCCAAGTCTGGAAAACTATATAATTTTTTTCCAGCTTCCTCTGAGGATTTTCTACACTGCCCAACTCCTGGGTTCCTCCTTTAAAAATATGGTAACAAAAGAGAAAAAATATTCCCATTCTCTTTTGGCACCTCCTTCCTGGCCTGGAGGATGCCATTTCCAGCAGGATACATTCAGGCTGTTCTGCCCATGTGGAGTCTTCTCAGGGGCTCTCCCTCCCCTGTTTCACTTTTGGGCCTGTTCCTCTCATCTCAGTGCAGGATAATATGTTGTTGCCTGACTACCCTGTTTGGTCTAGTTAGCTAATTACACTCCTCCACCTAAGACCCCTGCTTTGAGCTATTTTTACTTCAATTCCATTGACAGAGTTCTTTTTTAATCAATGTTAAATAGTCTGGTGTTTCCCTTGCCACTAGTGTCACCTCTGTTCTAAGTGTCTCTCTTCTTGCTAAGGAGCTCCCTCCTCATTTCCCATCCATTACTTCTGCAGAGGGCAGTAAAGCCTCCAGACAAGTTGTACTGGTTTCATTTTGCCATAGAATCATAGAATAGTTCAGGTTGGAAGGGACCTTACAGATCATCGAATTCCAATCCCCCTGCCATAGGCAGGGACACCTCCCACTACATCAGGCTGCTCAGTGCGATATCCAGCCTGGCCTTAAACACCTCCAGAGAAGGGGCATCCACAGCCTCTCTGGGCAACCTGTTCCAGTGTTTCACCACCCTCACTGTAAAGAATTTCTTTGTTATATCAAGCCTGAATTCCCCTTCCAATTTACATCCATTATTTCTAGTCCTCACGGGATGTTTGTGAAATCTGCATGATAACTAGAATAAGAAGCATCCCTGGCATCTGTATCTGGAGGTCTACCAAATTCCCTGAGGTTTTGCAAAGTCCTATGGAAGTTCTTCCTGTGCCCAAGGCAGTGACAGGCTCCACTTGGATTCTCCAGCATCGAATAAGGAACCAGCTCTGTGCCATCATTTCCTCATCTTGTGCAAGCCATTTTTAACTGACTGTCTCTACTGCTGCAAACCACATCAGAATCACAACTTTGAGCCCTGTCCCTCTGTCATATGTTGTTGAAATTGACTGACAGTGTCAGAAGTCATTGGGATGAACAGGGAGGGATGGACACACACACAGAGAATTCAGAGAAGCAAAGTCCAGATCTGTACTTTGGATCTGAACTTTTGAAAAGCCCCTCTGCCTAGAGCACATCTTTTTCTTTAGGAATGAGCAAGGCTCAGCTAGTTTGTAAAAGCCAGTGTTTACTGTTTGCTCCTCCAAATAAACTTTTGCTTCCTTGCTACACCGCAGTAATCTACCTCTGGCAAATAAAGCAGCTCCTGATGATCCCTCCACGGGGCTTCTGCTTCTTGTTGTAGCAATCAATGCAGAAGCAGCAGGGGGGTGTTCAGACAGCTTGTTTTCAGCACTCAGCCCAGAGGAGGAGATTGGAAAGAGGAGTAGATATAGAGGGAAAGAAAAGCAATAGAGATCCTAGAGAAGAAAAGGAAGAAAAAAAAAAAAAAAGAGGGGGAAAGAAAAAGAAAATAAATGAACACAGGTTTATGTTTCTCTTAGAAGTTCACAATTTCCCAGAGAGGACTCAAGCCCTATCCCAGTCCCCTCTGATAACCAGAGCACAGTGCAAATGCAGGGATGATGCTTGGCTCTACTTGTACCAGAGACAGTAGTTTCTTAAGGACTACAAAAATTCATGGGGCTGTTCCTCCCAACAACTGGAAAGGGCTCTCAGTGATCAGAAAGAAGGCATTTCAATTTCCATCTCACTTTGATTTTCCATCAAGCTCTCTGAAGTATGCAAAATTCATTCCTCCTAACCAGGACAGAACAAAAAACTGAGAGACCTTTCAGAAAAGCAAGAGAGAGTCGAGGGGAAGAAAGGCTGGGGAGAAAGGGAAGCAGGTACTTTCCTTGATTGAGTTTTTTATCCTGTAATTTTACCTAGAGCAAAATTGTGTGAATTTGGAGTAATGGTTGGGAAACCCATTGTGAGCTACTGAGCCTTGTGAATTACAAAGTAATTGGAAAAACACAATGAAAACAAGGATTTGCACCATAAACCAGTCCTAGTTTGTTTACTGGCTATAGGGTTGATTACTTTAAAAAATACCTTGCAGTATGTTGTGGGGGTTGTTTAGTGAAGGACACAAACAAATGATGTATTTCTACTAAAGAGCAGTTTTGCTTGAAACAAGAAGGGCAACATCATCACAGCAGTAAAGAGTATGTCTAAGGAACACCCATAGACAAATTAGTTGTATTGGATTTTAAAAGACCAAACTAATGAAATTACAAACTCCAATTAGTCCTCTCTAAAAGGAGGAAGCCACCTCCTCCGTGTGCAGGTGGCACAAAGCAGTGCTCAGGCCCCTGCAGCTGTTACTCACATGAGCATGGAGCCTCCTCTGCAGCCACTCCTGCAGCCCATTAGCATCCTTTTCCCCCTCTAATTCCAACAGCCTTTGGACTCTTGCTTTATGGACCCAGACAACTGGGATCTAGCAGCAAATACAACACCTGGTGCTGGAGAAGACCATTAAAGTCAGCTGACAGCAACACCTCCATGGAGCCAGGGGTAGGAGGGAGGCTTTCGGGTCCAGAGAAGGTGTTCTGCAAAGGTTCTCCCCACGGTTATCTCTGCTCCTGAGCTGGAGTGTGCTGTGCAGGTAATGAACAAATTGGTGCTGGTATTGACTGGTTCTGAGAAATGGATGCTGTTGGGGATGTCAGAGAAGACAAAGCCTTCTGCTGAAAAACTGATAGATTTCTAAAGGAGTAGAGACCATGTGAACACACAGCAACAGGCAGAGCTGGGCCCACTGGCACCCTATTGGAGGCCCGTGAGGCTGCAGGGAGTGAGCTGCAGCAGCGAGCAAATCCGAGCTTCCCTGACAAGCCCCAGAAAGGTTGCCCTTTGCTTTGTCATTTCTCTCTGCTTCCAGCAGTGATACTGATCCTCACCCTTCACATGCTCAGTAATAAATGAGGAACAAGTACAAGATGATAAAAATGTTTATCTTTCCCCTGCCTTTTTACTTTTTTTTCTTTCTCTGGCTTTGCTGCAGATGTGCTAGTTAGTGATGGATGAGGTTAATCCTTGCCCTTTCTCTAAGGTCTGTTGATCATTTACTGGTGTTCTTGTAGTTCGCTGATCTTTATCTACAAAGGGAATTTTTTAATATGTAAGGGGATTTTGGGCCTGTATAAATCATCCAACCCTGGTGTTCATTGTTGAATACATATTTCAGAGGCAGATAAGTTCCTGCAGCCTCTTTGAAAATCCCACATGGTGCTTTTTAACTGTCTTGTTTGTAAAAAATCCTCTCCAAGGAGTTTCCCTCTTTCTCTCCATCCAAAAGAAAAACTGTGAAAGCTTTTGATATTTGAAGAAACCAAATAATTCTAATGGCCTTGCTATTGATTTGCTTTGGGTTATAGTTCAGCTGCCTGAATTTTAAATCTTTAGATTGTATTTGAGCTACATTGGTCAGAAAAAGCAAGCTGAACTTAACCCTACAGGTGTCTGACTCCACAAGGGTGGGTTTTTCTCTTTAAAATTGTTTAAAAACTGACAGAATTCCATAACCTTGAAGATGTGTCCATTTTTCCTATTAAATTTTCTTTTATTGTAGGATTAGAAATATATTTGGAGGCTCAATATTTGCAGAGATAGAATACTGTCCCTAGCATTTTTCAGTCACCACTATTAATATTTAGACACAATTCTCATCTGCCTCTAAATCACCTGCATCAGACAGTCACTTTCAACCCTGCTGTGCAAATATGGCAGGCTGACCTTTAAAGTAAGGTGCAGTCATCACATTTTACATTTACAGATCTCTACTTATCTCAAAGGATCCCATAGCACCACCAGATACAGCAGCCTCCTGCTGAGAAGCAAGGTGTGAAACAATGGACATGCAGTGCCCTGCACAGCACAAAGGAGGAGCAAGACCCTGGGTATGGGAACCAGAGTAATCCAAAAAAATGCCTCTGAACCTTTGGCTGAGTCTGAGAAGGAGTGAACTTCTCAGGGTTTCATTGGGTAACATTCATTGGACCAACACTTGGCTTTGCCTACTGTAGAAAGAAGTTTCTCACCATGAGGGTGATGAGGCACTGGCCTGGGTTACCCAGAGAAGAGGTGAAGGCCCTATCCCTTAAGACATTCAGGACCAGACTTGATGAGGTGGTAGGACTGCATGATCTGAGAGGTCCCTTCCAACCTCTGCAATTCTGTGAAAATAAGAGAGATAAAAAAGCCAGAGTTAGGCTCTCAAGAGAAAAATGATTGCACTGTCCTAGATGGAGGCAGGGGAGGATGCAGGAGGATGAGTCTTTGAACATCAGAGCAGCCACAGACTTTGGGTCACTGGGGTCAGCCCTCCTGAAAAGCTCACTTAGACACTGACTCACCCTCATAGCCCTGAGAGCAACACAAGCTGAGAGACACATGAGACTGGCATGTCCTTTTTGCTAGAACATCAGAAGAAGGAATTTTCACCAACTTGACATCAATAACATCTATCTGCTCCAGCCAATGCCCTTAAGGAGAAAACAAACACAATTCTCAAACACAAATATGGAGATTTCCAAGAGGAAAACAGAAATATACAGCATCCTAAGAGTAACATTGTCCCTGAGAAATGCTTTTGCATCCAGACATTTGCCTATTCTTTCTAAACGAGACAATAAAAGATATTAGCTCTTCCCACTCATCTTACTCCAAATAGAAAATAACAGAAATTGATTGATAGGAGATTTGGTTTTCCTACAACATCAGGTTTGCTGCCTGATGCATTAAGTATGTCTTGGATAAAAAGTTTGGGGAGGACTCATTTTCATCAGATGGAAAAAATTTTGCCTCAGGAATGCTTCTGTGAAAGCCCTTTTATCATCTATCAAATAATTTGTATATAAATGAAGTTTCAGTGGGGGTGCCCTTGGAAATAAAGAGAGGAGACCTCATTTTTGGTTAAGTCTGTTAACTTCTCAGAAAGATCTCTCAATGTTCAGAGTTTCAGAAGGGCAGAGGAGACACTGCCCTTCACACAGAGCTACAAGGGATGCTGCAAGGGCAAGAAAACATTTATCCCAGCTACCCATGGTGAAAGTTTACTTAGGAAGCTCACATGATAGAGAGCAATTGAAGACTTTCCATGTTTGTATTAGTGGTGCATCTGAGGGAATGTTTAATGAAAAGTTGGCTCTCTGAAGTGGCTCAGTGCTGTTACAATAAACACTTCCTTAGAAAGCAGCATGGGGTCAGTACAAATGGAATTAACCATCATTACCTGTGAATATAAAACCATACCCATGAATGACAAGTGGCACTTTTTCCTTCAGGAGTTCCATGATGACACAAGAGACTGTAAAGCATGGTCCCATCCAACACACCTGAATGTGTCTGTTCCTGATGCTCCCAGTGTTCCAGGCAGGAGAACTTCTGGGGTCAGTATCTGTATATACACATATGTACAGAAAACTTCACAAAATCTAAGTCTATTCTTCCACTCTTGTAAATTCATATAGATTAGGAGGCAAAGAGGATTTATGACAGCAAGAAAAAGTTTAGCTTTGACTGAAGCAAGCACATACATTTTGGGTGAGAAACAAGCTTCATTGATAGCAGAATCTCTTCTAGACCTTCTGAGAGAACACCATCATGTGAGACCTCAACTAAAATTGAATCTCTTATGCTAAACTACCACAAAAAACACAGAAATGAAAATAATTCCTGTTTTTAAGATCACACTTGCTTCCAAGATGCGTAACTGACTAAAATGAAAGCTGCCTTCATTTACCACCCAAGTTTCTGCTGCATTTCAAAGAGATGATAGTCAAATGCATAAAGATGATAAGGAAGTACTGTTCAAGGAATGGCTCTCAGAAATTACTAATATTTGATAATAACAGCCATGAAATGAAAGCAGCATCAAATTTTATTAAATAATTTTCCACTGCCTCCACACTAAAGCATTAGCATGTGCAGCAGAGAGCTCAGCTAAATCATTGGTTGAGAAAGAGTCGGGAGCAGCAGTAATGAAATTCAAAGCCCATGATTGCCCTTTGAGAAGTTGTTTTACAGATGTGAACGGTTAAAGAAAGGCAATCCTGGTTAGTAGCCACTGACAACTAGAACTGTCAACTTCCTCCAATTTATCCACTTGACACTTACTGTGCCTAGGTATGAGCACCAGACAGAACTCAGTCTGTACAGTTCTTAGTGAGGAGCTGCATCGCTTCATAGCCCTCTGACTCTCCTCGCTCTCCTACAGCCTCCCTGCTGCCTACACCATTCAATTCATCTGCACTGCACTGAGTACTTGCTGAGCCATGCATGAGAATGCTGTTTGATGGCACGTCACTAAGCTGATTTCCAGATAGCTATTAGAGGCAGAGACATCATCACTGGCAAAGAGGGAAATGAAAAGCTGACATGGTGAAATCAGTCTCCAGCATTATGTGAGTAACTTGGTTGTGTGAGCACGCTGCCTGGGTTTCACCTCAATGACCCTTGAAAACACTACCTAAACCTGTCCTAAAGCTTTGCAAAGTGAAGCAGCAATAGAATGTTTTGAAACACTTGGATATCTGATGCTTCTACACAGGGAAACTCTGCCATCTTCCAAGTCACTTATCTTGTAGCAGAAGAAGACAGCTGACACCATGGATCTTGCCTTGACAAACAAACTTCTGCAATGCTTCCTTGTTGGCCTCCGTTTGAGGAGAGCAGCCCATCTCTCTGCTTTAGCAGCTCTTACCAACTGCTCACAATGTTCTAGGTCTTCCCAAAGCACAGCTATAAGTAAATCTCCCCCAAGAATAAATCACCAAGAGTAAATAAATAAATAATAAATCTGAGACATTAAAAGACACTCACTTCCAGATGCTGCTGGAAGTTGGTACGTCTTCCGTGAATTAAAATATCTTAGCTCCATTCCTGGTTTTGCTGCAGATCTTCATGACCTTGGGTAAGTCAGTTTGCCTTTTCTGTTGCTGCTTTAATATTTTGTTTTTCAGGTGAAAGAACCCTGTGGAATGGATTTTTCTGGCACAGCATGTTGAGATACCACTGCCTTAAGCAGTAGCATCAGACTGGGCAGCACACCCTACTAACAAAGGAAAATACTGCAAATCATTTTTTTCTATCAGGACTTAGTGAGCAATTAAAATTTTATAACACCTGTTTTTTTGCATGAGAATTACCTCGTTCACATGAAAGTAGGCAAAAGGAAAAAATGTCCTGAAGCTCAAGAGATTTGGAGTGGTTTGTCACTGACATCCATGGGGACCTACTGCAAGGTCTGGTTCATATGCTGCCTATCACCTTCCTGGTTGCTGTGCCCCGACAGCAGGTGGGCTGGACTCTCTTGAGACTCACAGCCACATTGCATGTCCTGATATAACTGTGACAATTGTTCCTAATCCTCTAGGATACCTTTGCCTCTTGTCTTCTAATACCTTCTGAGAGAACACCATCATGTCTGCGTCCTGTAAGGATCTGAAAATGCAAAGCAGTCCCTGTACTACCTCCTGTGTTTGGCAGAGATTTTTCTCTGAAGTCAACATTCTACCTGGTAATTTGTTTCCATTGCTGCTCTTTTGTTTACTACCTAGGAAAAGTGTGGATGGCAACCCCATGCTATTTCATTAAAATGTAGGGAGTGTTAGTCGGAAAAGGGCACAGTCATTAAAGAAAATTATTAGAAATACGTTCATCTCTCCCAAATGCACAATAATTTTTTCCTACTGTGACTTATGCATTATGAACATTGCTCATGGAGCAGGTTCACGCTTGCATATCTGAAGGCATACCTTATTCCAGTTCACTACATGTAACTCCCAAAGCCCTTAAGGGAGAAAGAAATTAGATTCAAAGAGCATGTTGGGAAGATATCCCAACTAACCTAATGGCTTTTTTTCTTTATGTGCATTACCATCCTGAGTTTGGTGGCAGCAGATTCCTGGTTTAATGCTCTCTGTGAAGACAGATAAATTGTAGACTGAAGAGAAGGAGGCAAAGCTTCACAGTTAGACAGAGGAATCAATATACAGGAATAACTGTGGTCACATCACAGGCACAACTTCACATCAGTTCTGCTAGCAGGCCAACTCCTAGGGCTGGCTTACTGCCTCACTTGTGAGGAGACAAAAACAAGTGCCCAAGTGACTCAGATATCCTGCCTTCTCATCTGGAGTCCCTGCTCTCCTGCCAAATCCCCTCTGAGGACATCTGTCACCCAACATCAAATGTTCAAGGTATGGCTGATTGCAGTCAAAGGTATCCATTATGAGAGTTTCTCTTTCTCTAACTTAAAACCAAAGATATGGATATTTCCCTAGCATTTTGAGACAAGTCAAAAACGATTACCTTGACAAAACTCCATTTACACCTGCATGAAAGGAGAACTTAAGACCTGAGAAGGAAGCATTTCTATTTCAGAGAGCAGCCCTCAGCAGCTTTCCTGTGCAGGGATGTTTTGCACAGAGAATTTCCCCATAGTCCTGTGGCCACAGGGATTGTGGCCTTTTGTGATTTTTGCCTTGCTACACAGCAGGGATCCCTACCATAAGTCTGAACTATCAAAATAAGCAAAACCCTGAAATCTCTGATTCACATGAAGCAACCAAGGTGAGAGTTCTCAAAGAAAAAGTGCTCAGGAGTGGCTTGAGTTCCTAGAAAGCAGAGTAGAATGAAGGCATTTGACTTGTTTGGGAAAAAAAGCAAAGCATAAAGTGCCTTCCCAAAAGGTTTTCATTGGGTTCCAGAGCTAAATAGAATACATAGGAATGTTTGGATTAGTTCTTAAGAATGCTTCTGAGTACTTATGTACATAAAACTCATTACTTACCTTACAGAACTACATAAGAATTTTGAATATGAAAGCAATTAATATCTGTTACTTGCTTCCTTGTTTCTTTATTCCTTTTCCACTTCTCAGAGTAAAAGAATGACAAGACACAGTACTTCCCCTGTAGCATTCACAAAATATGGACTCACATTCCTCTAAAGGAGACCAGGAATGGAAAGGTGACAGAGAAGGGAAATCTGAGATAATTAATGCATCTGCACACTTTGGTCTTTCAAACTTTTTTCAGCTAATCCTGGCTGAAAACACCAACAGCAGGTTTTGCTGGTGCAGCTGGCCAAATATTCACCTGGCTGCAGGTACAGCCACAGCAATCCCTTTTGGCATGGGAAACACTGTTTTTAAAACATCTAAGCACAATTCCCCCTCACAACCATAAAAAGTACTAGCACAACAGTCACAGTGTACTTCATTATATACTCAGATACCTCCAAAAAGGCACTGAAGCCAATTCACCTCTATATTCAGACTTTAGATCAGTGCAGGAGTGAGGCAGGATGGAGGAGGAGACACTCTCCTGCAAAAATGGATATAAATTTGCATTTAGCCCTAAAGAAACAACTTATTCTTTGAAATAATGAATGCTTCAGTGGATTAACTTGAAATACTGAGCATTCAGCAACATCCCTCTTCCCAGGGTCACACCAAGTTTATCTTTCTGAATCACTCAGTGCATCTGTAATCAAACAGCATCTCTGGGTTTATATCTGACTGCCTGTCACGCTGTTCACAGGTTTATAGGAGGTCAAAGCCTCTTCTTCTTCATATCTTCTCTCACTGAAAACATATCTAGTTAAAGCCAAAAGACAGTGGATGGATCTTCTCACTCATAACTAGAGGATTTAAGGTAATTTCACAAAATCAGTGGCAGGATGTTTTTCCATGGTGGTTTATGTTCAACTGCCAGGTGCAGACTGGCAGACTGATCATGCAGACTAGCTGTCTGATAACTAAGTATTTCAAGGGATGCACTCAATCAGATAATTTTCTTAAAAGTTGTGATGATGCCTCTGGTTGAATTCAGTTCTTTCTGTCTGAGCTATTAGGTTAAACAAAATATGAGGGAGCTCACCACCTATCTTTAATTAATAAATTACAAGAAACTATGTAATCAGCAAGACTCTATCTAAAATTAAGTGCTCATCCTGTGACCCATGATCACAATTTTCAGTGAGGGTCAGGCAGCAATAGCAGCAAACAGAGCCCCTGTTTCCAAGCAGAAATGTAACTGTTCCTGCAACACTATAATTAGGTGGCAAGGTCCTAGTATTTCAGAAAGTATTTTAAAGTGTCTTTAAAATCAACACCATGTCTCAGTCACATAACATTTAAACATATCCTCCTAAATACATGCATCAGTGGTTTCTTGATTGGACTGAATATTAAATAAACACTTTTTTGAGCACCCAAGGGAGCAGCAGTGTGGGCAGTGGCCCTCAGAGCCCACCACTCTGCAGTCCCTCCTACACATCATTTTGTGCACACTCAGTTCCAGCCCAAACCTTTGCCTAATCCTTCAAATGTCTCTTCTGAAGTCTATTTTGTTTATATCAGTCACTTCATCAACATGAAGACAGCTTTTACCTTCTGTAAAGAGAATGACATATCTGTAGGCTGGAGACTAATATTTATATTACCTTCAGTGACTCACTCATGTGATGACTTCATTTCTTTGGCTCACAACTTCAAGGCAGCTCTGCATCAACCATTTGTTGTAGGTACACCTCAGGTTCAAGGATGTCTCTGTGCAAGTCTCTGAAGTGATTGCTTTTTCTTAAAGATAACATAGTTAAGAATAATTACTCACAGAGAAAGGTTGGGAATATGAACTTTATGCAGAGGAGAACAAAAGGCAGAATTGTAGGAGGATCACCACTTCTGCTGAACTGGACCCTATTGTGACTGTTTTAGATAATCAAAGTCTTTGTGCAGTATGAGGAAAAAAACCTTGACATCCATAATGTGATAGAGCCCCTGCACGGTGCATCCTTACACCACTGCCCTGCTGGGCTGTGTGACTGCCTGAACACAGCACATGAGGGTCTCTGCCACACAAGAATGTGAATGTTATTATAAAAATCAAGCCTGAAAACAAAAAACCTTTGTAAGATTCCCATTCACTTCAAAAGGCAATCAAAATATATGTACGGGTCATGCTGAAGGAAAATAAAGAATATTCTTACATTTAAGAAAAAAGGAAAAAATTGTGGTTAAAAAAAATTCAAATTGCTTTGAAAAGCAAATCAGGTTCTACCACCTGATACTGGGAGATATTTAAAATTTAAAGCAGACATAGATTTTATGACTGATTTCAGAGACACTTATTAAACACATTAAACAAAAGTTGGACATATATTTAATTATCCTGCTCAGTCATGAGCTAAAATCATTAGATCTTTCTGACGTCTGGAGGAACTCAAAAATTTATCAGCTCTTCTGGAATAAAACCCTGATCTTTTTCCCCAAGGTTTAAAAGAAGCTGCAGAGTGATACTAGCTCTGCATTCAAGTCAGAACACGAAAATCAGGCAAAGGTAGCGATTATCTCTCTATGCAAAACATGATCATAACAAAGGGGGTTTAAAAGAAAAACTCTTCCATTTCAGTAAAATTTTATGAGAACATGAAAAACAGTAAAATCTTTCTCAGGCACCTTATGCAACACCACCCTCCAAGGAGCATTCTTCTCTTTGATTGCTTTTACAATATTCTTAGTCAAGAAACCATTCTTTTCCAAATGCTACTTTCACAGGGTTCATTCTTATCTCATTGCTTTTTAAAAAACACTAACTCTGTTTAAGAGTTGTCAGTGTTTTTTTGGTACTCTAGAAGTAGATCAGATAATGCATAGTATCCTTTATTGGCTCAGTTTTAACCATGCTGAAAATCAATGATTCTCACTGACTTAAACTTGGTTTAAGAAAATAATGTGATTTTTATTTAAGCCAAAATCCAAGGCACTTTATAGTGTAATGTTGGGGCTTGGATCTGGCAGTGACTGTGATTTTATTATTAGGAAGCTATTTAGACAATACTGATTATTCTGAAGTCCATAGTATATATATATCTAGGGGAGTACAAAGCATAATTCCAACTTATTTGTAAATTCAAACAAAACCATCCTGCCACAGCCAGACACAAATGAAAACACCAGTTCCCAGGATGTATCATATCCTGCACAATATTCAGTATTGCTTCCATATCTCAGAAGAGGGGGAAGTGCTCTTTCCTCATCTCTGGCACCTACAACTGTGGAGATTAACTCGTGCCATCTCAGAGCAGTAAGTGGGTAGGAAACCAGAGAAGAGCTTGTTCTTTCTAAACTTGGGAATTTTGAAGTCCCATAATTCTGGTATCCTACCTAAAACTGGTCAAAAGTTTTCAAACAAAGGTTTCTTTACAATAGGAACATATTTATTAACACCTGACATTTTCAACATTCCCATTTGGAAGAAAGACCTGCCCTTTAAAAGCATGTCATACTGGAATATAACCAACTTTTCATTTAAAACACAGTGGAAATGTTCCAAGTTTCAATGGCCAGTCCAAACCAAATAATGACAGCTTCCAAGGACTCTCCATATAGCACAAAGTCACATTTAGACCTTCTGGCTTAGCCCCCATCAATGTCATTGTGCAAACATCACCTCACCCATATCCAGAGCAGCCACCACTGGGCTTACCTGCACGTTCTCACCATCTCTTCAGATGCTGATGGTATGGGGATGGCTCTTCAAATCCTTTGTGGAAAATAGTATAAAGTTACAGTGAGAAAACCTTAGGGTTTTTCTTGTTAAAACTTACCCTGTTCCTTTTTTATATTGATTTTTCTATTTTCCCTAGGAAGATCTATTAATCTTGGCAGCCTGACACTGTGTAGAGTAATTACCCATTTGATCTTCTTTGCTCCAGCCCTGCTCATTAGAGTACCTTTGTAGAATGTTGTTTATTTCTCAGGGAAGTCTAAATATACTTGAGAATATGTTTTTTCACAACATGTTATGCTTGTTCAAATTCTTGGCTTCTCTAGGCTGGACAGGGCACTGGGCAGCCTGGTCTAGTGGGAGGTGTCCCTGCCTATGGCAGGGGGGTTGGAGCTCGATCTTTAAGGTCCCTTCCAACCCAAACTATTCTATGATTCTATGATTCTTCATTTTCTGTCTCCTCTATCACATCCTTCAGCAGTGCTGGTGAACATCAGCCACATCCTGGTGTTGGTAACCAGAAGCTTGGGATCATGTCTGAGTGGATTTGATTGCTCTAAAGATCTCCCTATGAACTGCTACACTCAGGAGAGTTCTTTTCTTTCTCCCCTCCTGAAAACAGGTTTTTTTGGTTTTTTGCTCTACTAAAATAAAAAAAGAATATCCCTAAATTGTTCTCCTCATTTCTGCTCCTTTTCTGAGGAATTTGTTTTTAAGTTCAAAGTTAAATTGCCATGGAAATGGTATCTGAAGGTGCTTGCTCAGAATTGGTCATTCCTGCTGCCAGTCCTAAAAGATTCTGTAAAGGATTTATTAAAGGATAATAAATATTAGCTCGTTCAAGACAGAACGCAAGTATTATTCAGAAGTTCTGCAAGGACACTTGCAGAAGTAGAAATTTATTTCATCTTTACAAAAGAGGTTAATTACAAAGACATGAGAACACATTTATTATTTACTACAAGTCATTAAAAGCCCATCTTGGACTCAGAGAGCAACTTAGCCTAAATATTTAGCTTTCTACTGTTCCAGTTTTGCAGATGAGTAAATCTGGACATTGCAAGAGTGACATGGGGGGGCACTCCATGAGGAAGATATAGTCCCATCCCAAACACCATCTGTTACTGCTAAAGGAGCATCAGGGGATGCAGCCAGCCTAAGGCACAAGTCATTGGAAGCTGGAAATCATTGGGAATGAGCACAACCCCTCCCAAGCACAGCCTCAGCTTTTACTGAAGCCTGTAGGATCAGCTTGATTTCGCTGCAACATCCCCACAGGTTTGTTAGAGTCCTTTGACTCTCACTCCTCAGAGATGATGTATGACAGGCTTCAGCAACCAGATCTGGGGACAGCCAGGAAGACTGGCAAGAAGCACTTCAATAACTCAGTCAACTGGCTTGACCAAGCCAAACTCTGCTCTTCACCTCCCTGTGTTCTGCTTACATCCCTTAACAGCATGAGTGAGTTTCACAGGAATATGATTTATTTGGCCTTGTGGGGTTTCTTTTGTTCAAATAATCTTTATAAGCAGTTAAAAAAGCCATTTTTCTTTGTTGCTGTGGTGGTACTCATGGTCAAGAAGGCATAGGGCAGGTGGGCTGCTTGTGCCAGGGAAGGGAAAGAAGGGAAGCACCAAGACCTGTGCAAGCCCTGCCAGCACTGCTGGCAGATGACAGCTCGATCCTTGGAAAGGTCAAATGCCTCGTAACAGGAGCTTTGGAAACTCAGCCCCACGCTCTGCTGAGCTCAGCCTCAGACCCATAATTCACCTCACAAACGCCACCATATGAATGCAAAGCTGTTCTCCTAAGGGAGCCGCTGGCACCGTGAAGAACTCAAACAGTTTTATTCCTTCTTTTCCTGTCATTGCAAGGACAAAATCCTACACCAACAAGATTAATTTATTCCTTTGATGGGAGGCAATAACCAGCAGAGAAAAATGGTAGGGAAAACAAACCTGACCTTGTGACATTCATGACATGCTGACAAGAATGTAGAATGGCAAGAGGTCCTATTTTTAAAAGCCATCATCCTGCTGCTGTCTGACTGCACTTGTGTCAGCAGGAACCCTCAGCAGCTTTTGGCTCAACCAGCTCTCTTCCATGGCAGAAAACTTCCTCCATACCTCTGGGCAACAACATTCACCTGGAGTAAGAAGCTGGGCCACCACCTAAAACCATCAAGTGATCCATCCACACCACCCTTCTAAGAAATAACCTTTAAAGCTTCTTGCATGTATCCATATCTTAGAGAGATGCAGAGCTTGTGGTTTAAAAAAATAAAGTAAAAAAAAACCCACCTCTCCACAATAGTTTGCATTTTATATCTGTGCTTAAAATTAGGCATGACTGATTCTGCTGAGGACTCCATATCCATAAAGGAAATAAAAAAAGAAAGATAGAACCAAAATGCAAATGAATAGCCCAGGCACAGATAGTCCTGGCACACTCACAGAAACACAGCAAGATTTAAGGAAGTCTTTGTAAGATTAGCATCATGGTCTTACACTGCAAATGAGCACTTGCAAGGAAAACTAGCCTTTTCTTGGGGTCTCCAGGCTAAGACTATATTAAAAATATCTCAGATTAATGAAATCTAGTGCACTCAGTTAAAGCAGGAAAAATTCTTTAATTACTCAGCAGATAAACCAAATAATTAATAACTACCAGAAATAATAAATCAGGCAGTGTAATCTCATTTCCATTACCATTATTAGCTGGAGAGGTTGATAGATCAAACTCAAATTTCATTCTTCCATAAATACACCATTATTTTTAGCCTCATTTCCCAAAACAGTGAAGCAAATGTACTTGGGCTGCCTGTGTGTCCACTCTGATAAGGTTTGAGTCTGCTGGCCAATTTCACATTAAAGAAGACACAGTAGTTTCAGGGATGTTAAAATCATCCTTGTTATGTGAACAATCTCTGTCCAAGAAGGACCCAAACAAATGCCCATACTTTGAAAGGCAGAAGCAATGCTGAGTGAGATGTGGTCTCCTCATTTCATAGAAATGGGCAGTGGATATAAAAAGTTGCACACCTGGGCACAAGCAGAGAGCAGGAACACAGAAGCATGAATGAGAAAACAGGAGGGGTCAAACAAACATCAGTACATAACTAAGGAATACTGCAAGGATATAAGGACAAATGATAAGTACACCCAGAAAGAACATGGTTTACTAAGTCCACCACTCCTGGAACAATTTACTGCTATTTCTTTACTCATCCTGATGGTTTTTTGCTGTATCAGTGCCTGTGCAATTATAATGAATCATTCTCTTTACATATGAAAGAGAAGCAAAGGTTCCATCCAGACTCCATTCTTACTCCTAATCCAGAGTCACTGCCACCCAGAAGCAGAGCAATGAAAGCATAGATTTTATGGAGCTCAAGAGCAGCAATGGTTTGACTGGAACAGGCAGAGAAGGGATTGCTTTTGAAAAGCATCTTGCCCTAAAGAGACTACCTCCAGGGCAAGCAGACCACTGCCTTGCTGACAGAGCAGAGAGCTGACCTGGTAAAGTTCCCTCATGCTCATCCTTTATCCCTCCTGCTCTTAAAATGGATTTTGCTTGTAACTCCTGCTGGTTTAGCAGTTTGCATCATGCTCATTACATGCAACCTGCAGAAGACAAATTGACAATACAAAGGCTTAATCATATCTGCCTCAGGCAGCTTGAGTATATAATGCAATAAAAGATACTATAAGATCATCTTTAGAGATACAAGCACAGCGTAACCAACACAACAATGCTATCAGGAAAAGCTATGCAAGTATGAAAAGTCATTGTAGAAGCTTAGATTGAACTTCACTTTAGTCATGTTAATAGATAAAATGGATGGAAAACAACAGTGAAGAGAAGATTCAGGAGAGAGAAGTTATCCAGGGCTTTCCCTGGACAGAGCATAGAAAGCTGACAAACAGTAGATCTTTGATTTTATATAGGATAAATAAATATACTAAGTTATCCTCAATAGACCAGATTAATTTAATGTCAGAAACAGACAATTACCTAGATGCCAAAAAAAAAATCCTCTGAAAATTTCCTCAAACTGACCCTCAATTCCCTCAGGGAGGACAGACCTTAGCAAGGTGACAAGGGGGCTGTGTTCTCTGAAGGTAATTTCTAACCAGTTGATCACAGCATACTTTATGTTACTACCAAAACATTTATGAAATGGGTATGGTGCAACATACCCTTCTATTTGCAAAACTCTAAGGCCAAAAATAGGTTATGACTTAAAAATAACATGCACCACCATGGAAGTCAACATAATATACCCTGTGAGCCCCAGATAGTAAGTCATGAGGTGTCACACTTCTATTTTTAGCACTAAAATGTGGGTTTGCCTGGGCATCAATGACTATTCTCTTCACGCATCAATTATATAAAGTCTCCAGCCATTTACCAGGTTGTTTTATATACAACCTCATGGCAGTGTTTATAGCAAAAACTGAAAAAATTATGGCCAGCATTACCCAGCAGCCCCTTACTCTACAGAAGCTTTATTAACTTTGAGTACTAACATTATTGCTCAATGAAATCTAAAGCAAAAGATGAACCTGGGCACATAAAACACTCTCCCATTTTTATAACATCTGTGGTGTGGCACACATAAAAGTAATGTGATTTCTGCTTCTCTGCTTCCCTGGGGGACATAGTGCTCCAAAGAACCCCACCACCTGTTGAAAATCTGTTATTTCTTACCTCTTTATTTGCCTGGATGTGAGTTTGAGAACAAAACCAACAGACATTTAGAACTAGTCAGCCCATCTTCCAGCAGCCAGATAAAAGGAAGAAATGCTTTTATAATGAGGTGGATGAAACACTGGCCCAAGTTGCACAGAGAAATGGTGGATGTCTCACTCCTGGAACATTCCAGATTAGGTCAGATGGGGCTCTGAGCAACCTGACCTGGTTGAAGATGTCCCTGCTCACTGCAGGGGGTTGAACCAGATGTACAAACTACTCTGTGATTTTGTCATTGTCCTCCCTCCTGAGCCCCTTGTAATTCAGTTAATTCCATCAGGATAAACATTATCTGGGTGTATCCAACCTTGTAAAGACTTTTCATGTACTAGTGAATTGTGTTTTAATTCCTTGTTATCACACATGGAAATAGGGCTTGGAAATCCACGCACACATAGATTACAAGGAGCCTTGAACCCATGTCTCCCATCTACCTCCTCTATGGAGCCACTGTACTCAGGCTCCTGAACAGTCTGCTGATGAGTTCACTTGCCACTTCTAAATGAACAATTTTGTGTATCATTACCTGAAATCAATTTATTCTTGATATTTGGCTTCTTAATGCAGAAAAAAGCAGTAAGAAAGAGCCAGCTTGAGGGCTGCTCTTATCAATGGATTATTCAGTATGTTTTGCTATCCCAAATACTAAGCACTTAAAAGCTCCCACACCATCCTGTGGATGTTTCTTATCTACCTCTCCTTGTCTCATTCTGTTAGAGAACCTCCCTGTCGGATAAAGTCATCAGGTCTTTGGATAAGGAGAAGCAATTTCTTTTGCTTGATTAACTGCATGACTTAATGCTATCAGGTGCATTAGGGGGCAGAGGCATGAGATGGGCTATCAGGGAATCAAAGTCAGCCACTGCCACACAAATCTCTTCAGCAGCAGCATCATGAGTTTGGAATAATCAATCTCACATTCCCAGGGCGTTTGCCTGCAGTAATAAAAATATTTCTAGTAGCTTTCAAAGGAAATAGGTAGATTGGCAGTAGAGATATAAAAAAATCCTACAGCATCACTTTTTATATTATTTGCTGAGCCTGACAAGACTTAAGCTCAAATTTTTGGCAACCCAGGTGTGAGAATATTACTAAGAAGATGACAAGCCTAAGTAACTGAAAGTATTAAAAAGAGGGCAGCTAACATTGGCTCTACCCAAGTGTGACTGGGCAGAAGTACGCCCATTAGAGCCAATCCTCAGCTCCCTGAAGTATGTCAGGCTTTTCACACTGACCGATAACTCAGCAATGACTTCTCCAGGAAGTGTCCAAGCCAATGCTAATTTGCCAAATAGTTGCCAAGAGAGATCTGCCCACAATCCCAGGAAGGTGTTTTGGAGTCCCAGAGAGCAGCACAGCTGTGCCAGCAGAGGTACCTCAGCCTGGGCTGAACACAATTCAGCAAAACTGAAGCTCTCCCAGAACCCAAGAGAGAGCCATTGCAGCAGCAATGTTCTCAGTCCTTTCATCTGCCTTAAAAACACATTCACATTTCTTCAGCTCATCAAATACTCAGCTGGAGTGAGGTTTAGAAGTTCTGTTGGGGAGGAGATAAAGCATTGCATGCTGGCCAAGTCAGATAGGGCTTTTGTTTTTAAGCCAAGCTGTTTAATTGAAACCACAAATAAATGCAAGCTATTTTTGTCCAGTGGCACTCATCAGTCAGCTCTGGCACATCAGTGTCCACATCAAAACTGTCATACATGGTAGATGTCTCAGAAGAGGAATCAGAGAGAATGATAAAGTCTGATAAAGCCAACCAGAAACTTCTGAAATTTGGAGTCTAGGCCAACCACCTGATTTGGTGAGCTCTTGTCTGAAATGAAAACTC
>VZTY01015149.1:763-33260 GCA_013400935.1 Turnix velox
TTTTCCTAATGTCTAACATAAACCTACCCTGCTCTAGTTTAAAACCATAACCCCTTGTCCTGTCGCTACATACTCTGGCCAATAGTCTCTCCCCAGCTTTTCTGTAGGCCCCCTTCAGGTATTCGTAAACCACTATGAGGTATCTCCCTGGAGTCTTCTCTTGTCCAGGCTGAACAGCCCCAGCTCTCTCAGCCTCTTCTCATATGAGAGGTGCTCCAGCCTTTGCATAATCCTCGTGGCCTTCCTCTGGACCCTCTCCAATAGTTCCGTGTCCTTCTTGTGCTGAGGGTTCCAGTGCTGAATGTAGTACTCCAGGTTGGGTCTCACAAGAGTAGAGCAAAGAGGCAGAATCACCTCTCTTGAGGTCAAAGCTCAGCGAACCTGGTCTCTTCCCTTTCCCTGTGGATTTCTTACACTCTACAGAAAGCATCTTGACTGCGCTCCTTGAACTCCAAGAGGCTCCTGGAGTGTCTTGATGACAACTTCCTGTGTAGGACTGTCTATTTCCTGCCTCAGGAAGTTGTCATCGAGGCACTGCAGGAGCTTCTTGGATCACTTACACTTGGCTGTGTTGTTTTTCCAGCAGATGTTAGCGTGGTTGAAATCCCCCAGCATGATGAGAGCCTTTGAGTGTGATGCCTTCTGTAACTTCATCAATATGCTACTCTTTATCAGGTGTCCTGTAATAGATACCAACCACAAGGTTCCCCATTTTGCCTCAGTTTCTAATTTCTGTTCATAAGCTTTCATTTTCTACCTGGCTATTCTTCATCCATACCTCTTCACATTCTAAATATTACTTAATATGGAGGGCCTCCCCTCCTGCATCTCCTGTCCTATGTATGAGGAAAAGAGAGATGTGTTTTGGTGAAGTATGGAAAATTTTAAATTTTTTCCTTGTGAATTCCAGCTCTTTCCTGTCTGTGTAGATGTATCTCCATATTCTGATGCACTAATAGAAGAACCTAAAATTTTTAAAAAAGAAAAGAGAGCCTCACATGTCTGCTCTCTCTTCTGGAGTGTCAAATATGAACTTTGTCAAAAGAAATTTCTTTTCAACTTTTTTGATTCTCCACCACTTTAAAACTCCTGAAATGTTGGAAATGATAACTCACACATAATATGTCAAAATTCTGTATTTTCTCTTTTAACTAATTTAGGAATCAAATAAAACTTTTTTTTTTATTTAATATATTTTTATTCCTTGTAAAACAATCATTAAAGCATTTGAAATAATAGAAGTGGAATAAGAAAGCATATCAAATACGTACTTTTAATAATAGATTGCATTGTTAAGTCAGAAAGGATTAAGTAATTGTAGATAGTAAATATTTTAATGCATGTACTCCTCGTGGCTTGTTAATTCAGTTATTTACATTAGAATAGTTGCATAAGAAAAATAACATTTTCTGCTAAATCACTTATTATAGAAAGGAGTTTTTTTTAACTTCATGCATTTAGGATACATATGAATGAACAATATTGTGCTTAGTACTAATTTAAGAAACATGTTCCTAAGGATTTACGAATGTGTCCATGGCAGAAGGGAAGGAGAGGTATCTCACTTCGTTAGAAGAAAAAAAGGGGCAGAGTTCCTATAAGGTCATATATTTGGACAGAGGAATCAGGAGATTGACCAGGAGTAGCCTATGGGTCTGGGTGAGAACCCATCAGTCTGTTCAATTAAGAACAGGAAAAAGGGAATAGTAATTTATAGACAGATTTTTTTAGTCAAGAAATTTTCTGATGATTAAGTATAGATTTAAAGAAGTTTACTATGTGAAGTATTAAGTGTAAATATTCTTACAAGTTTAAGGTACCATTTTCAAAATGTTTTTAATTCACTAATAATCTCAGTATGTTGCTTGAACATACAGTTGAATGACTGCCTCTTTGTCATTCAACTGGATCTCGTAGTGCTACCTCTACTAACCTTGGTGTGAACATCAGTGTAGCACAAACATCATCACCAGAAAAATACTCTCTTACTTCCTGAGGACTTTATGAATGTAGGAGGAAGTAAAGAGAGTTGAGACAGAGCATTACTGACACATCTCCACTGTATCTCCAGAGCACCCCTCTTCCTCTTTTCCACTGAAGACAATTGCCAGCTCCTGGGATGGAGAGTCATCTAATTTCCTGAAGAGATGCAAATAGACAGCATTCTATGCACCCTCATTGTACCAACTAACTCTAATATGAATGTGATATCTTTGCCATCTGGAATGGGATCAAGGACAGCTATACGTCACCTTCAAGACCTCCTACCCCTTCATTTGCAGTAAAATTGGGAAAAACACACTTGGAATAGATCACATTCTCCTTCCTTCCTAGTGAGAGAGCATAGATCAATGACATGTCATAGAGACAAGCACTTTTAAAGGATTCAAGCTCAGGAGCAGATTTCTCCTCCTTACTCTACTTCGGTTTGGCTGATTTTTATGCATTAGTACAGCAGAGACTTTTCAATATTCAAATGGATGCCAAGCACAGTAGTATAGTGCATTAACCTTTCCCTTTGAGATATTTTAGTTCAATTGGTGGCAGAGAAAAACCACAAACTGTGGCACAACTGTCAGTCTTGTAAATGATTTGTGACTGTGTAAATGCAGACGCCACAGCTGTCATGTAATCCGCACACAGGCTATACTGGGAATGTAACTTAGACCCTTCTGCTCCAAGAACATGGGCCTTTTCCATTTGTACTGTTCCATTAGCTGTTGAAATGGCTTTAAACTAGAACAATTTATCCTTTCCCTTTTGAACTTTAGCAAAATAGGACAGAGCTCTGAACCTGCTTTCATTTACAAACCAAAATTCTCCAAATGTGATTTTCTAAAGCAAACATTTAAATCCAGTGATATCTAAATAGCTGTCAACGGTATTATAGTGAGCTGTACAAAACTTTAAAAGTAAAGCTCAGAAACAGATACATTTTCCTGGTTTCAAGTGTCACTGCAAACCACAGATTCATGAACCTGGATTGAGGATAATATCTAATTTATGGGTTTGGGTAGAAACCACCTAAAAGCTGAAAATGCCTTGGAGCTTTTATTGTAAAAGACCCCAAATTGCAATTCTGGCTAAGACTTGCTTTTTGAGGCAGTTCATTTGAACCAAAAAAATCACAAACCAATACTAGGAAGAAATGAAATCATGTAAACTAAATTCAGCAAGCTATACCCCAGCACTTTGGAATTAAAACAAGGCAAATACCTCTCATGAATTTCCTTTGCAGGCCCAAGATAGAGAGCAGTGAAAAAATTCACTTTGTATATATTTCTGTCCAGTAAAAGACAAGTTGGCAATTTAGTCTTCTCTCTGTTGAAAAGAAAACCAAGATTAAAGGATTTTTCAGCCAACAGGAGACAGAAACATAAAACAGTATTAAAGAAATTTGCAAATCCCCCATTATTTCCCAATAAAATGTAGCAATGCTGACTCTACTAGCTACTGAGAACTTATGTAGAAGGAAAGCAACATTTTTCTTCAACTAAATATGTAGTTATTCTAAAAGCATTAAAGGAAACTTTTTTTTGCAGCTACTTCATTTCAACGTAACAGCTATGTTGAATATAATATTGCGCATTATATTTTTTTTATATTCAGGGACATTTTGCAATACTTTTCACCACTGTGCCCCACTTCATTGAGTCTTCAGGCAATTGTATAGCAAAGACTGGAACAAAGATGTAGTGTTTAGTTGTTACTTCCAAAATCTAGACTGCCAGTAACTTAATGAACCCTCTGGAGATATGCTCCCATGTGAAGCAGGTTGTGTCTGTGCTTGAGAAGGTTTAAATTAGTTATTTCTTAGAATATCCTGTGATGAAGGCACAGCTACCAACTGTTTTTCTTGTCACTAGCTCGTCAGGGCAATAAACCAATTAGCTGCTGCTATAGCAAGGGTCATTTCTTACTATTTTAAATTCTTCATAGGGATACACAGCAATTCACATATTTGCAGAGTAAGCATTTTCAGTTCGTTATGATTGCAAATGACTATGTCTCTTCAGAAAAGCAGATTTGCTGTCAAAATGGACTTGTTACATTGCTGTTTTGTGAAACACTAGCATAATACAGAGGTGTAGGGTGAGAAGGAAGAAAGCGGGAGGTAGTCTGCTTCTGGAGATGCTTCAAACATTCATTTTTTATGAATGCTTTCAAAAAGTATTTGGTACTCAATTAGAAGTAGCTGCCTGCTGGTCCTGAATCACCATTGGAAAGAAATGCCAGTATATAACAGAACTATAGTGTGCATCCGTCTGGAGGTTTAAGATTTCTCCTTTGGAACTTCCATCCGAAGGCAAATTAAATGCTTTTGAGAATTTAGATCATGTCTTTCAGTTTGTATGAATTACCACATACTTACATCTTTGGGAGGAGGCATCAGAACTATGTTTTGCCCAATTTGATTCTACAGAATGTCATGTCTAACGGAAAGAGCTATAGACCCTTACTTTTTTAATGTTCTTAACAGAAATTTGGAAAGCCTGGCTCCAGGAATGATCTCATGCAGAGTAAACAATTAACTCACATTTAATTGACATGGAACCGTGTCACAACATCTACTGGGTTAATGGGCCTGACAGATACAGCTGCCTAAGTAAGGCATGTGCCTGGCAGTGTAGTGTAGTGGTTTAAGCGTGGTGGGCAGCTCAGCCCCATACAGCTGCTTGCTCACCCCCTTCCAGTGGGATGGGGGGATAATCAGGAAAGGCAAAAGTGAGAAACATGATGGGTTAAGATGAAGATAGTTTAACTATGAAAAAGCAGAAGTTGCATGTGCAATCAAAGCAAAATAAGAAATTAACTTTATAGTTTGATCATTTCCAAGAAAGCAGACCCCCATAGTCTGTAATGGTTACATAGAAGGATAGCCACAGTCACACCAAACCTCCCTCCCTTCCTCCTTCTTCTTCCACAGAGCTTTTATTGCTGAGAATTAATTCAAATGCTATGGGTTATTTATTTGGTCAGTTGGAGTCAGCTGTCACAACAGTATCCCTGACCAACTCCAAAGAGTTGCTTTGGAGGACAATTCCACTTCATGGCTAAGGAAGCTCCAGAGATCAGACTTATAGAGTACTAGAATCAGAGGTGGACACTAAACTCTTCAGACTGGGGAAGTATTATGATGCAGAAGTAAAGCATACAGCATACTGAATGATTGGTTTGAACAACATACTCAATAGCTAAATCAAGAACAGAAAATCTCAGTTCCTTACATCTCTGAATCCATTGTAGAAAGAACACTTGAGACTTATGTAATATTTTAAATTTATTTCCTAGAGTAGGAAACACCATTTGCTTTTACATGTGCAGTTGAAGGAAGGAGACTGAAAAGCTCTCTGTAACTATGATACTGAGGCCTGAGGTAACTGGTGTTCTGAGGAAAGGTTGTTATGTTTATTCTGATACCTCTTTTCCACTGACTCTGGGAAGGGGCTGACACTAGCTGCAAAGAATTCCAGTGAGATATATGCAGAGAACAGGAAGGAAATGTGTTGCTATGCAAACAGTACCACCTCTTTTGAAGCAGAGAATTAATCCTGAATACATTTAGGACACAAGACCTGAAAGGCAGACTTAGTGGGAGGTAATCTGCACAATGCCCTTTCCTTTTGCATGGCTAGAAATAGCTATGGGATCTCCCTCAGTTTATCTGTCCTTTCTCATTTTTATTTTTTCTTTTTGTGAATCTGCTTCTCAATAATACCTTGCATTTTACAGGGCCTTTCATCCTAATGATTCCTGGAATGTACAGCTTTAACAAATTATGTACTGGGATTATTCATTCACCACTGCTATGCAATCAGCACAACATTTCTTAAGAATGAACATTGTTATGCATTTATCATGACTGGCAGCTGTGCTTACCTTTATGTACATGGTGGCATCTTCACAGCTACTTCTGAAAGTGACCCTTTGCAAGGTATGATGTACTGAGTTGTATGTCCCTGGGAAAATGTGAATTTGAGGCAAAAGCCCTTGTGAATAACATATGTCCACATGTAATTAAAGTTAACAGCTAAGGAATTGGCAACTGCAGCTACAAAGGGTTTTGCAGAAGTACTAGACTGATAATCTTGGGCCTAATCTTGACCATGTTCAAATTTAGAGCTTTCATAGAATTCCAAAAGAAATTCTCATGGGAAAAGCAGCAGTTCATTGAATGAGTGACTTCATTCTACTTTTTTGTGGTGCTCCAGATGATAGGAGTATCTCCTACGAGTCCTCTTGAGAGGCAAGCTCATAAATACTGAGGAAACTGAATGGCTTTCCCATCCATTGAATGGAATTTCATAGACATATCAGCCACAGAAATCAAGTGACCGTCAGGTGAAAAAAAAAGAAAAAAAAAAAAGACCTTCTATGGGCAACTAGGAGTGAGGAAGCACATTAAAAGGCTCCTTCTCATTCTCTCATATTTCTGTGAAGCTCTAAGCCTCTGCAACCCTGCTCTCAATGCTTCCTTTTAAGGTCACTTCATGGGTGTATTTGTACAGCAAGGTACAAAAATCTCTCTGATCTCTGCATGAAGGAGAGGAGGCTTCAGAAGTAACAGAGGGCAAGAAGCTCAGTACAAGAACCTTCTATGTTCCTTTGAAAGGACAATGCTGAAGCCAGTAAAGATCTACCCTATCCCAGGATCACAGGGTCAGTATAATTTTCCTGCTGCAACTTCATGCGTTTGCTTTTGAAAATTTTGGCCCATGGAAGGCATGTAGCTGAATTAATCTACTTCTGGTCACATCATCTCCTATTTGCGTAATCAATTACCAATGCAGAAGACATGTGGAAGTGTTAACAACATTTGGAGGGCAGAAGAATCTTGGAAGATCAGCAGCCTATCATTGAGGCTGTTAGTAGCCTGTCTAACATGCCTATAATTCAAAATTCTGAA
Source organism: Turnix velox (assembly GCA_013400935.1). Classification (NCBI taxonomy): domain Eukaryota; kingdom Metazoa; phylum Chordata; class Aves; order Charadriiformes; family Turnicidae; genus Turnix; species Turnix velox. Next base: position 7,671 of record VZTY01015149.1, read on the forward strand.
GCTTCTGTGGTATGTTTTTGAAAGGAGATTGCAGCCCTATGAATTTTATGCTTTGCTGTTGTCATATGGGTGGATGATGACACCAAATATTTGGTCTGGAACTGAGTGTACTGCATATTTATGCCTTCAGAAACCTGAGCCAGACTAGAATGTTCAAATCATTTATGAATTTTTAGTAGTCTTCCTCCTATAAATGTTTAAAGCTGTAGCTTAGTAATAAGATATTTGATAGTAGCACTCAAAAAGACACCACTTGAGAGTTATTAAAAAACATGTACAGAGCTTAAATGTTTTCAAGGAAAATAAAGTGATTGGCCATCTTTCTTCTCTCTCTGAAGTAAATACCAGAGAAGCAGATAAATAGATATGTAAACTAAACAGCAGAAAAGTCAGTTTGCAACTTGTGTAAAACCAAGTGAAATAAAATAGATTCCAATTGTATTTCAATACCAAATATAGCATATTTTGCATTAGAAGCTTTTTATGTGTGTGTGATATGTGTGTATATTTACATATGCATGTGTGTATACACACACACAAAAACATATATATAAACATACACACTTCTCATTAAAAAAAGGCAACACAACAGGTTTGTATTATGCTGTTTTACCTGTGGTTATAATCTGCATCATCCTATCAGAGATTGGTATTTTTGCCACTAAATGAACTAATTTATTATTTGTGTAAAATATTTATAATAATTGATTGTGTGCCATGGATTTGTGTAAACTAGTAATATGAAGGAAATCATCAAGAAAATGATATTTATTTTCCTTGTCTAATGTGCCATAGTGTTTCGAGATTGCAATGCTGCAAATAAGAGTAATGTCTGATGGGGCACATTGAACAGTTCCCAAGAGACCCTGGAAGGACAGCGTATGATAACTTTCAGGGCTTCATTTACAACAGCAATAGTTTCTTCAATGCTTGCATATTTCTAATATTAACTCTAGAAAAAAGATAAGAAACTGTATGGTGAGAAGTATTTTTTCCTACTGCATTAATTTTAATTGGCTTTTGTTTTTCTTCACTGCTACAATACTTGCTATCCTCCAGAAAGATGCATAAATGCTTAATCTGGCATAATTATGAGTATACATTCTTATTCCATTAGTAAGGGGTGCTTTAATTATATTTATCTTTTGGTCCACTGTATATTTTTGTGACTCAGAGTGATTTTAAAGTATTTCATTTTCGCAGGTTCCTACTATTTTTCTGTAGATAAATTAAGAAAGCTTGGGAAATTGCATACAGAAAACTGAAATGAGTACCATACAATCCATTCTGAGACTTGCCTTTTGGTGTTTACCTCAAAGCATGCTTCTGTGTATGTGTGCTTGATTTACATTTGGCAATATCTAAGTGCAAATAGTAATCATACACCAAAGTAAACCAGACTATATGCAATTGCTTCCTCTGCTTCTTCAATTGCAGTTGCAATCCCATAGATTCCAATCTTGACAGGTAGCATAATTAGAAAATTCTCTTTGTCTTATTAAATGTGACTCTTCTCAATAGAATTCACTTCATTGCAGGCAAAGAACAGAAAATATACTTCAAATCTAAAATGGGAAATCAAGGGGGACTGTTTTATTTTTATCTGTCTTTGTGCAAGCGACATTATTATCAAAGGATATTGTAATGCTGAAAATGTACTTTTGGGATTTAAATCACGTATTAGCCTGGAAAGCAAAAAGTGCTGTAGGGCCCATGCAATATATTTTCTCATTAATCTGATTGAAAGATTATCCTTCCTATAGCTATGAAAAGTCTAATACCCATATATCCATCTTCCCTGCTAGTAAAATTCAGCTTTGTGCATAGTCATTGTCTCTTGTGTCTGAGGTCCTACACTCTTCTTCATTTCTCTGTATAAGCCTGTCTGCATTAAAATAAATTCAGAACAGGCCGCCATTTCATGCGCACATTTTGATTATTTCATAAGCTGCTGAGGAAAATGGAAGTATCAGCAAGTCATGCAGTTTTCTGGTAATGTAATGCTGTCATTACCTCAGTGGTCATGTAAAAAAGTTTAGCTATAATATCTTTGACAAATGTTCAGTGAGTCAAAACAGTGCATTTAAATGAAATGCAGATATGAATGAACCATTATTACAATCACAACTCCAGCTTAGAAATTATTAAATATGAATATATAGACTTTCACAGTAACCTGACATTTGTAATACATAACTAGCTGTGCATTTTTCACCCCCCTCCTCCCGTTTTCCTCCCCATCATCCCCCAGATTGAGAACAGAGGAAGTCATTTTGATCAGAGGCTGCACACAGTAATTGAAGACACTCCTGATGATTTCATGCAATCAGAGTGGCACGTTATTTGTGATGAAAATTAAGTAAAGAAGGAAAGCAGATTTATGGGTTGTCTTGCTTATGGTCAACTGCCTTTACAAAAGATTAGCAATTCTATTCTAACCACCCCAACCGCATACACACTGTTCTACATTGTAGCTTTACTGAAATTTTCATATAACCTTACTTATAACTTGCAGTACCTCAATATTTTAAGCTTTTAATGAAACTACAGAAGATGTCTTAAACTGAATTATTTCTACTCTGAGCTCTTTGAGTGCTGATAGCATGAACAGTATAGATGGCTCTAGCCATAACTGTCACACAGATAATATTCTTTTATGCCTCAAGACACTAAGATGGAGCTGTAGATAACCAAAAGGAATCAGCTGCAACCATCACCAATCTGCAGCTTTGAAACACTATAGCTTTTGCATGGTTAAGAAAAGGCAAAATCACATAGAAGTGTAATATAGAAGATATTTTTAAGTGAACATAGAACAGAGAACTAAAGGTTTTCATATTTTGCAATCAATATCCACTCTGGATCAAATCAACTATATCCCCCTTTTTGTGTGTTTATGGATAACAATTGCAAATTTAAAAGAAGCTGAAGCCTCCGAATCCTCCTAGGATACTTTATACTAATATAGTGAAATTGAAATATGGGGAATAGTTACCCTTATTGTTCCCTTCAGAGTTTAACATTCAAGATGTTTCATATACAGGTTTTAGTTGGTTTCATAATACATGCAACAGATTTTTTCCACAATAATATCCGCTTTGTGCCAGAGGAGTATAATTCCTGTTGATTATTTTTCAATATGTAAGAGCAAATGCAATTGAAACTTTAATAAGATTTATTAGTCTTTATTTACATTTGTCATAGTTAAACTTACCAAATTAAAAATAAGAGGAGTAGGAAGTGATGTAACGTGTCAAACTTCTGTGAAGTCTGTTCCACTTGGAATTACATACTAATAACCTTGTTTATTCCTATTTTTCAAAAATATTTCTCAACAATTTCTTTTAGCATTTCTGTTGCATATAATTATTCTTATTTTTGTCTTCTATAACATGTTATGTGTGCTACCATTAAAAACTTACTTTTAATATAGAAATAAAAGTAAGGAACCAGTACCATTTCTGCCACCTAGATTTTTTTCCATATACAGTTTAGAAATCCCTAATCAAAAATCCTATTGTTGTGAGAATATAGCTTGACATGAAAGTGTCAGGGAAGCAGTGAAGGAAAAATGATGAACTAAACATCAGCAGAGTTGGGCCCACAGTAAAATGCATTTTCTGTGTATATTTTTTAGATACTGCAGTATGCATTCCAGAGAAAAAAAAAATATTCTACTTGAAAATCTCAAGGAATATGCTCATTTTTTTTATTGAACACCAGGACTTTCAATAATAATCTGCTAATTTGTGCTCTAAAATACAATTATTGTTGGGACAAAAATACAAAGCATGCAGGAAGCTATTAAACACACAGCAGTATTTGAAATCGAACAACAGTGACTTGTTGTTACGGCTTGCTGACATTATTGGTTCTTGTATGGAGTTACATAATGATCTCTGAAGCCAGATTTTAAAAACGATCTGTAAAGCAGTTAAGGGACATCAAAATCTCACTTCACTATCAACTTTCTAAGCTCCATGCTAAGCTGTGCTTATGATTTTTGTGAGTGAACAAGTGCATGCAGTTGAATCTAAACTCCAAAACTACAACTGCATTTCTCCCTACTGGAAGTGACATGATGTGTAACAGAGAATTTCAAACTCTAATTCTAATTAAAAATTATATTTATATCTCTCATCTTGCTATGGATGAGTTGCCCCTATCCTGAGTTCCACTTGACTTCAGGTAGATCTACAGACTGTCCTTGGTGCTTTTATGGCAAAACCAGATCTTCTGTCAATAGGTGATCTGGAAACCATGTTTATTTTGGTTGAGAAAAATCCCAAGTCCTGAGGAAAACAATGAGTCAGAAACAGGAATTCATCATCATTCTGTGACTCCACCCACTACCCTGTTACAAATTGTCCTAATATTAATTCCAGAATGATTTTAAAGGAGCTGCCCTGCAATGAGGCCTATTACTCATGTGCAAAGCACTGCTATTTACATATTAAAAAGTATAATTTTTAGCCCCAGGAGCAGATGAAGGAAAAGGATTTTCACTTATTTTTGCTGCTACTGTTCAGATTGCTCACTTGAGTCTCACTGCCAAAAGAGCTCACAAATGGTCAATAAAAGAGAAATGTCTGTAGGTTTATCCCTACCTGGCTAAATCTCTATAAATCACAGAAGAGTTATTATTTAAAATAGTTTTCTGTAAAGTTCATATAACATCATCTCACAAATTAGTTATCTTCTGTTTTCTTTCAAACTCATCAGAAAACACCTGGTTTTGATTACTGTGCCTATTCAGTCCTTAAATTACAGTAGTCAAATGCTAATGAGAGAACACGATGCAAGCATCAAGATGATGTTTATTATATAACAGCACAGAAGTGCACCAAAACACAGATTCGTGAGTTTGTCATTAATGTGGCTCTCTTCAGAGCTTTCCACTGTACCTTGTCTCCCCTTTCCAGGAGAAAGGTAATTTATTCCTTTGTGTATGAATACTGTATGATGATGAGCAGTCTATGCTTGTAAGCTTTCCATACTTGCAGGTCTCAGTAAAGACTTTTAATTCTCTAAGCTCTGTTTTTGTCATGAAATATGTGGAAGACCCATTTTCCAAAGGGTTTGAATCAATTAATTATCCATTTTCATTTTTTTTCCTGGCTGTTCGTCAGTTGTCTTTGTGTTTGTGTTACCATCAGATGCATTCCATGTCTGGATATGCAGCACTGTGCTTAGAGAGCAAGATAAAATTCCAGATTGAAACAAAAGTGCCGCATTAAGCTCTATCAGTTCACTGTCTCTGAAAACACTTGATGAGGTTGTCCTAAGTAAATCTAATGCATCAGTTTCACATGTTGTCACCTGGGTTATTGCAAGTAAAGGCAATAGAAGTGGTTAACAAGGTATTTGGATTCATGTGAAATAAAATAAAATCAAGAATGATAGTGCAAGAAATATATAGATAAGTTGATCTAATTGCAGTGGTTGCCTTACAGCAAGCAGCTGGACAGGCTGAGAGAACTGACTCAGTTTAGTGTTACAAAGAGAAGACAAACCTATCTCCTGTCTATGATTTTCTAATTGCAGGATTTAGAGAAGACATTCCAACTCATCTGTAAATTAGATGATCTCTAGCTCTTCATTTTCATCTTGAATGATTCTGTGATGTCGTTATTTTGAAGTTTAGGTCATTTGACTATTCAAATTTATACAAGTGCTACCTAGACTAACATTTTCTGCATAGTCCAGAGAAGAAAAAGAATGTGATACACCTAAGTAGCATTGATCCTACTGAACAGAATAAGAATAAAAATTTTTTTAAAAGCCCTTAGTACTCATGTGCAAAATTCAAACTTGAAATGTGTATTTAAGTACCAGAGCTAAGTGCAAAAGATATTATACTCATAATTTCACTTTCATGATACTTCCCAACCCATTATTACTAGGCTAGAAGGAATGGCATGTAACATTGAAAATGTCTTTGAAACATTATGAGTGCCATTTGAAATTTCCAAATTACTTTTATCATACAATTTCAGCTGCACACTGGAATTATTAAAAGGAGAAGTAAGTACTGCGTAGATGAGTTTATCAGTATTAGCATTTTATTAAGCATTACATTCTGTTATTCTATGCAGTAGTAAAGCAATGATAAATAAGTCATAGTAAAAATAATGTTATGAAAAATATGACTGCATAGCTCATCAGTTATATGCCATTTTGCTTTTTCAAAACTTGCAATACTTAGTATAGAATATAGACATTATAGCTGAGTTTTTTAAAAGGGCAGATTAATTTATAACCAATAACAACATCTCCAGTTATATTGCAAAAATAAGCTTTATCAGATCTTATACTTCTGGACATAAAATGATCAGACTATAGTTTTTATGTGCACACACAACTTTTTCATTAGACAAAGGTTTTTGTTGTTGCTACTCCTTGCTTTGTGCTTTGAGGAAGCTAGAGAATTTCACTACCTGATAAGACTTTAATGAGTCTAGAACTTTCATTATGATTCTAGAACATTGTTTCTTCAATCAAAATTAGTAAAAGACCATATCAAGTCAGTAGCCACTGTAACTGTCCAGCAATTTATTTTATTTTATGTGGAGGCTGGTAATGCTTCTAAATGAAAAATAATGCTATTTTCCCCTCATGCTTTGGGAAATGAATTATTAGTGAGGGTGCTATAAATCAAGTGTTCCATGATTGCAGAAGTATCACATTGAAATAGGTTACCAGTTAGAAGCCAAGGACTTTTGCTTTTACTGTTGCTATGATTTCCATTCCAGATGGATCTTGATGAGACATATCTAGACAAACCTTATGAAGCACTATTGTACAAAAAAAAAAAAAAATTGCCATTTACAGATGTAAAACTCAGCATTATTTACTTCAAGAACTGAGAACAACAATAGACAAACTAGGAAAATAAAAAATTAACTCAATGTTAAGTTCTCTCTGTAGAATCAGATTCACTAGTAAATAATTAAGTTGTTCTAAGTAGTTCCTTAAAGCAAAACCTTTTACAATTGGTTGTTACTTAGTTTATCCAAGCTAACAAATTTGTGCTCTTATCTTTAGAAGAGCTGAGAACTTTTTGCTGCAATGAATAATAGTAGGAACTGCATTCTGAGAACAAAATTAGAAAAATGCTATTAATCCTAAAAACTCAATGGCTGGTTCAGCATCCAAATTTAGTGAATTCTTTGGATTTTTCCTTCTCTTTGATATCTGTAGCAAAAGGAGAACTGTAGAATTTTCAGTGCATTCCATACAAAGTATGTGTATAAGCCCAAGTACATATAGCATTTCAGTTCGGTGGTGATGAACACTATAGGAAAAGCCATTATTAAAATTAATAATTCGGATTGTTCCAGGTGAGCAGACAGTAGAAAGGGTAAAAACAGACATTAAACAGGCTCTGATTCTTTGAGTCAATCTGTCTGTCTTAGGCAATTAATCAGACTGAGGTCTGGTGGGAAAAATAAAAATTTTATAATATTTTTATGGCCATTTGAACTTCTCTGGCTCTTACTTCCATATGAAATATCTGAGAATAGACCTGAGGTAGGGTCTACTCAATTCTCTTTGGGGAGACTTTGAAAGTCAGAGTAGTTCTAATGCAACAAAGCAGTCAAACTAATCAGCGCTTTGGGAGAAACCTAAGTTGAATTTCATCTACAGAAAACATCTCTGGAGAATATAGAAAATTTCAATTAGGGAAGTGGACAGCGAAACTTTTTCCAGTGTTCGTTGTTCTGATTAAGGTGTACAATGAAACCACATCAAGGTTTAGAACCTGAGAAAATAATGTCAAGATGAATTATGCTTGTCCTTTTTATTTCATTCATATTTTTTAATGTGTTCACTGGTCATCTGTTTGCACAATAGGAAAATTCATATCCTGTATAAGTACATTTAGAGTCCTCAATATTTTGACATGTTGAATATCCTCAACTCCTTTTACATCCTATAGTAACTGAAAGGTTAACAGCACTCTGATGTATTACGAAATTAATCAGCAATATACTTAAATTAATACGTTGAGAGAATATGTAGGATTTGAAAATGATAATGTGATATTTGTAGATATAATGGAGTAGTAAGAGTCTGTCATAGGAAAAAAAAGTGTTTTGCAAACTCCAGTTGAATGAACACTAACTTGAATTATAATCCCACTGGCTCATTCAATCACAGTTTGTGACTATAATGGAAAAAATTAGTTACAGTGCAGCTGGATGTGCATAAACACCATCAGAGACCTAAATAGTGCAACACAGCTTTTGATGTTGTCAGATGCTTGATCCATGACATAAAGAGAAAGCTTGATTTCTCTTCAAAGCAAAAACAAAGTGTCTCTTCAATAAGATAATGTTTGGTAGCCAGATGGTTAGCATTTTTAGTGAGATGATGTAAAAATCCAAAATATTTAAGTGTCTCCTTGTATCCAAAATTTACTCTAGTCTCCTAACTATTGAGTGAAATTTATGTTCTTTCATGTATTTTCTGCAGCTGTCCTTTCCCTTATTGATTGGTATGTTGTAGTTGATTTCATAAGCCTAAATAATTTTTCGTGTAATGTGAAAATGTTATATTTATCTAATAAATACTATAGTATGAAAATAACATAACCATGTGTGCATACACATCTATAGATAGATGAGAATTTTGTGGAAATGCTATTTGTTGTTTTATTTTTCTGGGGTTTTTTTTTCATTGGAAAACCTGGGATCTGTGACTTGAGAGACTCTTTCATGCAACTATTCAAAGCTTGATAAAACTTTAATTGAACAGACAGATTTGTTAATATATTTGTTAATATACTAAGACATACTTTGCTTTCACCAATGAAGTCCTCTCAAAATGGTCAGTCTTGATGGTAAAATGTGGTTCTTTCCCCAGTTACGGAATTTTTCAGGACACCAGTCATCAGACAGGGCAGGTATCATGTGCATCCACAGAGACCAGTTAGGTCATCAGGACCTGTGCTTGGGGCTCACTTCCATGAGTGAAAGGACCATTCAGTTCTCACTGTTTCTCAGTATTTGGATGCTCTGCTGTAGCTTCCAACACTGGTGCTAATTGAGATCGGGACTGAAACTCTGAGTCAAAAGTTGCAGTATCTAGACTTGACCGGAAAAAATAAATCAAACTACACAATGTACATTCTACCTATTTTCAAAGTACAATACTTCAGGAATGCTTACAGGGAAATCAAACAGTTTTCATGCACTTCTACTCAAATGGACAGAAATGGACATGTAAGAGCATTAGGACTTTGTTCATGTTCTTCTCTCAAGTGAGAAAAAAGCATTTTCATGAAGATTTAATTTAACTGTAAAAAAATCTCTGTGGATAAAATCACTAATATGAATCTCAACAGGGATATTTCTGAGAGAAGAAAACTTTCAGAGGAAGCAGAGTTGATTTGATTATAAGTGTACAAAGCTCAGAATTCCCAGTGGTGTGATAATCCTTAAAATGAAAATGCTTCCTAAATAGAACACTCTGTATGGGAGCATCTTTCAAGACACAAATATCTGAAGGTCTTTACAAACAAAATCTCAATCAACAAATTCTTATGGGACAAAGGAGATCTGTGGGAATTAAAGTCATGAGTAAGATACAAGCTCAACAAGCCTATGGTGTTTTTGAAGAAATGTTCAATTTTTTAATAGAAATAAAATTAAATGTTTACTGGTAGAAAATATATGCCTGCCTCTAGCAAAATCTAATGCATATGAATGATCAGTCCAGTATAGAGCAATACCCTGTTTCTTAGTAAATACAGAAATTTAAATCTATATGTGGTAGACTATAAATCATGTTGGTCCACTGCTTGAAGCTAGTAAATACATATAGGAGAAATTTTGGATAAATAGTATATAAACAAAACCAGCAAAGGCTTACTTGGAAGGCTGACTTTCCTACCTTGATCCAAGGTACTTTCCCTTTCCTTCTTTTCTCCTCTCTTCCTTTTATCTTTTTTTTTTCCAAAGACAATGATGTATTTTTTGCTCATTTTTTAGGTCTTGTCTACTTAGTATTTACTGCTTTCTAGTGTTTCAGGAGTGTTGTTTTCTTGCATACAAATTGGAGAATTTTCTGTTTTACATAAAGATCACTATTTTATCCTTTTTTTTCTTCCCCCTATTCTTAGAACTTCTTATTCTGTCTGTCCTTTTAAAATATCTAGAATAGCAAGTAAATGGATCATGAAGGTTGTCTCATCTTTAACATGATATTGTGAGATAGCAATCTCGGTCGGAAGGAAGGAGTTTCAAATAAACCACTAACAATAGCAAATATATATAGCTTTGTCAGTGTGAAAGAAGTCAGTGAGAAAGAACTTTCTCTTTATTAGACTTATTAGATATCTCTTTATTAGTAAGCACCAGACCAATTAATACTTTAGTACTACTGTTTTTCCAATAAACTTCTGTGTCTGTCCAGTATTTGAATAGAACCAGATAAAGGAATGATGTTTTATCACTGTATTCAAATAACTGGAAATGATGCTTGTTGTAAATTCTCCCCCTTTTTGTACAGTACACTGTATTTTGATTGTTGATTCTACTGAATAATCAGTAACTACACTTGATATAGTAGATTTTTCAACTTGTTTAATATCTTACTTGATTTCATTGTGAGATTGTGATGACTGACTCCCATTTACTCCTGAGTTCAGTATTAAGGTAATTGCATAATAAACCGCAATCAATGAGAACCCTTAAATAAAGCAGTTTTATTGTCAGTTGTTATTGTTTTTAAACACAAATCTTGGCAACTAATTTTGGCTAACTACAAAGTGGTTTTCAGGGTGGAAAGCAGATTTGTATATGAGCCTGAAAACTGAGACCTGTGTTATCTGAGTCAGCAAACATCCTTTAAAAAGAGTATTTAAATATTGTAGACTAAGAGGAGGTTAATACATAGTCAGTTCTGTTAGAAATTAATTAAAAACTAAACAATTCACCATTAGCTAGTATTTCACATTTTAATCTGCTTTGTTTTATTTGTTGCTCTATTTCCTCATAGGTTTTTCTGAGGTTTGTCTGAAAGAAAATATGCTATGCTGTTGAGCCAAACCACAGTAAAATGATTCTGCCTAACTTTGAAAGGCCAAATAATTTCTTTTCATATTTTATAATAACATATGACATGTCAATTTAAACAAAATACACAATATTTGCTGACTACAGTAAAAGGTTGATATTAAAATAATGCCTTGCTGTTAAGAGCAGGTAATTGAGCATACCAATGTGTAGGTACTGTCTTCTGTAGCAAATGCAATACAACAACCTGATGTTTCTGCAATAAAGGATGTTCATGAAGATGACATTCAATATCTAGAATTTTACATATTCACAGTGTGACTGTTTAGCCAAAATCTCTACTTTTTTTAGATTTATTCTACAATAAATTTTAATATATGTGCCTCTGTCTAAACAATGTAGTAGCACAAAATATTGCAAAATAAGACTTTTTTATGGGCAATGGAGTAGGTATGCGTGTATCTGTGTATCTATGTGCATGTATTTTAAAAAGAAACCATACTCTCTTGAATTAGATTCTTTCTGAATTTATCAGGAGTTACTAAGTGTTCCTCTACTTGCTATATTTAAAAAACAAACATATTTGATCCCCAAATTCTAGTCCATAAATGTTCTAGTACAAAGAAACATTTGACCCTGATACTCTATGTATTCCAGCAGTTTATTTCACATCTTACTAGAGCTCTGCCAAAGCTTCATGTACCCAGATATTTTCCAGGTTTCCACTGTGACTACCAGTCTTGGTCCTGACATACCACCCTGAATCATTCTCTGAAGATAGCTTTTTCCCAGCATAGTTCCATACTCTTCTGTCTCTCAAAAGCAAAGAAGGACTTCGCAAGAAGAAGAAAATGTGGTGGTAACAGCACAGCCACTTTGCTCATTACCTGACTCAGTGCCTCTCAGGGTAGCTTTGCACAGAACTAGGGGACAGGGTGACTGTGTAGTCTCCTCTCATTCTGCTATCTGACCACTGACACCCAAGATAAAACATCCCAGTCTGAGGCAGGAGTCTTCTCATCTCCCTTCTCTCTGTGTCCACTCATAAAAATTTCTATTTGCCTCTGAGAGCGTGAATATTTTATGAAAAATGGATCCTCTAAGGCCACTCAGCAAGAAGCAAGTTTTGGATGCTCAACCAAATAAACTCCAGGTATTCAGGTGTTCCATGTTGCTTGGATCATGGGCTCATTCTTCTGATTGTGTATTGGTTCTGTCATATTCTATATGTAATACAAAGTTGAAAGTGATATGATATATCCTTTTACTGCACTTTTACTGTAGTGAGAATGTGCCTTCTTGTCTTATACATAAAGTTGCAGTAAGTAGATTGTTATGTTGTTCATTCCCACATGCTTTTTTTTTGGTTATAAGAGTCATGATATGATTCTTAAAGGAGAAGTAGGGAAACAAATTTTTATTGATAAAATTAAGAGCCAAGTAGCTTATGCCTATGTCCAATAGCTTATTCTCAGCAAGTTTGTCACAGAAAATGGCAGGAGGACATTTTATTGCAGATCTGCCAACAATAGCTACTCAACTATACCACTTCTCTTTTTCTTATGTCTTTCTTTAACTTTGAAATAGGAACTTCAAAACTTTTTAAGGCATTTTGACATCCTGTAAACTTTATTCTAAAGTTATGGATATGCCTACACAGTTTTTGCAATCTGTCTATAAATTCTGCAGTCATATACCTCAAAAAAAATTTACACACAACCAAAATCAAAATGTATCACTTTAATTTTTTCTGTCCAAGTAATACTGTATACAAGTAAAATTCCATTCTCAGTCAAAAAATTTTCCTTATTTTCTGGAACTAGAAACTCAATAGGGTCTGTAATTTAAATACAGGTTATTTAAACACATGAGAGGCTTAAAATAGTTTTAAATACAATAAATTGAATTTTAGTTACAATTTATGTAGCCATTTCCACTGAGGAGGAAATTCCTTCTGTTATAGTTGAATTTTACTTAGGGGTAATGTGCTCAGTGGTACTTTTTCAAGGCAGATGTTTATCATCACAAGTCTTATTTGAGGGATTAACTTTTAACACTGTCCATAATTTCTTTAAATGTTTTTTGTTGTCTTACCCAAGTACTGAGGCAAAAATCTTCATTCCTGTAAACATTAATTTAGCCATAAAATAGGATTAAAGGCTATATAAGTGAGGATAAACAGAGTTCTTCATACAGAAAGCATGTATCTTGAAAACCTTGTCCTGCTTCTTTCCCCCTCTTCTCGTCTGTCATCAAAGATATGAAAGGCTGAAGTCCACTTATCTCAAGCACCGTCTTTCAGAATTTCTGAGTGATTGCTGCACTCATTTGGGATACTTGGCTGATAGATCCCTGGCTTTCATCTTGTGACAATAGAAAGGGGGGCATTCTCAGTGACAGGCCAAAAATATGAAACAAACTTCCTACAAAGCTGATCCCAAACAAGTGGAGCCTCATTCACATGACTTTCAAGCTCAGTAAAAGGCATGTCTGTATCAAGCGGCATTCCCCAATAGCAATGTAGTAATGACACTGAACACAGGAGGAATTCACCTCCAGAGCATTATGGCAAAGAAGCATCTTCAAAGCAGAAGAAGGAAAGTGGTGCCTTCTAGAAGTAATTTTGATGTAACTTTAATTATTTCTATGTGCTCAAATACTCCAATGATTAGTGCCATAAATATAAATAAATCACAGAATGCTGGAAAACATCTCTGAAACATAAACTGAAATAGTCATCACAAGTAATGCACATGAGAAATATTTAACTAGCTGTGCAGGTGAGCTGACGTGCAAGTACAGTTTGTTAATTTGCAGAATTTGCTTTGAGGAAGACAAGCTGTTCCTTAACTGTACAAAAGTTTAAGTAGCTTATACAACATAAAGTTCTGAAATCAATGGTAGAACTTATATAGCATCTTTATGTTGCACTTGGTATTATTTCAGTATTTGCAGGATGGATGGAAAATAAGAAGAAAAGGAGGTTAATACATCAGATATGTAAAAAAATTAATAAAATTACAACAGTGAAAAAAATGACAAATAACAATTAAGGGAAAAAAGCATTACCATTAAAGTTGTCGGAACTGGAAATATTATCTTATGATCTGTAATAGTGCAATAAAATATTAAGTTCTGCATTGCTAAATGCCATGCTGTCATCTAAAATAATGAGGAGGGGAAAGAACTATGATCACTAGGTACGATTTCAAGACATCTTCAACTTTTGTAAGTGGAACAGAACAGTTTTGTTCTGTGCTGGAGAGGAAAATCTACCCTACTTGGGAACAATCAAAGAGATTATTATTAACAAGGTGTTTAGAAAGTCAAAAACAGAATATCTTTTCAAGAACTTCACAAAAAAATAGAAGGTTAGAAATAGCATGATAGTTAGCAATGGAATTTGAACCACATAAAATACTCTTAAGGGAGGATGCTAAGAAAGTAGCCACTTTAAAAGCTTCAGGAAATGTGCCACTGAAAAAGCAATCATTAATAATAGCTGTTATGTGGTACAAGAATCAGAAGAGGGAAAATCATCAAACATGAGGTAAAGTGCTCATGTTTTTATATAAGATGATATTAAATGAATAGTATAGGCAGATCAAGGAGCTATTACTTGGTAATAGGAGAAGGATAATTAACAGTTACAGAAAAGAAAGGAAAAAACACTTGGATGTACATCAGACATGCGCTGGAATATTTTTTTGCAATTGGAAAGGTTCCATTTATTTTTCCTAAAAAAACAAATTGATTTTAAAACAGTGATTATGTGAAGGAAGAAAACATTTTCAAGGGAATTTCCAGGTGATAGATATATAGGTCTGAGTATCAACATTAAGAAGAATTTCTCAGTGTCATGGTGGAAGATAAGTTACATAATACAGTACTTACTTGATGTGACTGATCCAAGCCTTACGCTTCTTTTCAGGAGATTAGCACAGAAAATAGCTATATTCCTCATCATAACTGTAAAACGAAAACAACCTAAATTTTAGGATACTTATACAATGGATTGGCAGCTCATACATGCAATTACACTTTTTTTTTCATGGCTTTAATAGCAATATCATTGCTAAGAATACTGTTGCATTGTAAGATGATTTGCTGAATGAGTTTAGAACAAATTTTTAAGAAACTCCATTACAAGCAAACCCTACAAGTACTGGTAAATATACAGGAGATCAGTAGATTAAATGATAAATATATAAAAAAGAGAAAACACTGAGAGCAGGAAGCTGTAGAGAAAAACAAAAAATCCAACAACACTGTAATATATCTATTGTAACAATAAAGTAATGGGGATGATTAATGAAAGGTGAAATTAAAAGAAGTGATGCAAAAGCAAAGAGTACTACAAGGTCATCTATGGCAATGAGATATATGAACCCTGACATTTTTACAATGGGTTTTCAACAGAGTGAACTGATCCTAAAGTATAGCAGCTTGAGTGGGACAGAGGAGAAAGAAAGAAAAGGTTATGTTACAGCGTGATGGAAAAAAGGGTTGTCTTAAAAAATTAAGTCTTTTCAACAGCTTGAGCCTCAGAGAATTCCTTAGTGACCTGATTTGTCAAATGGATTTTTGTCCCTCACTTGGTATTTTCAGTTCACTGCATTCTCTTAGCCCAAGTTTCAGTAAATAATATCTAAAAAAATTAAAATGCTACAATGTTTAATTTAATACCTTGACTGACTTGGGTTTGCCCATCTGCTTAGTGTAAACATCTTAGGATTACTTTAAGAGGATGCACTTTCTGACTACTGATGGCAATTCAAGGGGCCCAAAATGAAGGAAAGATACCCAGTTCAAAGTATCACTCCCTACAGCTATGGATTTAGACTTGAGATCATATCTCAAAATCACTTTTTGTAGTAACTTACTGCTTTATTAAACGCTGGTAACACAAATCAATCTGGCATTCCCAGAGCTCAGGGAGAATTCACACATAGCTTTCACTATAAGGGCAGTCAGGTTGCAACGGTTGATCTAAAATCAGGGTATCTCAGAAAGGCGTACTGCTAAAAGAAATAGAATTTTTAACAACAACAACAAAATTACAGAGGAGATTCACCTACAAAGTTACAAAGTCGTCTGGCCAGAAATATGTACGGCTATGAGGCAGGGTACCAAATATAAAGCATTGTTTGGAATGCAAATCACATTATAGTGTCAGACTAAAACCTGAAAATTATCATTATTAATTATATAGGAATTGCAGCCTTATGTTCTACCCAAAAATCACACTTTGTTTTGTTTTGTTTAGCTTGCTTGCAAATTTTGTCCTTTTTCATGTAGCGTATGAAAAATCTCTTTCATCTTTCAGTATCAGCACTTCATTTTGCATGTGAGAGCAGTTTGCTGTTCTCTTTGACTGAAATGAAAGTGAAATATGTGAAATACAGGCATCATGATCTACATAATGGTCTTGTTTTGTTTCACAAATGAATGAGGGAAACGATACATTCGTATTACTTCAGTACATTTTTATAGGAGCTGAATCTTGGGAGGGGTGAAGTAGTTAAAACAAAATAAGAACTGGCATAAACTTTAGCTCACCTCGGAAGAAAGATGCAATATTCCAGGAGCAACACTACAGGGGGAAAACAAAGGTGGAAAAAAAAAAAAGCAGCTTCAATGGGCTTTGGCCCTAGAGAAACCAGGTGATTCTGTTTGTGTTTGGGCAATGCTTTTGCTTCCCCCCCTGCAATGGTCTTAGCATGAGAAAGGGAGGAGAGTACATCAGCACAGGATACAAAGAAGAGAAGGGGAAGGAAGCTGCTAAAAGCTTCTTCCTGTCATTGTCAAATTACAGTTTAAAGTTGTTGCTTATTTACATCTTCATAGGGTGAGAGAGAGAGACATTTAGGATCTGAATTCAACTAAAGATACATCTTAAAATTAATTAAGGCAATGACATTCAAGCTTTCTTTGGACAATCATATTCATAATTAAAGCAATAAAAATGTATTAAACCTTAGTGGAGTAAGGAAACTTTAATTATGAAATAGAATGTCTACAAAGAGGTTTTATGTGGTTTACCTAATCCACTTAACAAAATGATACTGGGTTTTCTGATGGCTCTGAATTGACAGGTCTGTATGATCTTATGGCAACTGTGAGAGAGTCCTTCAGCCACTATGTTCTCCAGCCTTGTTTACCACATGAGACTCAGTCCCCAATGAGAGTTTGTGTTGTACTATATTTGATTGTACTATTTTGTGTTGTACTATATTTAATCAGGTCATTAATCATTTTGTTGTTGATACCTGGAATTCAATGAAATGCCTTCTAAGAGTGCAATGATAACAATAACTTATACTTACCCTGCAGTAAAAATTAAAATTTGCCTTTTACAATGAAGTTTAGAGATGTGGCTTTGGTTACTGTCTGGGACCTGTGTGTTTGTCTATAGATCTGAACCATCTTAAACTCCTTAACAAAGTACATACTGGGCAATGTGTTTATTCCAATTTAACTCTAAGGTTTGGGGATTATTACCATTGAAAAGGCCAATGCTTTGTTATTAAGCCTCTTGGCATGTTGGATGTTGTGTAATTTGCTATCGCAAAATTGATTAGCTTCTACTAAGGTTAAGGCACTAATCATCTGGCAAACAGCATAAATCTACATGATGTAAAACCATTGAGTAGAAACATCAAAACACACATCCAGTATTTCTGGATTCAGTACCAGCAGCTAATCCACTGGTTTAATGACTAAGCACATATTTATGCATTAAAGAAGACTCTGCAGTTTTTCTATTTAATTTTGCTATTAGGCACCTAGTAGCTTTCTTACTACATAATTAGTCTTCTTGCTGCTCACAGAAAGACTCATCATTTCTTCTAGGATTTTTAGAATCTGATGTCACTCCATCTTGTAATTTATCTACTTAGGAAAGTAGGTTGTCTTGTTGTTTGAAAACAGAAGATAGCAGGGAAGTCTGGTTTCCAGCACAATTCCACCGAGGACTCAGAAGCTGAGCTGACTACACTTTTGATCCCAAATTCTTGTACTGAACTAGCTGTTTTGGGAGACCAAATGAAGATGTTTGGTTCCAGTAATTTCCTTGGATGTCCCTACAAAGTTTGATTGTGTCCCTACTTATGCCCCCGTCAGTAAAACAAGGACAAAAATTTCTGCAAAGTTTCCACTAAAAATAAAAGGAAATCAGATGACAAAATTTCAGCTGTGATAGTATAACTACTGCCTTTAAACATATGCAAAGAATTTTTAATATACTTTAACTGTAAAATTAAAACTGCAATTTTAATTGTGCTTTTTGAAGTAATTGTCTGTAGGAAGCTTTTGAATAGGAAGGATAAGGAAGATAAGGGTTTTTTAAGAGAAGGAGAACAGGTTTTTTTCCAAAAAAACCCCACCAGGCAAGTTTTCACGAAGGCTCAGACTTTCCTCAAGTCTTAAAACAGAGCAGCATTCAGTCTGTCTCCCGAGGTTTTTCTAAACAAACTTACTGTTGATGCTCCCTCCACAGATCTGGCCAGAGAAACTCATAAAACATTTATAATTCCCAGACTGTTAATATAGAAACATCATTAAAATATGGAAAGTTGTGACCGTAACTGCTGGTGAAGAGGCAGAGGAAAGAATAATGTTTGAAAGATAGAAATTTCTTTCAATACCAAGAGAAGGGGGTGGGGGGAGAATTCCTGTGATAACTTTGAAGCAAACCTGGATTATAAATGGAGGGATAGGGAAAGCAAAACAAAGATTTGATATGATTTCCCCATCACCACCTTCATTTCCCTGCCTCTGCCTGTCCCCCTCCCCAGAAATATTATTTTATCTGTTAAGCAAAGAAAGAAAACAAAATCCAGCAGGGAGATCTGTGCCTTCAGCAGGCTTATGAAGACTCTGGCAAGGCTTAGCTCTCGCTCATCAGAGAAAATAAGCCCGATTTTATCAGCAGAATGAAAACATAAAATGGCAGATTATACCCGTATCTGCATTTTTAGTTCCTTTTCCAGTCTGGGGGGTCAGAGAAATAAGCTTTTTCCTGATCCCTGTTACAACACTGTCAGCTGTAAAAAGTCATCTGCTCCATCAGAGAACCTAAATGCCACTAAACAGAACCCACAGGGACGAGCAGAGAATTCAGAAATGCATACAAAGGAATCACAAGAACATTAATCTTTTCAAGAACCAACTGACAGTACATTTCAGAAAGCACATATAACTCAATTAATGTTTGTGCACACAAAAGCTTTTCATTTATGAACTATGGCTCTTGGGGTTTGCTGAACAATTAAAATCAAATCTAACATCTCCCCTAAATTTTGCAAAGCGTATTTTATTAGTCTAATTCCTGCAACTTCAGCAGGAACAGTTCTTCTACATGACCCTGATAAGAGAAAAGGAAATCTTATGTGATCTGCTGTCATCTATGGACAAAAATTAAATGCTTTTGCTAATCCTTTCACTCTCTCACTAGTCATTGGCCATGAAGCTTTGTTGACCTTGCTGGAAACCCTGGCAAGAATTATCGAGAGGCACTTGAGTGAGCGATTCTTTTCTCTCAGAAAAGAACCAGAGAGTTGTAGCTGATGATTGCTCTTTTGCCTCAATGTGGTCTTACACAAGATATTACATTCCTCCAATTTGAAATACAGGCTATATTGTTAAAGCAATTCAGCAATATGTTGTAAACACTGCCTTTGGATCTGATCTGAATTGTACAGTCATGGCCATGATGAAACTGGAACTATAGTTCAAACCAGATAAAACAGAGCAAATGCTACCAAATTACTTGACAAACCTTATGAGATGAATAACCTATTTCTCTGTTAACGTCAATATTTTTAACTCACCTTTCTCACTAAGAGCATCTGTTTAAGTGTCTTTAAATGATCAGCAGCAGTTATACTTTTCTTAAGTGACTTTCAAATATTGTTTTAGTTGAGGACTTACTGCACTGATCTCTAGTGTGCCTCTATAATGCTGGCATTTCAATGTTGCACCTTTTAGCTGTGGCTATATACAGAGCTCATTTTGTTTCTCATCTGTTGGCTTGTAGTGATTTGGGCTTATTCAGTTTCAAAAATTACTTCTGTTTTCAATGGACCTTGATTAGACAAGCTGAGATGACTCAGCGTAATGCTTTGCTGCCACTGCCTCTCTCCATCCCATGCCTTCGTGATGCATATTGCAGCAAAATTCTGATTCTTTGGTGAGCTGGTTCAGTTGCTAAATGGGTATAAAATTCACCTGAGAGTGAAAACATTAGTTTCTAAGAATGAGCAATATTGATGATGTATTTTTATCATGTTCAGTTACATAATACAAAGAGATGAAGAACTACAAATTCAGGCCAGGCATGCTTTTGTCAAGATTTCTTAAAAAGTCATTCTTCAGTGTGGTGGAGTTTGTTTGGCTTCATGAGATGCTGGAAGAAACATAGACATCACCTTTTGCAATGTGGAGGATGTAACATAGGCCAGAGGGTAGGCTTTATTCCTTTATTTTCTATTGACTTAAAATATCAACTGTTAATTTTCTATCAGAATTTGATGAGGTTCATATTATATGTGAACAAAAAATACGATGAGTGAGTTTTAGAAACTATAAGCATGGTTTATTCAATAAATGAAGCTGTCCCACAGTTCCTCAAAACTTTCATAATTCTTATTTAGAGGAGCATCGAAGTCCCATTAAAAAGAGGGGGAAAAAAATCAGTTAGGGACCTTTTCTTCCAGAGATGAAATAGGTTAATTTCATAGCTGACTTGAAATCTTGTGACAAGTTATGGGTATTCTATTATGCCATTATTAGTAGAAGAAATAATCCCTTGCAGCTGTGGTAACTCATGATAACGCACAATATATGCCCATCAAGATATCTCCTGACAGCAATGAAATTAACTCGTGTCACCCCTGTGTCTAACAGAATGTGCTTGCAGCTTCTTCTTAGTATGCTATTTCAGATACCAATGAATTGATACATAGGAGGAATGCCTCCATTAGGAACAATTACTTATACCAAAATTTTCACTGCCTGCATTGTAACTTTGATGACAGATGTTTCAAGCAAGGAAAACAGACATTGCAGGTAAGTGAAAGTAAAAGAATTCATAGTTACTGCTTACTTCCCAAATGTACATTTTCTTAAACTTCAGCAGGATCTGTGCAACAGAACAGTGCCATTATTGTTACTCCCAGTGCATTGCTGGTGAGGCTGCAATTTGTTTCTGTGTTCTCTGGCTCAGAGAGTTAGCTCAAGCCTAAAGCCATTGCAATGTCAGCTGTTGCAAGGATCTATTTTGAAATTACAGGATGATGAAAAAATTATCACTCACAACTTCTTTTTCCCTCCTAAACTAATACTTCTAGTACAGAATTATTAATGTGTATACAAAGCTTTCAGGACATGTTCTTTGTGGCTACTTCCAAATTACTGGGATTTCTAAGCAGGGGAAGAACACGCTTTAAATATATATTTCTAATAACTTCTTAAAATTGGTGTTATGAAATAACAGTTGAAGAGCAAAGAGATGAACCTCATTATTTACTGCCACACACATTCTCACTTTCTGACAAGTTTCTCCAACCAAACACTTCCTAAATCACAGATCTTATACAAATTGTAATCCCAGCACAGTATGTATTATCCCCTATGTTGCTTCATGTACAGCTTCCCTGATGACTAGACTACTTCTGACTTCCATTTTTTATTTAAAAACAACAATAGCAACTGAACTCCAAATTAGACTCATGGAATACCCTCAATTTAGCTCTTTTAATAAAATGGAAAAGTTGAAAGCAGCCTGGTCACAAGGGGAAGTGTTACTTAAAGCTGGAGTTTGGCCATCAGTATCACAGAAATAAGGCAGCTTTAAAAATAGAGGCTACTGGCTTTACTGCTGCTCTGTGTTTCTTCCCTTGTGGCTACACAGCTTTTAGCTTTAAATTTTTATTAAATAAAAAAAAAAAACACAAAAACATACCAAAGAAATAGTGGTGGTGTTTTTTTCCCTGGATTTGGGCAGATCCTATTTTGGGGAGCAGCAGACAATAACTGTATAAAAATATATAAAATACTGTGCAGAAGGCATGATTCTCAACAAGATGGAAAAATAAGAACTCTTCCTATAAATAAGGCATAGCTGCATTTTGAGACTCCTAGGCATTTGACTGCGAGAATGGACACAACCTACATATATAGGCAGCAGCATTTAGCAGCCTATATTCCAAACAGTGTGATATTATAAAATGTAAATTTGTAATATGTAATTATGAAGATGTAAGAAACGCCGGAGCTGTATCTTAAAGAGCTGTGCAATTGTATCTTATCAGAAAAAAACCCCTGGTAATTGACACTAAAAATCTACCACTTTGGCTTGTAAAGTGGCATGCAGCATTTTAATGGCAGTCTACTGAGAACCTATCTTTTGCTGGACCTTGAAAGAGCAAAGATAAACATTTTAAAGCCATAGGTTATTATAGTAAAGGTGTGTCAGTGAGAGTGCATGGTGCTGCAAGAGTTTTGATTGCATGGCCTGGGGATTGTTATGTGGATCTTGCCTTATGAACCTTCAGGCACCTTTACCCCGCAAAGACATTGAACCTCTTAACCAATACATTGATTTAAAACTATTTTAGAGGCCAACTGCACTCCAACCAAAAAAGGTTACATGCCTGCACTAAAGTGACTGCCTCCCACTTTTATTCTCCGTCTGTTTGCAAGTCTCTGTGCCTGGCCCTCCTCCCAGAAACCACCTACTACTGTTCCTGCAGATTTTATACTGCAAAAAAGATTTCAGAAATATGTAAATGTATGTACATAGACAGAATTTTCATTTTTCCAGATAGTTTTCATAGATTGTGTGTATCATTCTATAGATATCTCTTATGTTCAGCTTTCAGCTCCCTTAAATACCACCTTGGAGTATTATTTATTCCCTCATCAGCTTCTCTTTTTGTACTGCCTAGGTTTGAAGTACCTTTCCAGGTACATGTGAGTCATATGCAGCATTTGTCAAGAAACAAAATACATTTGAAGAATCATGAAATCAATAGGATAGCATGAGGAATGGCTAGTACCATCAAAGAATTTTCTAATGAATCAGAGAGGGTGCTCTATTAACTTAAAAAAAAAATAGATCTGACTTTTATGCAATACTTTTATATCAGAAGGTCACAAAAAGTCCAACAATGTCCCAAACCATATTAAACCTGTAAAACTAGTCCCTAAGGATCATTTTTTGTTCAGTAAATAATTCAAACTGGAACAGGTCCAGAGGAAGGTTACTGGGATGATCAGGGCAAGTAGAAGAGAAGATGCTGAAAGAACTTGGATTGTTCAGCCTGGGTAAATGAAGGCAGAATGGAGAGTACTTTGAAATAATAACTTCAGAAGCTTTAAACACCAGGCAGACAGAGGAGCTGTTAAAACTGGTTGTCAGCGTTGTTAACTGTCTCTGAACAAGTTTTGCCTGGAGATGTTAGGAATGTTTCTAACATTCACAGACTCTGAGATGCACTTCTGATGAGAGGAGTAGTACCTAAGCAGTTAAGACACCAGTAAATTAATGGAATCGTGTCCACTTGTAATTTCATTTGATGAGCCAGAACATCCCTTCCTGTCTAAAACTGTGATGTAGATTATTATAATTCTAAAATCTTAGTAAAATATACACATTGATTGGGGCAGAAAGCTCAAGGCACAGAGCAGATTACTCAGATTTGTTAAAATAGCTCACTCGGCCCACCCAACAAAAAAATGATGTTAAAACCTAAATAACGTTAGTGAAGTCTTCTGTTCTCTGAAAAGCTGTAACTGATCTGCCTACACTGTAGTCTTTGGCAAATTATTTTGCTGATTGAAAGTTTCCCTTATTTTTGTATGCCTTAATTTTCTTTGGCTTGTACTTTGTAAAGAGACAAAAGGATAATTGAAAAGGGACAGAATGCAGCATTGTTTTTGTCATTCTACCAGTGCAATACATTTCTTCTGGAAATATAATGAAGAAAGCATGGAAATTCCAGTATGAGATTCAAATTTTTAATATGAATTTTTTGACTAATTTTCTTTTTCCATATGATAGCATCTTCTTATTTTCAGCATATATTTAAATATAATTCTTGATTTTTTTTTTAAAATAGAATTAAGTCTTGTGAAGCTGGAGAGGTTTCATAACAGCAGAAGCAGTAGAAGCTTCCAAGATGGAGAAGCAGCAGCTAAACTGCTGGACAAGTTTGAACTCTGGTATTTGAAAAGTCAATCTATCCCTGCAAAATATGTTTTAAAATATATTGCTCAATAAGCATGTTCTGTGTTAGCTGCCTAAGCAGCACTAGTGTTTTATTCTCAAAAAGTAAGGTATGTATGGGAGTAGTTTGGGAAAATATTTTCCAGGGAATGAACAAAGCTAAGAGCTAACAGAATTAATTCTAAGTTGATGGTGCAAACTGGGGGTATATATTTTTCCCTGATTACTAAATATGGTTAGTGAAAATAAAATTCATTAGTAAAGAATAAACACACCTGATATAATTAAACTGAATTTACTTTTGACCTATCCCTGTTAGCTGAAAACATCCACGACTGGTGGTTATAAACTTTCTGATGAAAGTGTCTCATGCCAAAACCCTGGTGGTTCTGCTGAAGATTAAAGCAAATAACTTGTGGTTTCTTTATTATAGCTGGCTCTGACAGCATATATAAACTGAAGGGAAATTTCCACTGAATACATGGTGTTTCAGGATTCTGCTAGATGTGCATATGTACACACAGCAAGGTTCAGTGGAATTTCATCTTTCACAGGAAATGGTGAGGCATGAATTGATGAGGAGACAGGGCTATGGGGATGTCCTGATTCTTTCCAACTTTTGTAGAGGGAGGTGAGAGTACCTGACAAGCTACTTCAAGCTTGGCACAATGGAGTATTTTCTTCTCCCCCTCCCACAGAAAACAAAATGCAAGCATGTACCTGTTGGTGTGATTCCTAAGCAGGCGCTAAATGAGCTGATTCTGGAACTGGAGGCAATAACACAGTCTGAGGTTATGCCTGAGCTAATTGCCCAGGTGCAGTGCCATGCTTCAGAACCTATGCTTCTGCAAGTAATTGTAAACTTACCTGCTCAGGGATGTCTCACTTTACTGTAATATTTAGACATAATCCAAATGAATCATCAAAAAAAGCAGAAAATATAAAAACTGAAACTTTTTGGGCTATTTTATATAATCACCTGTGGTATGTGCCACCTGTGGTACTGCAGCAACAGTATATTATGATACAGGATCACTGCCTCGTTCATTGAACACAGTGTCAAATAAATCCAAGTTGCATAGTAAAATGCTATGCTATAAGGTATTGTGTGTTATACTCTGTAATGTCTGAATGATGTCTTGGGAAACAGAATGATGTCTACTGCCTGTTGAACTAATATAGGTATGTTATGTGCAGTGAATATAATAAGGATCATCTGCAAGGTAAAGATGAGTTTCATGGATCTGGCTTTCATCTCTTTTTCTGCCATGGACTTTGTGTATGACTTGATGGGAGTTCCTAAGGATGTCTCCATTTCAGTTACCTGCTAGCAAAATGGGGGGG
>VZTY01015149.1:35334-60334 GCA_013400935.1 Turnix velox
AATATCTGGAGGACTAAGGCATACCTCAACCCTAGAAACATTCAAGGCCCAGCTGGATGGGGCTTTGAGCAGTCTGCTCTAGTGGGAGGTGTCTTTGTCTCTGCCAGGGAGTGGGAACTAGATGATCTTCTAACCCAAATCATTCTATGGTTCTACAAACCTCTAGAGAAGAGCTAAAAATGCACAGTTTTTAATCCCTTGGCTTTTTTAGTGAGTATAACAGATGGAATGGAATACCTTATTGGTTAGCTTGGGTGACTTGGCAAGTCCACTCCTCCTCATAGGTGCAACCCCCTCCACAACTAAGTCAGTTGACACCAGTTGCCACACAATAAGTAAATGCAATTGGGTAGACTATTTTGCTGGAGGTGTAGAATGCAAGTTCTGAGTTTCTCGGATTTTACTGAAAATAAGACATGTTCCTTTGTTCTAATGAAGGCTTGATTTTCTTTGAATCTTAAGATTACTGGTATTTTTTAAAAAATTGACATTTTGGGAAAGCTAATTCTTATAATTTCTTATAGTTTAGAGTTTCAATCAATGCCTACAATCAGCAATGAATTTTAAGATTCATCAGCTATAGACTACTTTTGAGCTTCATGAAGGCTGGATCTAGTGGCACCAGTAGCAACGATGGATACTGCTGCATTGCTCTGCTGGGAGAAAGGCTCGCTTACTCATCTTTATAGAACTTGTTTTCCCTCTGCTTTGATATAGAAGAAAAGTTATGGAACACTTTTCTATTTGGAAAAAATGGAGGACATAATTTAGAATTTTGGGTCTTTTGAACCAGAAGATGGAAAAATGTCCATAAGAGTAACAAATAGACATTGGTATGATATTTGTGGCAGTCCTAAGGAAAAGAGGTGGTGGTGGTGGAAAGCATATTACTTGAAAGGGAAATATGCAGTTGTTTGGGCCTTAATTTTTAATAGAATCAAATAATAGTTTGGGTTGGAAAGGATCTTTGAAGGTCATCTAATCCAACCCCCCTGCAATGGGATATCTTCATTGAGATCAGGTTGCTCAGAGGCCTGTCCAACCTGACCTTGAATGTTTCGAGAAACAAAGCATCTGCCAACGCTCCGAACAACCTCTTCCAGTGTTTCACCATCCTCACTGTGAAAAATTTCTTCCTCATATCTACTCTAAATCTACCCTCTTTTATTTTAAAACCAATATTCCTAGTCCTATTACAACAGGCCCTACTAGAAAGTCTCTCCCCATCTTTCCAATAAAACACATTTATGTGGTTTATAAGAAAGGTTTATAAGGCTGTAATAAGGTCTCCATAAGGCCTTCTCTTCTTCAAGCTGAACAACCTCAACTCTCTCAGCCTTTCCTAAAAGAAGGGTATTCCATTCCTCTGACACTTTTTATGGGCCTACTTCTCAGAAATTATATAAATACCTTCTTGGCTTGGGTATTTTGTTTGTATGTTTTAAACTATCAGTCCTGTTCAGTGTATATCCAGTTCAAAATAAGAGCTCAGAATAAGAAGATGGCCACACAATCTATTAAGACATTCTCATAATGTTTTGGCTCAGAGTACAGTAGCATTTGCTATGCCACATAAAAGTGGATTTTAAATGCCAATAAATGGAGTTCATTCCCCTTAGATCTTTTGCACCTTCTTAGCACATGGAAAATATTACGTAAAATGGTGGAGGGTCAGACTACTCTTCTCAGAGCATAAGAGGATGGATGGATTTAATTCAGTTTGGATACCTGGCCCTAGCAGATTCCCCTACCCAGGTTTAGCCACTAACCCCTCTAGTCTGTTCTCTGCAGCCCTGATCTTCAGTTTCAAAGGATGTTCAGTAGCAAGGGAGAAAAAAGCTACCCATTTCATTGCTACACAGTGCTTTAGAGTTAGGCAATCTGCTTTCAGCAATTGCAGTTCCTTATTTTATGAACCCTGTTTTTCCTAAGTGAATTTCTATGTTACTTTTATCTCCTTTTCTCTTATGGCTACAATTCCAAACTTCTGTCATAGTGCGCATGCCCTGACCTGATGTGCAATTCTTATTCCTAAACTGACCTTGCCATGACCCTCTCTTTGTGCTTGCACTGGTCTAGTTAACACCACACAGATAATGAGGTCTTCAAATTTTCTTTCCAGGGACTGTTTCCTACCCCAATAATTTGATTATAAAATACTGCTGTATCTGTACATATGTATCAGGATGCCACAACTTACATACCAATATGTATTAGCATTTCTTCAATCAAGCAAAAACTTGCACATTTTTTCTTCTCTAGCTTCTGCTTCATTACTTGTGATTCATCATTTCCAGTGTTTTGTTCTGATAAATCTTCAACACGGTTTCATTTTTCTGCTATTATACAGTGTCAACTAGCTCACAAAACCAGAAGAACAGTTATTAAAATGTTCACGCTTCAAAAATAATATTTTGACTGTTGGATAGATATAAAAGTCCAGTAGGAAAAATATTCTGACATGATTTGTAACATGCTATCTTTCAAATGGCAAAAAATATCAAAATATAATTGAAACAGCCTGCTCATGATGCAATCCCCTTTCCATTTTCAAATGAATGAAGGAAGCACACAGTATGCATTTTTCTGTGAATCTTGGGGCTTAGATCTACACAATTTATCTACTGAGACAGACAGTTAAGCAACTTTTCACTAAAGAAAAATAGACAACAAATTCTGTGGTTGTTTTGATAGTGTGTGACTTGTAATTCATCACCTAAGTATTTCTATGTATGTTTCATTTTAATACATAATTATGAGATGAATTTATCTATGAGAATTTGCAGGATTGAAGCCATCATGAATGAGAAGGTGAAGGTAGAACTGTGAAAACACAAGCATTTTTGTTAAAATGAAGTAATTAGCTCAACACAGGATGCAGAAAATATACTGAAGAGATGAGAAATCCCTCTTGTTAAATGTTTATGGCATGCATCTTGTTTGAAAAGCAGAATGTTTAGCTCTCCCTCACCCTCTGCAATATGTTGACCAGATTTTTCTCTTCAGTTTCTTTTGGGTATGGAAGCTACTTTGTGTAATGTAAGATTAACAAAATATCATCTGAATGAAATGATGATAGATTTTGCATGAAATACAATAAACTGTGGTATTTCTATATATTCATCATAATATAAAAAGTGAGATATGATAGTCCTGTATGTCTAGAATATATACTTATGTATGGACACATATGTCTGAAAATATATACTTGAATATGTTATATAGGTGTCTTTCTTCTCCCTTCAAGGTTAAGCTATCTGATTAAATCAAACTCTATTATTTCTGTTTCATCCATCACTAGCAGCAGATAGCAGAAACAGCGTGCACCTTCAGAAATGGTTTTTTTTTTGTTTTTATGATGTGTGAGGCAGAAAGGTTTAATTTAATCTATTGGATCGACTTTGTAGAGATTATAGTAACAGAAGCAGTACCTTCAGCTAAGTAAGCTGAACAAACATGACATGGAAATCAAAAGGGAATTTATAAACACAATACTTTAGCTCCACTTCCGCCTTCACCTCTTATAACGATACTTGAATGAGACACTTCCTATTATGAGCTAATTTTCCATAAGTAATCTGGTGGTTTTTCTGTTGTTGAAGTTCTGATTTTATTTTTTCCTTCCATTTCTCTTTTCCTTGCTTTGTATTAACTTTCTGTAAGATCCCTTTGATGTGTGCATTCATATTATTTAGTGAATTTTTTCATTTGGTTGCAAGTAAAAATAGAAGACTCAGAACAGCCGTAATGTGTTTTGGTCTATACCGAATCTAGTCCTTCAAGGCAGTTATTGCTTTGCGTTTGTTTTTTTATAGTGATATGGATTTATTTAATGAAACTGTCTTAACAATAAAAGAGGTTCTGAGGAACAATTTTGTCATTTAAAAGCTTTTTAAATTGGAAGTTAAATCAGAAGGGTTTGTTATTTAATGACTTTTCCATGTAGGGTGGTTGGATTTGGATGCCAATAAAATTTAGAGTAAAATGAAATTTAGGATATATTATAGTGACAGAAACAGCATGTGTTTTTTTAAGACCTTAATCTAACCTCTTCCCCACCCAAATAAACTCAGCCCAAGTTTGAGTTCAGAATTAAGAAATGCCTAATCCTAACCCTTTCTCAGTCTAGCACTCACTTAAACTGCTTTCTTACTAACATATTTTCTCAAACTAGAAAATACTTTTGAGGTTTTAATTATGTCTGCACATTTTTTCATTAGCAAAAATGTTCAAACTATTAAAAATGAAATTCTGAATTGAATTCAGTATCATGCTAGAGTATGACTGTCAAGGTGCCAGCAATCTCAGTTGTCTTTATGAAGAAAGTCAGTACCTTGCATTTGTCATATTATTACCTGCATCCATGCTGAAAAAGGCATTCTAGTAACTAAGTTAAGTTATTTACAAAGCCTGAAATGCATTTTTATAATAGTTCAAAGAGCTTTCAACAGTATATAGTGGAAGAATTAAAGAGAGTTTTAAGCCACATCTGCATTATTTTAAGTACAAAACTGATCACAAGGTGGCATGTGAAGTCGAGCCACTATGTAATTTTACCAGTTTCCTCCATAGCAACAAATGTTTGTTGGGGTGTGGGGTTTTTTTGTCGCTATTTGTATATGATAATTTGGTACTTTTGAAGAATGCTGTACCCTTGATTTCTGCAATGCTATGTTGAGAGTTTGGAAAATATGTGTTCAAGTGTATACAAGTTCCTCCACAAACTCTGGTTGTGATTTTGTATTACCACAGTAGTATAAAACTCCTGTAGCCCATGTGAAATCCTTCCTCATATACTCATTAATTGTTGAAATTACCCTAGGGGCAAAGAAAGTAGAGATTGACAGTGTTCAGAATTCACTGATATGGATTGTCAGCTTTATAAACTTGTTACTTAATGCACTCTTCAGATTGTCAACTATCAGCTTTTCTGCTCCCTTGCCAAACTGTTCTAACTTAGCACTGACAAAAAGTTTTAGTAAGGAAAATTGTCAGTTTTTTCACCTTAATAGAATTGATTCTGCCTATGAAGTCCTCTTGGGCAGCAATAAAAACATTCTTAAATGGACACAGTACAGAGAGAAGCAATGGTGTTATGCTAAAGCTCCCATGTTAACCTTATTAACAGAAGTTAAATACAGGATAATTTACCAATGACTGCAATATATAAGAACAGATGGCTGGTGGATGACTTCCTTCTGTGTACTGAAAGATTCCAATTAAGGCAAAATTAAATGAATTAATAATATCATAAAACTGCTATTCCACTTTTTACTATGGATTATGCCCTCCTTAGCAGGGAAAATTGCATTAATTGTTTCAAGAAAGGAACCATTCAGTGGCTGCAGAGGACTTGATGGTGAACTGTTCCACTTCCTGCCCTTGCACAGTTATGCATAATATGACCACATGGAATTCACAAATGGTAAGCAGGGTAAGAGAGCAGCAAGTTTTTTGCTCCAAACCCAAAGTGCGCTGCCATTTAAGTAAGGGGAAAATCTCTAAGAGTTGTATCATATTATAAAACTTCTCATCCATGCTGGGTAGCTACTACAATGAGGTAAGTGTAAGAAAACCTGCCGTTACACTCATTAGAGGACATTATTAGGCATGATGCATTGCATAGCCTGCAAAAATTTCCTTACACTATGTTCCATAAGTAGCACTAAAAATAATTGCACTAATAATGTTTCTCTACATATAGCAGGTCATCATTTTGCCTGTAGTGTATTAAAAGTGAGTAAGGAACTATCTTCTTGCATCACTTACTAAGTAGCTTTAAAATTATGTATTTCCATTGGTAGTATGTTGCTGTATCCTTAAATAGGATATTTTGACCGTTCCTATGAGATCTTAGTTCTCTCTAGTGAGTAAGAAACTGAACCAAAACTTATTGTTCTCTAGGATTCTGTAACTTTCTCTTCCCTAGGTCTCTGGGGCCTAGCTCTGCTCAGGGTACAGTAAGGGTAAAATCTATTTGTATGTTGCAAACAGTATGATTATTGTGTCATCAAGGGGTGGATAAACACTTTTTATTTTTTATTTTTACAGGTGTTTCATGTTCAAACCCAACTCACATCTGAATCTCCAACCAGGTAAGGGCTTGAGTCTTTTAGTTGAATTTGGCATTGACAAGTTGTGCACATGCATAAGGCCTGTAATCATTGGGTACAGTCACAATAATGAGGGTCCTTCCTTCACGCTTGACACCTCAAATAGTGAGGACTTATGTGTTATGTGGCAGAGTGAACTCAGACTGTCCTCACTGTGTAAACAAAGTAGTCATACCTTATGTGGTATGACTGGTACACTGTGTAATAAGGTAGTCATACCTTATGTGGATTGGAGCCATCCTTCAACTTCTGGAACATCACATATGTAGACAGCCAGAGCTTTGATATCTGCGTCTAAGCTGATCTCCCCAGCTTTTCTGTATCATCAGTGGAAAGAAAGAAAGACTTTTAGGGAATAATTAGTTAAATCATGTTGCAGAAATATGTATCCTTTCTGGAAACTACACATGCAAACCAGATAAATGAGCATGTCTATGGGATAGCTAGCTATAGTTGGCCTACTGAATCCCTTTCAGGCATGCTGCAGATTAAATATATAAATGTTTCTTGGAACACTTTCCTCTTTTAATTGTTCCATACCAGCATGAGTTGTTTGGGACTACATGCCAACAATGTGAAAAGCATGGAATAAAGCACACTAACTTGTAATTGGCCCTTGACTTTTGTTATTTATGATACGTCTACAAAGTAAGTTTGGAACAATGTCAATGTCATCCCTACAAATATGTATAAATAACATCAAAGAAACCAAAATGTATCAAGGCAAACCTCTTAAAACTGAACTTTATGAGAAAACATGATATCAGATACAGAAGACAAATCATTATATGCTACCTGAAATTTTGCACTGCAAGGATTTTGATTAAGCCACAAAGGTGATACGGTACCCTTAAAGACAAAGATATTTGACTGCAAACTACCCTGGACGGGACAGCTATTTAAATGGTGACAATAAGAGATGCTTATGACAGCATTATGCCTCTCTACCTATCACTGTAGCAGGAGTTCTGGAGACCCCAAAGGAGATGTGTGATATGCCTCCTTAGTGTTGAAATGTAGTTCTCAGTTGTTGCAACAGCAGGAGATTGTAAGATCAAGAGGCTTAATGACTCTGGTACAAGAGACAGTGTTACATTAAATGCACTGAAATGCAAGAACTTACTGAACATTTATAGCTCTGCAAGCCCCCTAGCTACATAAAAAGGGGCTGACAACCACACATCTTCAGAGTTTGCAAGTTAAACAAGGTTAAGAATAATATTACAGTATATTTGATTTGAAAATTGGTTTTGTGCTTCTGAAAATTTTGTTCTTTACAGTTGCAAGCTCATCAAATATGCGTCTGCTTTATAGCATGAGATACAAAATCAAAGCAGCAAACCTGTTTTTGAAGACTATTTTTCAACACAAATGTTAAGTGTTTTACTTATTTTCTAATTGTTTCAAACAATTTGTGACAACTATTACCTTATTTGTGGTGCATCTTCATACCTATACATTGTTCCTCTCAGGCTTATGTGAAAAATACTAGGATTCAAACCAAGGATGAAAGGCTTTTTTTCATAAATTACATTATTAGCATATCTTGCTCCTTTTGCTTTTTTCTGTTACTGTTTAGAGTTTGCCATTTTAATTCTTCCTGAGAAAAAATTTATTACACAAGAGTAATGCAAAAGCTTTCATAAAGTATATTGCAAACTTAAAGCATAATAATGAAGTCAAAGATGATTTCCACCTTATATACAACACAAGATCATAATAACCTACTTGCCTTTTAACTTATCTATATATGTGATGGTGTGCATTTTGCCACAAACTGGTATGTTTACTCAGATTCTTTGCTACACTGACATGCTTCTTTACAACATACACCCTTTCTACTGGAGTAGGTCTCCCTGGAGGGAACATTGGTATCTATTGCCTCTAGTTTATGTCCAGTCTCATCCTTTTTGGCCTGTCTGTGTCCTCACTACCTTCTCAAACTGCCCCTAATTTTTGAGCAGTATCAGCAGCTCTCCCTACCACCCAATATGTCTCCTACCTCTCCTTCACTTTCTTCAGTGTTTTTCAGCTATTCCTGCTGCAGAGGGAACACCGCTAACATTACCTGTGCAACTAATTTCCCTGTGACTATGTCAGGCTGGGGCTGATTGCCTGAGGGTAATTTTGCCTCAACAGCTGCTTTCAGGCCTGTTTCTATAAGCAGCAGTTTTAGCTATTTTAAAGTCTTTGCTCCTTTTTCCAGTTTTCTTTCTGAGAATAATTGTTCACATTCCGGTTTACCAGGTTCAGAATATGTTTTTGCCTAGCTCATTTTCCTTTGCAGAAGATATTTTTTCAAATGAAATTCCTTAACATAGTGTTACTGGGGAAATTCTACCTTTTCTCCTGCAAAGATTTTCTCACACATAGCTGTGTTTTGGTTTGTTTCCTTGCAGACATTTCTGTTTCCTTGGTACCCTGTGGTTGCTAGAAAGATTTTATATGGGTTTTTCAGCCATGTCTAGTTTTTCCAAAATGAAAATAAAAAGCAAACAAAACAAACAATTAATCAAATGCTTCCTTTCCATCACCTCTCCCCAAAAAACCCATACCACTAGAAAATGTGAAACAAAAGTTTCTGTGCATCATGTGAAAGTGGCAGGGCTTCCAAGTAGACCTCTCTGCTGACATCGTGCATTTGGATGAGAGGAAAAATGCTCATCACTTCTTCATCTGTTGCATTACAGAAAATAACCTTGCTAGTATTAATCCATGTGAGCAAATAACATAATTTTCTGTGAACTTACAAATATTTACTACTGGCATCATCTGGTACCAGAAAAGCAGACTTCCATACCCTTTCCACTCCCTTTATTTCAAGACCTCTTGTCCTCTTTCAGCAAATAGAGAGGCACAGCAGAGAGCCTGCTTCCAGCATTCTGTCCTGAAAACTCTGCAGATCCCCACTGCAGGGAAAAGTGAGAAAGCACTCTGAAAAGTATTAATTATCTTCGTACCACCCTGTTCCTGGATATACCCCAATAATAACCATTTTGCACTTACAGAAGTGCAGCCAAGATTATAGATTTTGACATTAGGCTGTTGGAGGCTCATTCTTGGAATACCGTGGCTTGAACATGCATGTGGACTTACATTCTTTCATATTGATTTTTGAGTTTGCATCATCCTTTTCTAATAATCATTAACTTAAAAAGCCCTTGACAGCCATGGCTTCTTCACAGTCTTTCTTCCTCTGGATCACTTGTGACAGCTTTAGTTAGGGACAGGGAAAACAAGGAATTAGCAGAAAGTCTTCAGCTATTAAAACTATAGGCACATTGTTTCTTCCAGCAAGAATTTGTATCCCAATCCAGTTCCACATATCATGTTCATTTGTCAAGATATGTTTGACCAATTCCTCCATTTTTTTTCTCAAGGGTTTTGCAATTATTTTGAAGTATTAATAGCTTAAGGAATGTTTCAGAATATAAAAACTGTATTCTAAACCCCATTTAATACTGTAACATGGCTGCTAGTATTTTATTCACGGCTTTTTTGTTACAGGGATAATCAAGGTTTCAGAGCTTTATTTTCCCGAAGGAAGTCCAATCTACAACTGACAATGTCCCATCTGAGTAAAAAAAATCTGTTCAGTGATGAAGTGCTGCAGTCATTAAGGTGCAACATGGCATTCAGTGTAAATCTTCCATTGGACCAACAAAAGACAGTAAAAGTATGATCAGTGCCCTGTAAGGCTTAATTGCCTTCAGATTTCTTTCTTCTTTCATACTAATTAAAGGCAAAAAAGCTTGCATACTGAAGAAAACTTCTGGTTCAGGGTCACTGACTCCCTGTTCATCAGCACTGAGACAAATCTTTATGGAAGGTCCATTGAAAAGGTGCAAAGCAATTTTCCCTTTCATTCTGCAACACCACCTCTTCCTGTTCCATATCTTTTAATGAATAAAATGTCATGCTTCCATATGGAATAGCACTTTGATAAGTGGTGAGTATCCACTATTTGCATAGAGTTACACTAACTAAAATTTTATCTAAAACCTCCAAATCCTACTGATGTGCTTTGTGCTTCTTCTCAAGGCAATGAATTTACATGAGGATTTGAATATGAGTTTCTGTTAATCTCAAGGGAGAACATTCTGCAGTAACTGTTATACTTTTTTCAAAAAAGAAAAAAGGAAACCAAACCAAAACCTCACAAAGGTTGGAGTTATATATTGTCATAAGAAGATCTGAAGGCTTAATCAATAATCTGGAAAATGAATTACGATAGCTGCAGTGGTGATTTTGTCACTTCATAAGGAGATTGATTCATATTTTTCAGCTTACAAGATGTTTTATGTAGGCCTTCACTGCTAAAAAACAAGTTCACCATAAGTCAACATCACTTCTAATCTTAGATCATGCCATTCAGTATGACACTTGATCTCAGCTCCTACTTTCTTTATTTCAATTAGTGGACATTCATCCCCAGAGAGATATTAAATAATTCTTAAATTTAATTAATGACTTCCCTGCTCTTAAGTCCCACTACTTTTTTGTCATCTGTAAACTTGATGAGGGTATATTCAGTTCTTTCTGTAAAATCATTAGCAAGGATAACAGAAAAAGTGCAGTAGAACCTTGTAATTACACAGGGTTTATGCCTCCAGTTAGAGTACAAAACATTTATTGATACTTGCTGAACCTAATTATCCCACTAGTTGTTTTACTAATCCTAACTCAGCAAAGATATTGTGAGAGACAGTGTGGAAAATTATGCTAAAGCTAAGGGAAAAGACAACCACTGCACAGGCAAATCTATGAACCAACAATTTAAGTTTGTATTGGGGTCATCATATGCAGATAGTAGCAGATAATATCATGAACATATTCTACATCAAAAGCCAAGATGGGATGAAAACTCATTACAAGGAGGTGGTCAGTCTATTTACTGACTGTATTGAAGCACTTCCTTATAATTTGCCTATAGCCCAAAACATATTAAAAATAATTTCAGAGGTTGTGAGAAAATAGAATGGCTTGGTTTGGATGGGACCTTAAAGATCAACTAGTTCCAGTCCCCCTGCCATGTTGTTCAGTGCCTTGCCCAGCCTGGTCTTAAGCACCTCTAGGGAGGGGGTAAAAGTCATTTGGATAAGTCAAGCGTCATTGGAAACCTAAAGTGTTATAACTTTTGCTTGTCAATTTTTAATCTGAAAATGTTAGAGAAGCCAAAATGTGTATTTAAGGACTGAAGCACTAAAAAGCTTGTGTTGCTATGCTCTGATGTGAGACCAAACAGAGATTTTACCACTGAAGCCATAGCTATTTTATTTGCATGTATGGCCTGGCCTATCATTCAGCAGAGCACAGAATTCAAAACAGTGTGCACCATATAAATTTCAAAGCCTGTGAAACCTCTCAAATTTGTATTTGTTTCTATTTAAATGCAAAGGAACAACTTTGTCTTTTTCTGGCACTGAAATGCAAGCCTGAAACCAAAAGACATAAGCAAAATGGGGAGTGCACATGTCTACGACACTCAGGAGCTATGTATAAATGCCAGCCACAGAGAAGAGAATTTGACATCAAAAGATCTGTTCAACCAAGATGAAGGTTTTTGTTTCCCAAATTAAAGTTTTTAAAAATTAATTTTAATAGGTGAAAGTAGTTGGCTTTTCTTGACAAGTACTGAGAATGTATATAAACATGATCCAGGTCATCTTGGAAAAAGAATGTTGTGATCCATTTCTAAGGAGGAAAATTAAAAAACTCTTTGTGAAGAATCTAGAGCAATTTACTCTAAGTTGAAGCATACCAAGACTACCATGGAGGAAAATGTAATGTACAATGAAGTATAGCAAAGCTAGAATAATGGATGTGATTCCAGCCTTACTATATCAAACTTAAAAATGGGTAAATGTGCAGTGCAGACTCCCAGAAGCAGAAGCATAAAACTTCCATTTCCTTCTCAGACAAAAGGAAGTGACTGAAATAGAATATGGAGTGATGTCTTAACGGATACATTCAGGGAATAGGAGTATGCCAAGACATACATTTTTTCCATAGAAGTCAAAAAGAAATTTGGGTCCTCCTGTTTGTTTAGTCCTAGTCAGTGCAGTTAATATATTCTAGTTTACAGTTCTTCCAGTCATGGAAGTCATCCATAACATCCATGACTGAAGTCATCCAGAACTTCAACTACTGATTCTCCTCCTGCCCCAAGTATCTTCTCTATAGGTACAATTTAAATATAAGACATTGACCATCAAAGAACCACAATAACTAAATAAGCATTGCTTTCATTCTGAGTTATAACCTTCAATTAATTATTTTTTAAATAAAAATGTTATATTAACAAACTAAATCTTTGTTTATGCATGTTTTGTATACGATTAATGCACAAACAGAATAAAGTCTTTATAAGTATCTCTCCATCTGTAATAATCCAAATACCTCCCAAACTAATGGCCTAAATATGGTTATAAAATCCTTGGGATAAAAGCTTTGCTCTGATCTGATGATTCCTTTTAATTACATGCCAATAAACACATACTTATCAAGAGTATATAGTTCTTCATCACTAGTCCTTTTTCTATTATGTTTATAGTCCACATTTTATTTCAAAGTACTTTACAAGCTACAAAGCATGCACAATAGTCATTTCCTTTATATGGTGCTTGGGGGCATTACACAACAAAGTACAAATAGCTTATCCCTCACCCCCACCGAATTTTAGTCACCTCTGAAGTGAAAGGTGGTAGATTTTTAATAGCAAAGGGAAAACACTATATCAAATTAAAACTGCGAGGTACATGTAGTTAGAAACAAACTGGTTGTTCAAACTCAAATCTTACATACAATTTATTATTCATTTTTCTGCCTTCCCTCCCTATCTTCACTTTACATGCCGTGGGAGGAAAATGCCTTAAAGTACGACCTGCTCTTTACTTAGACCTTGTAGTTATCCTCTGCTGTTTTGTGGGACTTTCAGAACCGTTTGAGCTTGATCCCTCTATGTTAACTGTGAAAGAATCCAACAGCTGCTGCTTCATCTGAAGGATTTCTGTGGGGAAAAGGGGTTCTTTTAAACTAATTCCTCAGGCTGCTCACAACCTGGACTTTACCCTTTAGATGTCCTCTCTGGCTCCCTAACACTTTTGGGACTCTTTGAGGTGCTTGAGCTGTCTTCCTTTCCTGATGGTGGCATTTTCTCTTCAAAGCACAATTTTTGCTGCCCCTCTATTCTGTGCAGGGAGAAAATGCTTTTGAAATCAATGTGGGGTTTTAGCCCGGTAATAAGTATTTAAAAATATGTATCTTCTTCTCATTTGTTTAAACTTTTCTAAATCCTATAGTAGTTAAATGGGCAAGAAGTGATTTTCTTTTAATGTCACTTCCTTCTGATAGACTTCAATGAAGCTACATCAGTTTCAAAGGTTTCCCACTCCCTGCCTAGAATAGAGCTGTTATAGCAATAGCCCTTTGAAAAGGAAATAGCAAATGGCACCACCAGGACAGGCAGACAGCTTAAGTCAGGTTCACACAGACCCATCAGTGCTTGGAAGCAGAAGATGAC
Organism: Turnix velox; assembly: GCA_013400935.1. Classification (NCBI taxonomy): domain Eukaryota; kingdom Metazoa; phylum Chordata; class Aves; order Charadriiformes; family Turnicidae; genus Turnix; species Turnix velox. The sequence continues at coordinate 48,970 of VZTY01015149.1, forward strand.
ATGTGAAAGAGGGCTAAGGGAAGAGTGTCCAAGCTTAGAAAACATCTGTTTAAAGAATTAATTGAAGAAGTCACTACAACCCAAATAAAGCAATAGTACTGAAAGCAGAGAACAGTGGCTGCAAAGGCAGTATCTGTAGCTGTAGAGGACTCCTCCACTTGTGCGAATATTAAAACAAAATTACAACAAAATTAAAACAAGCAAAAAATATTCAAACAGGAATCCTCTTCTTTCAAAGTGAGAATCAGGTACACATTTGGTTTCTTTTTTTATAAGCATTTCTTAAGTTTTACATAACCACTCTATTATTAGTTCCTGGATGACTGAGTCTATCAGCATGGCTCTTTCTAAGTAAGGGACTACCAGGATTTTAAGGCCTTATTGCTGTACCTCTATTGTCTGTTGCACTCTGGTTCTGTCGTAAATAAAATAAGGATGTAACTACTTCAGAGATGATCAAACTCTTTTCCTCTCCACAAGCCTGCTGGACTTACCCATACTGCCTGTTGGGAACTACTGACACATCACAGCCAGCTAAATGATGCTCGGGCAATACCTGGAACAGAGCTGCTTGGAACAGAACACAGTCATTGCTGGGATCATCCCAGCATTAAATAATGTGGACACTTATCTGCCTGCATCAATGGCCTATCCCTGTTCAGTTGACTGGCATAGGACCACTGGTTTGTATTCTGAACAACGCTTATCCCACTACCCACCTCCTCTGAGCAGCAAGGATAGTGATCAGCAGCTTCTGCAACTTACTACTTTACTACCCATACATGCAGGAATGATGAAGCAGGGGAAACAATAAGGAAAGACATAAGTAGAAGAAAAGAATTTTATGCTTTTTGCATTATGGAACAGCCTAAAGATCATTCTTTTGGACAGGAGGAATATAGCCATTGATTTAAAGTAGACCTCTGTTGTAATTGTTTCTTTGAATGGACATGCATATTTTGTTAAATTCTGTGTAGCTTGTATCTTGAGCTTAATGGAAGGTTTGATATAGATCAGGGTATTGGATTGCTTTGCTGCATACTTTTCAAAAATTAGCATGGAAGGATTGGTGTCCATACAGAAAATTTTCTGAGAAAAATTGCAATGAAAACTAGTATGGAGTAATGCGAAAAAGAATAGTAAATAGTTAAATAGTAATAAAAGGTACTGTTGCTTCAATACTGCTCAGAAAAATTGTGAACAAAGAGCTATGTAATTCACAGATGGTTTTATCTCCAATAGAATCCTTATTTTTGCACTCTTTTAAATGTGAGATGTGGAAAAGCACAGTTCTTATTCCAGAAAAAAATGACAGTTTACATAAAGTCTGGGCAACGTTGCTTGATATATTTTTATGCTTGATGGTAAGGACAAAATAAAATAACATTTAGGAGATTGTTTTACATTTGGTTTATTTTTATTTGTTCACCTATTTCAAGAAATGTCTGAGTTTAAAACCACAATAAACAGGCAAGCACTTAAGGATACATGTGGGAATTAGGCACAGATTTCTCTCTATTGTTAATACGAACTGTGCATGTAACACTTGCTCGCTGTAGCAGAAACAGACTTGAGCCTGAATCTAAAGTGCATTGGGAGAAAATAATTTATTTTTCCATTGGAGACTATTTTGAATGATGCTACTATAGTGGACAAAGCAAATCTAAAAGCAAGTTAAGGAAGCTGGAAGACCATCATCATCAGATCAGGGGCCATTGAACTAGGGACCATAGGTGGAAACAGATGCTCGTTAACCCATCATCATATTAATTATTTAACATCACTGAACTCTCATAAAAGCCAAAAATTGGTTAGTTTTTCTTTTCCTTTGAGATCACAGGGTTCTGAAGAACTTAATTGGAATTGGTAGAACCACTATGGACAAGTGGATGTGACCCTTTATTCTGGTCTTTTGTAAGCTTGTATACTAATTGTGCAGGAAACCACACTCTGCAGTGTTGTGGGAGTTTTTTTGGGGTTTTTTTATTACTTAACTAGAAATGTTACTAGAGATATTGAAACATTAATGTGAGAAGTATACTACAGAAGTGCTTTCAGTCTGATCACCAATTTCCCAATACAGTGCACAAGCTTGTACTTTCCTTCAAAGTGCTAGTTTCCAAATGTGAATAGCTACCATGAGACACCTGCATATGATCAAATATTTCAGTGCTGATCTCAAAACATAGTTCAGGAACTTAAAAATTTCAAAGTTATTTAGAGAATAAGGATAGCTTACTAAATTTCTGGTAGTAGATTCAGAAAATGCCTTCAAGCACCCAAGTCCCAGACTATTATCATAAGCTCCATATAAACATGGAGAGGAACTTTTTTACTTTGACGGTGACAGAGCACTGGAATAGGTTGCCCAGAGAGGTGGTCAAGTTTTCATCTCTGGAGACATTCAAAACCCATCAATGCAGCCTGCTGTAGCTGAACTGGCTCTGGAAAGGAAGTTGGACTAGGTGATCTTTGGGGATCTCTTCTAGCTCCCACTATTCTATGGTATTGGTGTATTGGCCTCTTCTAATCTCCCAGTCTTTTTGATATCTCTTCCTGTAGACTGAAGATGAGCAGAGTGTGATATATTTTAAAATCACCCCCTCAGCAGCTCTTGTGACCAGCTGATCACCAGGTAACAATTAGTGATTCCTGATGCCCCCTCCCTGGAAGTATTTAAGGCAAGGCTGGTAGGGCAGCATGAAAAACAGAAAACATTTTACAGAACTCTTTGTGGCACTAATCTAAACCAGCACTATATGGTCTACCATGAAGAAAATCAATGCCATCCCAGACAAAATGCTTTCTCACCTTTTCATCCTTATTTGGATTTCATATAATCAACTCAAGGATTGCAAGGAAATTAATTCTTTTCAGGATATTTTAAAATTTATAATTAGTTCAGAATTAGTTAGAATATCTTGACCAACTAAATAGTTTCAGGTAATGCAGCACTAACAGCTTCTACCAAGAATGTAAACATTCAAAGCATGAAGTTGTTACAAAGAGATAAAGTAAATACAGTGCATTGTCAAAACAAACCTGGAGGTCAAGGCAGAATACTGAGAGGAGAGGAAGCAGTCAGAAATAAAACTAATCAGTAATTAACAATGAAGGATAAAAATCTGGAAGAGTAACATGAAAAGGACTATGTTATCATAATAAAAAGTGTGTAATTAGAAGAATAGTAAGACTTAGGAGAAAAAATTACTTTGAGACCTCAAGGCTGAATAAAACTGCTTGAGTTACATGTGAAAGTTCCTTTTGAATTTTAAGAGTGTATGAAACTTCATCTCCCAAAATTTTCATTATGTAGATCAGAAAGTAAAGCATTTTTCAGGAATTACCTAATGGAGATTTTCTAGGAAGCAGAATATAAGAAGAAAAACTAGAAGATCTAAGCTATCTAAATTGTTGCTAAATTCCCATGCAAAATGAGTTTAATAATTTAAGCCAATATATCAATACATCCTAAACTTTACTGTCATTAACTGAGTTACTTTTTATTACCAGAGAGGATAAAGCATTTTTCCCCTCACAATTCAAATTACAAGAGTTTCTGAAAGGTTAGGGGAGCAAAGGACACAATTCTGGTACATACACAAAGTAATGACACAAAATATTACTGAAAAATAATCAACTAGTATCACAGAAATAATAGTTTCCCTATAGGCATTAAATTTGACATATTGATCAATTAGAAACTAAAATGAGGTAAAAAGATCTCTTTCCGCTCTCAGGCTTGTTCAATATTCCTTTGATGTAAGTGAAATTTATTCTAGCATAAACCATTGTCAGAGGAAACTTAAATCTAAAGAATGTACACTGTATTATCTTGTAATTTTGATTGCACTATCATGTAGAGTAAATTTCTAAGCATGTTTCATTGTTTTGCAGGTTTGTTCAGGCTTCATTAGCATACTGTTTTGAAACAAAAGATATAGCTCTAGCATGCCTGTGCATTCTCTGGTTACCCAAGCAAAATCCAAACTGACTAACATTGCTAAAATAAAAATTCATTTCAGGGAACAAAATTTATGAATCATAACAGTTTTTATTCAGAAGACTCCATATTATGTTCTCAATTACACTGTAAAATATTATCATGTAGGAGTGCAATTAAAACTGATGTATTAGTGAAAGTATTTCAACAGATTAGGCTAGGTGCAGCTCTTAGGATGAGCTTGATTGGGATACCATACAATCCTGTTTGCAATTCAGAGCTGCTTAGTACTAATGAAGAATGACCATTTTTAAGTTAATTTATACTTACTCATCAATTTTTAATGACGTACACCATTCGCCTTCACTCAGCATTAAACCTGAAAGTTTAGTACAAGCAGTCAATTAATTATGGTATATGATAACTACTTATGTATCTGAAGAGCCTTAGAATACTAGCAGAATACAAGCAATCCGCTTAGACTTGTCAGCAGCAGCTAAGTATCCACTTTAGAGGTTCATGTACAAAATATAGACTGATGCCTGATGGGAATAATGATTCTTTAAATTCAGAATGAAACATCCAATAGAGAGCAGCCAATATGGAAGGCAAAATACCAAAGATGCCTGCAAATGAGACAGCTGGTATCTTTAGTTCAATAACTGAACTAATGGAGGGTAATTTGGCACATCCTTAAGATCTACTCTGCTTACAGTTACTGTCTGTCTATAATACGTTGATTACCATGTTTGGAATATTTAGAACAAGCTTTATAATTTATTTGAAACATGTCTGTAAATAATTGCACTGAGTAGGTAGACTGGCATCAATCAAAAGAGAAATAAGTTCCACATGAATGGCAAAAAAAGGATGCAAAAGAAGGTTTGTGATCCTTAAAATAATTTTGCTTAGAAAAATATTGTCCTGTCTCTTCAAATTACTAGAAGTAATTTGCTCTCTTATTCTAGTCAGCTATGGTACTTTAGATTATGGGCCTAAATAAATGCTCCTACTAAAAAAAAGAGATGAACACTTATACTCTTGATTAGTACATTAGGATCTTAAATGGATAAAAGCTATATTTAAAAAATAGGAATTATAAAGCTGTATATTCACAGCATTAATTGTCATCCTTGTTAATGTATTTTCAGTACAGGAGATAGTTTGAATGGAAGCACAGCAAACCCAAAAGTAAATTTCAGCTGTTGTCATGTAAATTTCTAATGTTACCTAAATTTTATAATTTTAATGTAAGTTTTTTGTACATTTTTGTGACTCGATCGGGGAAGGTTATCTGCAGAAAGTTCCACATAAAGGCAGAAAACTTTGTTTAGGACTATTAGAGCTTTCTTTACACTTTCAAAATTTCATGTTCTATATTAAAAAATCATATTCTGTCATTGATTTCTGTGGTCATGTGAAAGAATTTACAAGGTATCTTTGTACATTTTTAGCCATGAAGTGAATTTTTCAGACACTCCATTGACTGGAAAATAGTCTGGTTCTAATTACCTTTCCACAAAAACAAGCTGCAGTTTAATACATTCATTTTTTTTCTTAAGAACTTTGTTTAGTCTCTCTAAAAGTCTATATAGTCTAATAGTGGCCCTGCTAGGCAGGGGGGTTGGAGCTACATGATCCTTGAGGTCCCTTCCAACCCGGGCCATTCTGTGATTCTGTGTAATAGTATGATAGAGGCATATATTGGCTCCCATTTGCACGTCATTCCAGTAAAGTATATCCATGTCTCATAGAGATACCCAATTTTAAAATTTAGAGTAGAAAAAATGCACACTGAAGGATGAATTGTTAGTAGCAAAGATATATTAAATGTACACTCATAACTTGTAGAATCTGTTACCACTATTCTGTCCTGGGTTCTGTTGACCAGGAGAATATTAATTGGAGAATAACAATTGTTACATACATTGACACGTGGAAATAACCTATGAAAGGTTTTGTCTTATCTACTTTGACCTGATTTTGTCACGACAACAGTGAAAGCATTTTTGTTTTCTGATTTTGCCCAAATTAGCACCATGAAACATAAAGCTGTCTCCCCATTTTTCTTCTAAGCTTGTACTTCCAATTTGTCTCCATCACTTTAATCTTTGTGTGAATCATTATTACGGCTGCAGCTCCAGAATCTGAAAATCTCTCTCTCACCTCACTGCAGCTCTCCTTATCTCTGCCAGGTTCTGCTTTCTTTCTGAGTTTGCACTACCAGCCCTAAGGTATCCTGGCATGGGGCCCTCCTTCAGCCTGGGCTTCCCCACCGGACCATCCCTGATCCTGGACTTCCTGGAAATGTCTCTGGCTTTTACAGCAAGTGACTTCTCCTGTATCCGTTGCTGTCCTGTAGTCATCTGGGGCCTACTTCAATTTTCAAAATACCATCTCTATTGTGTCCCTTATGCCAGCCACTTTGGTCTCTCCTTTCATTACTGCTGGGATGACAACCCCCTCTACAGCTAGAAGTACCTGGAATATCTTTGCTATTAATGACTCTACATGCTGTTTAAAGGATTAGCTGAAAACATATCCTTACCTTAATTCTTTATGCCATTTGTTTCTTACAAAACTCTCCATATTTTTAATTAAACTTATAAAAGTATCATGCAATTCCTTTAAATACTGTATACAAAATGAACTTGTATTTATGCACTGCTCAGATTTTATAAGCCTATTCCTTTACATTCATGAGAATACCTACTGTTTATTTAATAACTACTGTATTATAAAGTACATATGCTATCTATAAGCTACAGAAGTCTTAAAAACCACACAAACACACACTGATTTAGCATATAAAACTCTTGAGTTTTTTAAGAGTGATTTCACAGAACATGTGCAATAATGAAAACACATACTTTTCTAATTTGCCAGTTATTGTTGTTATTTGTATTCAAACATGTAAATTGCATTTGATTCGGGGAGGAAAAAGTAGGTTTTGGTGACAAGGGGAAACTTGTGACTCTATTTTTTTCTTTGTGCTTTTTTGTTTTCTTATTGTGGAAAACAAGCAAGAGGCACATCTAAGTAAACAAAGTAGATGTTACCGCATGTAAAGTCAGTTTCTTGCTTGGTGTAGGGAATGACCAGTTTGGGTTAAACACAAGCAGATGTTTCTTTCTGACCATCTGGCTTTTATTTGCTTATAAATTCCCTTATATACACTGGGAAGAGAAAGTTGATAATGAGGAAATGCTTTTTGTTGGTCGCATAATACATCATAATTGTGCTGTTTCTTGATAAACAGGAAGTGTGAAAATCTCACTTTGTAAGGAAAGAAAAGATTTTTTAAGTGAACTATGTAAATCAGCAAATTTGATAGTTCTGATCTGAAATGTCATGAGCTTTCTCATCTCTATTTTGCACACAACCTATAACTGAATGCCCATGTGCAGCTCACCTGTAGGAAGAGCATGACTGAATCTTCAGCTATACATAAGACTTCCAAATAGGATACACAGAATATGTTCAGTTGCTCATTGACCAGTTTTCATCGAGTTTATTATATTTAATCTATTCAACCAATGTTCTCTTTATCTTGATTAAGCATGAAAAATTAGAAACACTAGGGCCAAGAAAGAAAAATTTGAGTAAATAGAAATGCACTTGATTTGGCTGAAAAACTCCAGGACACTTCCTTGTTCATAAGTTTTTATTAACTCTGCAAGGTTATAAATATTTGTAAATTGAGCTTAAATTCTGTAAAAAAAGTGATGTTGACACCAAGATCTGCTTACACAGATTTTTGTGAAATCTAAAAGTTTCAAGAACTGACACCTGTCCTTATTCTTTATGCTGCTGATGAAGCAAATAAAGGCCTGTGGATATTTTTTATCATAATGCCAATGAATAGGACCAAATGCTGCTTACAGAGAACAGCTTCAACTCATCCAAAAGCTTCTTTTTGGATGTGAATCACATGAAAATTCATTCATCGAATGCCAAATGGAATTATTATATTGTAACCTAAATTGTCTGCTTATCCTTTATAAGTTGAAGTAAAATAAGCTTTGTGCTGGAGACACCTTTGTGTCAGCAAATGTCAGTGGAGCAAAGCTAAAAATTCTGATGAAAGCTACTGATTGAACTCAGCCAAACAGGTACTGTCACTGCAATTGCAAATCTCTCCTCTCCTGTCTCTTCTCCTCTCTTCTCCTTTCCTCTCCTCTCCTCTCTCCTCCAACTCTTCCTCACATCTATACATTCTCATCTGGATAGAAAGAGATTAAACTCTTAGTTAAGCTAGACTTGTATTTATCTGCCATTGTTGTGTTTGAGTGCATTGTAACCATTGGAGAAGATTTCTCTGAGATGAGTAAGCAGCAATTTAGAGATCAGAAGGGCAGAAACACAAAGAAAGTAAGATCAGAACTCCTATTTTCAACAGGAACCAGCTATGTGATTCTTGGGGCTTTTGGGCCAGCTCTTAAACATTAAATCTCTTTTAATTCTGCTGGAATCTGGGGTTTCAGATCATATATGGCCAGATCATACAGTCTTAAACCAAGCCTATAGATTATTAGCTTTGAAAACACTGAGTTGAATTACCTGACTGCTGTCATGCAAAAATCTTTATGGCACAGCAGACCATGGAGCAAACCATTTTGCAGCATCCCAGTTTCCCATAGTTAGATTTCCATAAAGAAAAAAGATCCAGAACAAAACCTGTTTATATATATATTAAACTATATTAATGTAACTTTTTATCTGATATTTCTATGAGAAAAATAGTGTATGATTGTGAAAACAAAGTCTGTATCATAATACTGTATCATGAATTATGATATTATGGCCAGCATCAATTACAGAGCATTCTAAAGTTTTGAGTCATATAGCATATATGAAGATATATACATACTTGTCTCATGGTTTATCATGGACTAGAGACTCACATAGTCACTAACCAGACTTTCAGACCTGAATTAGCGGGCTAGAAATATCACCTGCCTCAGAAAAGTAGACATATTGTTTCCACTAGATTTTAACAATATCTCATGACAGATTTTTCACATCTTAGCTTCTCATCTGATGTGATTTTCATCTTGTTTTTAATTCCTTTGCTCTAGTGTTTGTAAGGTAGCTTAGTTCTCCTTCAATGAGGCATGACTACTTCAAATTACTTTGGTTTCTCTTCACATTAATACTATTAACATTGGCACCTGAGAATTAGGTCTCTACAAATAATATTCAACCTGAATCTAAAGGTGAAATTACAACTATAAAAGCAGAATAAGGGAGTTATGAGACCTACAATTGACAGAACACATTCAGTAGAGTATCTTAAAAGTTATTTTTCTTATTTTCCATAAAAATCTGAGGTTCCAGTCTAAAAGTACATCTTCAGTAAGATGTTTACCAACCAGGCCTTCACAAAACATGCATTTATATAACTCTTTTTTCTTCTTAAACCTGCTTATTCCTTGATCATCTTTAAGGCAATGTACCATTATTTCTGACTGTGTTTTTACTGGCCCTCACTTGCTGGTAGTGACCAAGCACAGAACTAAATCAATCTTTGTCAGGCTTGTAATTGAGCACTTGCCTAATTTATGAGACAGCTTTTCCATTAACAACAAAATCTTGAGAATTAAATAAAAACAGACCTTCACATGTGCTGCTGCATTGGTGAATAAAATAAAAACATTGATAAATGTACGCCCCTTTTCCCAGGCTGACTTTGAAAAATTCTGTGTCAGAGATCCAGGTCATATTCTGACAACAATTAGGAACACTAAAATAAATAGTTGGTGATTCTATGTTATGACAGCCTATGCAAAGTCGGGGTTTTTTTGCCAACTAATACGGTAGTCTGTGAGTATGAATTACATTATTACAATAAGCTTACTAGTCCCTATATAGCTGTTTTGTGATGGCCATTTCAGATCATGATAACTCTGTTTTAATTCTGATTCATCTTCAACTTGATGAAATTTTATACAGAGGAATGGTAATATTTTCCTATGTTTTGTTGGAATTACTTCCATTGGTAAACTAGAACACTCACTCAAATCTCAACCTGAACATTTTTCCTTTGGTCTTTCTAATGAATCTATGAATGTCTTATCAATTAGGACACTTAAACTAGGCCAGATAAATCAATAAAAATTGCAAGAGCCATGAAAAATAGTTGGACTGATTACCTAACAGGTATTTTCTACATATAAAGGTTGCATCCTTGAAACTTGCGTTCATGTAAACAGTTTGTTGATGTCAGTTGTACTGTTTTAATCAAACTTGGATAATCCATTTTTTTTTTAAATTTTGTGAATTAGAAAAATAGCATTTATTTGTTTCATTGATTTTTCTACAGTTCTCCTCTTCCATTTTCTGAATGTGTTTGGATTTGGAAAATAAATCTCATTACAGAGCTTGTTGACACAACATTTTCAACATCTTTTTGAAATGAAAATGATGTTTAGCAGGTGCTCATTTTAAAGAAATTCAAATACCCACTCTTTGAGATTTAATGTGCTTAATAATGCTGCATATTTTTTGAAAATGTATTTATGCAGACGCAAATGTACATACAACCTAGAATATTGGATAAACATTAAGGCTAAGTCTAATCCAGTCTCTCAATCAAATTGAACATATTTTTTCAAAGAAACATAAGAATCAAGACAACATATATGTTGTAGAAGCCACTTTTTTCCCACTGATAACAAATTTAAAATTTGAAATTTTTTAACCCTTACCATTTTGGATATTAAGTATGGCTCTTTTTCTCATTTTTTAACACTTATGTAGTTGAAAACTATGGCAAGCATTTAATATAGGAACATCTAAATAATCACAAGAATAATAGAACATGGATATGTGCTTGTGGAGCCAGGAAAAAGAACAGAAAAGTCTCCAAATGAAGTTCTTAATTCAAAATACAGATGGAAGTAGAGGAGTTCAGTTGGCATTTGATGCTCCACAGAGAGCATCTATTTGAAGTATTGTGTATATATTAGAACACCCCCACCCCTAAACAATTCAGTTTGACAGCTGAATGTAAATAGCATCAAGCTGCCTAAAGTCAAGCTGAAAACACAGGTTTGTAAAATTTTGAAATATAAAACAGGATTAATACAGGGAACAAAACCAATTCAGAACACCCATTTCAATGGAAGTGACAAATTTTGGAAGAAGTAATTGTCACAGTGCAGGAACAGAAATTAATCTTAGTAGCCCCATATTCTGGAAAAAGTGCTGGCAATTTGTTCTGTGTTCCATGTGTTCTGTATGCAGGTAATTTTTTAGGAGACATCCGAATACTCCCATTATGTCTGTAGCTGAGTTAAACTGCTCTTCCTATATTTTGAGTTCTCTGCCCTCACTAGAAGAATAAAAATGGTCTTATTGTGGCTCAGTGCTGGAATCTTACTTCTTTTGCCTTCGGACCCCACATAGTCAGTGGCACTCCTC
>VZTY01015149.1:65334-80654 GCA_013400935.1 Turnix velox
ATTTTAATGTTGTTGATGTTGACACTATCTTTTCTTTTGTTTTATTCCTGTGGCTCCTCTGCTCGTCTCACTCAAAGCCCTACCCTACTATGCAATATTCACTAGGGCATAAGTTTTGAGAACTGACATGTTGTGGCAATATGTTCCTGGCCTGAGAAAAGTAACAGACTTAGACTGGATTCCAAATATTAGATACCACAGTCTTGGATTACTTATCTAACTTATATCAGACCATGCTTCACCTTCATGTCTCAAGATTAGTGACTCTTTTGCACCACAGCTGAAATAGCTTATGTTTTCTCAGCAGCAGGTTGACATGAAGTACAGGTAAGCTGACTCTTCCACACATACATATTAATTTGTCTCCCACATGAGAAAAATGGAGTCTAATCTGTTGCTTTGTGATTAGAGTCATGCAGGACTATTTGCATCTGTTATTTTCTCTTCCTTTTCCAGCATTTATGTAATGAAAAAGTGTTATATCACTTAATAGAAAATCCTTAATTATGTTATAGTTCTTTACTGGTTTAAAAATTAAAATAAAAGCAGTAACAGCTATAAAACAAAATTACATGGAAAAAACAGAGAGATTAAAGCAATAAAAATTCTGATGTACAAATACACAACATGACCTGCCCATGTGTGCTTGCAGCCCAGATGGCAAATGGAATCCTGGGCTGCATCAAGAGAAGTGCAGCCAACAGGTTTAGGGAAGTGATTTTGCCCCTCTGGTGAGACCCTAATTGTTGTCCTGTGTTCAGCTCTGGAGCCCTCAATGTAAGATGGTCATGGAGCTGTTGGAGTGGGTCCAGAGGAGGGCCATGAAGATGATCAGAGAGCTGGTGCGCCTCCCTTATGATGACAGGCTGAAGGAGTTGGGGTTGTTCAGCCTGGAGAAGTGAAGGCTCAAGGGGGAACCTCATTGCAGCTTATCAAGACCTGGAGGGGACAGAGGTTAGACATTTTAATAGGAAATGTGATGGCAGAACTAGGAGTAATCGATGGAAATTGGAAGAGGGTAGATTTAGGCTGGATATAAGAAAGTTCTTTACTGTGAGGATGGTGAGACACTGGAACAGGTTGCCCAGAGAGGCCATGGTTGCCCCTTCTCTTGCAGTTCTCAAGGCCAGGCTGGATGAGGCATTGAGCAACATGGCCTAGTGGGAGGTATCTATGACAGGAGGGTTGGATCAGGATGATCTTTAAGAACCCTTCCAATCCAAACTATTTTATGATTCTGTATTTTCCTTTGGAAAGAATGAATGAAGAAATAAGAGTAACACTAGATTTTGGATTTTCTTCCTTATTATTCCTTCAGGAGTAATTCAAGAATATCTACAAAAATCTAGCAAACATTCAGGCATCTGCTTCAGACTAATGATATATGTATTATGCATCTTGATCTAACAAAAATTTATCTGGAGTATGAGGCCTACAAAAAGAGAAAAATTTTAAATTGGATTATGAATCACCATGATGTTTTCCTCACTCAGTGGTGTAAGGAAAACAAAAGCTCCTTGGAGGTCTTGTTTGCAGCTTCCAAATATTTTTATTTAGAAAAGCCAGTATATGGTCCATCTGTTTGCACGGATGCCTTTAGAGAGCTTGAACTTGTTTAGCTTAATTTCAGCTAAAGTTTAGGCATCTGAGCATCTTTTGCATTAAGTGGAGAAAGGTGTTTAACCTCATGTTACAGGGGGATCATCAATGTCTCTTGGAAGTCCTTACACGGATCAAATTCAGATGACCAGTTGAAAATAGAAATGCTATTTTTAAATAGTTAAAATTGAACCAAGCACACCTCTTTCACAGTCATGAAGGTGTCTGTGGGAGAAGGAATAAAACTGAAGGACTCTTAAATCCTTTTCTGAAAACTGGAACTTGTTTTGAGGTTCATATATTTAAATGGCTTCTCATTCTCTCTCTCTTACAGTTACATAAATCTAGACATCTAACATAAATTCCTAAGGAATTTCTTTTAAAAATATTCCTCACAAACAGATCAGCTATTTGCCAGGTCATAGTGAGTGATTTTATGGAAATTTAATGCTCTAAGAAAGTATACATTGGACAGTGTTAAAGACTGAAGTCCTATTTATTTAAAGAAAACCAACATTGTGGTTGATGGCAAGTCAGTAATCCCATATCATCCTTCTATTATGCCAAATTCTATGGTGGATTTTTGATTTTTTTACAGTGTGGAACATATTTTAATAGACAGATTATTTGGAGTCTGCCTTACCCCTCCCAAATCAAATAGACCACTTCCTTTCTTTTTGACTGCTTGACAATTCTCTAGTGATGAGACAAATTGCTAGCAATGAAAATTTATGTTAGGAAAGTATGTAGGTCAAAATTTTAAAAAATTAATATTAGCTTGGAATGCCCACTTGACACTTCATTTTTAGAGGAGGGGTAATCATCTTATGAGTTTCATCAAATTTCGTGTAAATTGCAATGTGCATATAAGATATAGAATCATGGAATAATTTAGATTGGAAAATACCTATAAGATCACTGAGTCCAGTCACTAACCTAGCACCACCAACATCACTACTAAACCATGTTCCTAAGCACCCTATCCTCGTTTGTTTAAATATCTCCAGGAATGATGACTCTATCACTTCCCTGGGCAGCCTGCTCCTGGGCAACCATTTCAGTGAAGAAATTTTCTTATCATCCAATCTAAACCTTCCCTAGTGCAACTTGAGGCCATTTCCTTTTATCCTATTGCCTGCCACTTGGAAGAAGAGATTGACTCACATCTTTCAGGTTGTTGTAGACACTGATAGTTCTTCCCTGAGCCTCTTTTTCTAAAGGTTGAACAATCTCAGTTCCCTTGGTCACTCCTTATAAGAGTTGTGCAATGGACCCCTCACTGGCTTTGTTATACTTATCTGAATACTCTCCAGCACCTCAATGTCTTTCTTGTAATAGTAGTACCAAAATGGAACATAATGTTCATGGTGCAGCCTCAGCAGTGATGAGTGATGGTCACTTCCCCAGTCCTGTTGGCCACTCTCTTTCTGACACAAGATGCTACTGGCCTTCTTGGCCACCTGAGCACACTACTGGCTCATTTTCAGTCAGCTGTCCACCAACACCACCAGGTCCCTTTTGCCAGGCAGCTTTCCAGCCCTCTTAGGATCATAGAATCATAGGCTACTTTGAGTTGGGAGGAATTTTTAAGTGTCATATAGTCCAATCACCTTGCAATAAGAAGAGACATCTTCAACTAGATCAGGTTTCTCTGGGCCTTATCTAACCTGATCTCAAATGTTTCTCAGATGGGGAATCTATCACCTCTCTGGGCAGCCTTCAAGTGTTGGTGTAGGTACCAACAATAAGACTTATTTTTGACTCAGTCTAATTCTTACTCATAAATTCTCAGCCTGCCTAGAGATTATTATTCAGAGACAGCTCACTACATGATACCACTTTCTTGATGTAGAGGTCAATGTGTCTGCTTCTCCTTCCTCACCCGTCTCTTTTTAACAGCCTGTAACCATCAATAACTACAGTCTAGTCATGAGATTCATCCCATCATGTTTCAGTAACGGCAACTAGATCATAGCTCTCTGGCAGCACAGTGGCTTCTGGCTCCCGTTTGTAGTCCATCCTGCATGCATCAGTGCAGAGGTTCTTCAGCTGGGCTGTCAGCAATGTCACCTTCTTAGAAGAACATCACTTTGAGGTATTTCACTAGTGTTTTCCTCTTGTCTGCTATTATGTTATGCCACTGGCTCAACTCTGTAAGGCTTAGAGTGAGCTGCAGTGTAGGCAGCACAACTCACAGCTACAGGCTGAGGGCCCTCCCTAGCACCCTGTCCCTCTTACCTGTCATCCCAGTTTATCATGGTAAAACTTGATACAATACCACAGCCCCTTCAAGCCTAGTTTAAAGCTCAGTCAGTCACTCCTAGCTTGTGAGCAAGGACCCTCTTTCTCCCTTTCAGAAAAGTGAATTACATCTGATACCTGTTTCTGTGTCGGCCATATCATTATCAAAAAGTCAAAACCATGGCGCTGTCACCAGCACCAGTCACAAAGCCATGTAATGATTGACTGTGTTCACCTGTTTATTCCAATGCCACTGCCTACAACAGGAATGAGATCATGTAATGTTGCATGGGGTCGTCATGTCCTAGGTGCATAACCTGGCCCCTTGATGTGATAACACTCCAGATGATGTTCATCATAATCTTCCCCATCATCAAGGTCAGACCAAAAGTCTTGTGGTTCTGCAGATCCTCCTTTTGGCCCTTGAGCATTGCATTTCTTAACTTTAAGTCAACTGGGACCTCCTCAGTTAGCCAGAATTGCAGATAAATGATCAAAAGTGTCTTGGTGAGGATTTCTACCAGCTCCCTCAATAACATGGATCTCCAGACCTATTTAAAAATCTTGGTTTAGTTTCAGAATTGAAATGAAACAGCAAATACTAACAAATTTTCACTTAAATTTTAAAGTATATAATTTTTTTCTCAAAAACCATGTTTCAATACAAAATTGAACACGACTAAAACTTATTTAAAGAAATTTCTCATAATATATGTCTCTGATTTCAGCATTCCTAACCCTTTCAGTATGATGTGACTTTTAGACACATAGAGGTCATTTTTCCAACTAACTACACCAGTTAGAATCCAATAAAAAGAAACAAGGTGGTCCCAAACAAAATCTGAATTATCCAAATTGGACTCAAAACTATAGTTTCAGAGTCTGTGGAGTACATGCAGTTCACATGGAGTACAGAAAGTCTCCTAGATACAGAGTCTATTCCACAGTTCCAAAAATCAGTATGATTTCCCTTGGTTCTCAGGTACTGAGATGCATTAATTCAGACATTTAACCCTGGATTTCATTACTTTTCTTAATAATAACATTTCATAACATTATTGAACAAGCTTTCTGTTTCTTTTTCTTGTTTTATGATGTGAAGATGGCATAGGTGCTGATTATGCATTCTCAGGATACCTGCTTCAATTAGCATTTGAAAATCATTTCAACAGGACTTAAAATTTCAGCAAAGTGTTCTATTTACTCTAGTTTTATAGAATCATAGAATGGCTTGAATTGGAAGGGACCTTAAAGATCATCTAGTTTTGACCCCCCTGCCATGGGCAGGGACACCTCCCACAGGAAGGTACACCTCCGACTAGACCAGGTTGCCTCATCCAGCCTGGCCTCAGGAGAGGAAGCATCCACAGCCTCTCTGGGCAACTTGTTATAACATCCCACCACTCTCACAGTAAAGAATTTCTCTCTTATATCCAGCCTAAATCTACCCTTTTCCACTTTGTATCCATTAATCTTACTTCTGCCAGTTTGTTTGTTTTTAAAATGTAAGTTTCTTCGTACAAAGTTAAAGAAAAACTTTCCTTCAATAGTTGAAAGGGAAAATAATAGCACTAAACTAACTGGTTGTGAGCCTAATTGTAGCCATTCATATGAAATACACATTAAACACATACATGTATTCTTTTTTTGGCATATATTTGAGCCAGAATTGCTAACAGAAACAAGGTAAATGCAGAAGACATTATGCCTTATGAAGTACCCTAGTGTGTTATTCTATTGATGATTAATTTATTTTTGTTTAGCTTCTTTAATGACTTTTAGTACAAAGAGGCTATGGCCTTTTAAAGCTGTTCCATACTTCTTATTCCTTTTATTTGAAGATTCCTCTGCCCTCTGTTAATAGTAATGAATAACTTCTTTAAACAGCAATCCAAACAAAAAAATAATTCTTTCTTTTTCCACCTCTTAAATTTAAGCTGCTATGTCTACTTTGGTTGCCTTTACCTGCTAAAAGAACGTATTGATGTTGCAGGAAGCAAAGTTCCATTTTAGGCCTTTTTTCTCATTCCAAAGCACAGGTGCTTCAGATACACCTAATTATAGCAGTAATTAAAGTTATTACCTTACCTGTTTATTCAAGGACACAAGGACTTCTAATGGGAACAAATCAAGATATAAAGACTTGCTGTCAATTAGGCTTGAAGGTTTAGGAAGATAATGAAGGATGTTTGGAGTTGAGTTTCAGTTCTTTACAATAACAAAAATAGTAATTCAGCACCTCTTGCTTTTCCTGGAACCATCCCAACAGTTCAGGAGAAGAAAGACAAGAAGATTACCTTCGTAACATGATCTTAAGGTACCAGAGAATAATGGTGCTCTCCTGTAGTTGCATCTACTGCCAACAGAAGATGGGACTGCTACAAATATAAGCCCATCAACCTGAGAACAACAAATCTGTTCAGCTTCTTGCCACAGATCCTGTCAATAATACAGTGCAGGCAGCAGAAGGACAGGTGAAATGTGATTCCGCTGTGGGCAGTGCATTTGTGATTTCTTGTCTTAGTAAAATGGCATGACATGATTAGTGCTGCTTTCACAGAGATGTAATTTAGGACTGACTGTACATTGTACATTGAAAATATCCTTCTGCTACATGTTTTCTTAGGTAGTGTATCTCCATTAAATTCTTAGGTAGTGTATCTCCATTAAACTAAGAAAAGAGAAACTATAGCAACTACAGGGCAAGATCAGTGATTCATTGAGCTTCTATGCTTGTTCTATCATTGGTTCTATGATTTTGAACCCAGCAGGTTCAAGAAAGGTATGTCATACTGACTGGGAAAATTCCTGTTGGATTGCTTAATGTATTTGGGTTTGTGCACATAACTCAGGATAGGCAATTACAGCCTTTGCTTGTATATTACCAGCCAGCTGAAAATATCAAATGTGCATTGCTTAATGAATTAGATTAGTCACACATTTTAAATATTCTGTTCTTCTTGTCTGATTTCATTATGTATATTTTTACAGTGACTTATTAGGAATATTGCTTGATAAGTTGGAATATAGTATATTTTTATTTTAGCCATTATATTTAATTTCTTTGAGGCTGGTACTTCCTAATATTAAAGAAAACACTGAACCTGTTCTAAAAATTAACTGCAGAAAATGGAAAATTAATAATTTTGGGTTTTATCTGATCAGCGCAGGTCTGCAAAGACAGGAAAACATTTAATCAGAATAACTAATTCTCTTTATTTGTGAGACACATGAAATAAAAGAAACAGGTTTTGTATGCCAGCTCAGGGGGAATTTAAAGCAGCAAGTGCATAGTAGCTGGTTAGTATCTGTTCACACCCATGAAACACCAGCACACCACTGATTAGAGCCAGGACTAAATAATGGGATTTATTTACAAAAAATTTGTTTCTTTCTTTTTCCAAGAAAAATTGGGAAATATGTCATGATTATATACATAGGTGCTTAAGAAGTTATGCATTTATAATATGGTTAAAGAGAACTGTCTCACTGGCCAAACCATCCCACAGCGCTAACTTCCTATGACTTCCATTCCTATGCTTATTTTCCCAGCCGGTAATGACCCTTGAGAAGCTATCAGGAAACAAATGGGTTCTAGATGTTAATATAAAGCCAGGGCCTTACAAACAGATCCATTCACATCTCCCATTGATTTCAATAACTTTGTAAGATGCAGAATTCAGGCCCAAAGGGTTATTTTAATTCTGTATAGGGACTCTGAGGAAGCTCTCTGAGATTAGGGGAGGTGTGAAATAGGTTTCTTCCTTCAATATGCTGAAGCTTTTCTGACGTTGTCTGGGTCATACTAAAGAAGATTAGAACCTCAGGGAAAATTTTAGGGAAGTGTTATATTTACAGATAATTCTCCTTATCATTTATTTATTTTCTCTTTCCCTGCTACTCTGCTCTTTTGTTACAAGAGGCATAAACAAAACCACAGATTCTTTCCTTCTTATTACTCCCTTCCCAATGTCCTCTATTTATTACATCACAAGTGGTTTTTGAAGAAATTACTGAAGTAATAAGCAAGGTAATGAATTTAGTGGTGCAACAAGGAGTAGATAAAAATGGGCATTCAGTAAAAGTGTAGCCCTTATGGGGTTT
The DNA here is from genome assembly GCA_013400935.1 of Turnix velox. Lineage (NCBI taxonomy): Eukaryota > Metazoa > Chordata > Aves > Charadriiformes > Turnicidae > Turnix > Turnix velox. The sequence goes on from VZTY01015149.1 coordinate 73,279, forward strand.
ATATTTTTCTTTTGAAGTCAAATGGTTTCATATATGTACAGTCACACCAGCAACATTGACTCCAGGACAAACACTATACCAAAGTCATCCCACTGATTCAAAGACTTTTATTCCAATTTTCCATAGCTACAGTGATGTGGCTCTCCTGAAGTGGGAAAGAAACATTTGTGGACTTTTAACATTATTCAAGATTCAAAGATTTCTCCACTGTGTGGTGGGACAGAAAATTTATTAAGAGAAGCCACAGAACCTGGTAAACCTATAGACAGAAAAATAGCAAGTTCCTACTGTAAGTACTTCATTTATCTAATCTGAGGCCTAAAATACAGAATGTTAAAACACAAGAATTTTTTGAGGTCCCTTTCAATCCCTGACATTCTGTGATTCTGTGATCTCCTGCAGATACCCAGCAGCTTCAGCTGAGCTTCCTCAGTATAGATTGCACCTCAGTGTCAGCACAGGGGCTGAGCAAAGGCATGGCTACAGAGTTTTAGATTCTAGTTTCTAGTCAGAAGAAGTAGGCTATCCAAGACCACTTACTTTCTTAGTATGACTAACTTTGATTATACTTTCCTCCATGCAGAGATCTATCACTGTTTATTTTAGAGTGAGATATTCCACATACTATAAGGCTCTAATACTCTCAAAGCAGTATAAAACAGATTACATATGACATTTCATGGAGAAGTGACTCTGAATACCTTATCTTTGTGTTGTTAGTAAAAAATCTCCCTGTGAAGGCAACAAGAGACTCTTACATGAGTAATGATCAAACTCATACTGTCTACTGGAGTATAAGTCATTTTAAAAAAAACACTCTTCTTTCCATCTCTTAAATATATTTGGTTCATTATATTTTTCCTTCAAGTTTCACCATGCTACCTCTTTCTGTGTATGTACAGCAAACCTCAGTATGCCCATAGTCACTCAATCATCTGAAAACATTGTAAAATCCTTTACATTGCACAGTGTTGGTCTTGTGACAAAGAACATAGCACTTTCTTATTGATACACTTGGAAAAATAAATTCATATACTTTACATTTTCTCGTTTTACTTGAAGTCCTCTTTCCCAGGTGATTGTGCTTGTTCAATCAGTGTCTTCTCAGGTAAACTTGTTTTTTTAATAGAGTGAATAAATGCCATTCTTTCTAGGGAAAATCTCTCTTTGTGAAAATACTGAATATTGGTAGTATATACCTCCTTGATGACACCTATTCCCACTTAAATGCCACTAAAAGAGAGTAAGACATGAAGTCCAGCGGCACTCATCACAGACATCATGACAAATTATGTAACATCAAGCACCTCGGAAACCCGTGATGATTGTTTGGAATGTCAAAATATCTGCAGACTGTAACAGGAAAGTGCTGCCTGCTTTCTCACTTTGTTTTTTAAATATTCCATGCATTCTTTGAAGGCAGTCCCATGACAGCAGACAACCAACTGAACTTCAAAGACATAATGGATTTTGACATGGTGCATGTGTTTTTTTCACTTTCCTTGGATTTTCGCTCTCTAGTTTTACACTTTCCTGGAGCAAGAGGCATTCTGCCAAAAGGGCACAACTTGAACTGGTCAACAACTGGGTCTCTGATTCCCTTTCATGTTGCAGAACTGAAAGCAATAGATAGTATGCGGTTTTTTTCACTCTAAAAGTGCTCTTGATTTCTGCATGGAAAAGTACAAGGGCTAAATAGTAAGTGCTTTTCCCACATTTCTCTTGCTAGCCTCCTTCAAGTCAAGAGATGATTTCCATTACCATCGTGACCTTGGTTTTTTTCCTTTTTGACCCTAATTTTCTTTTGCTAATAAGCAAACAAGAGTATGCTGACCACAAGAAAAACTGGTTTTAAAGTGAATTAGGGAGAATGGGCAGTCAGATCATGCTGTCCATCCCCAGAAGTGTCACAGTTGTCCATATGTGGACTAAACCTTGTGAAGCTTTGAAAACTGTCCCTGCATTGGCCTCACACTGCAAAGACAGCTCTGTGTTTTCTGCTGAAGTAGATCAAGGATTAAAGATCAATATAAGCAGCTTTGACGCTTCAAAGTCATTTGCCTAAACACATATTACACATACAGGACAAGAATGGAGTTTGTCACATACACCTCTCTCCTATCGAGAAGCTTAAAGTGCCCTCTTACACAGTGCAATTTACCCTGAGTGCAGATTGCATTACAAAAGGGTGAATGGCCTTTACAAGGCAGCTATTCCCACTCCTTTGCAGATGCATGGGGAGTGAGTAATGTCTGGCTATGACCCTTGCCCCGACATACTGACCAGCTCAGCCTGTCTGGTGCAGAGAGAAGAAATCATCTGTACCAGGTAAAAGGCTAATGCAGTTTATTTTCTTCTTGGAGCAAGGGGTAATCAGGGACTGTATTGTGACTTTCTGAGTCATGATTCTGTCCCTGATCTCCTGAGACAGACAGAGAGCAACTGCTAGGGATAATTCAGTAGTGTGCCCATGAAAACAAGATGTTAAAGACAGAACAGAAGATTTTTAAGGACTGGAGAAAAACAGTGAAAAATGTGCAGGAGGAACATGCAGAATGATGCAAATGTGTTTTCTTCTGGGTGACTTTTTCTCCCTTGTAACTACAACATACTCTACCTTACTCATGTTCCTGAACTGTCACAGACTATTATCACAGGCATTTTGATAATTTCAACAATTGCATCGATTGTAACTTTGATTAATTTTTTTTCTAATTGCATTTTTCCCATTTTTCCACAAAAATTAAAATGTAAGCCCTGTTTTAACCATTTTAAATGTATTTCTATAATCTCATTCCTAATAAGATATAGAGTTTTCACACTGGAAAAATTCATCCAGTATAATCTTCAACTGGAGTCACAGGCTTTGTTAACATGACTCATTCTGTTTATGAATAATTACAAGACTTATGTTTAGACATTCTTTAAATTATAAGTAATATATTTTCCAGGTTTTTATTGCTCTAAATATTTTCATTCATGCTGCTATTTTATTTCAAATTGTATTACAAACCTCTTGCAGATGTCCATTGTCAGCCATCACTATGTAAAAACTAACCAATTCTTTTTTTTCTGTGTTGTGGGATCAGGAATGGTTACTGAAAGTCTTACTAGAGTGATATCTTAGCCATAAGATACAAATGTGCATTTATACATGTGATGATACTCTCCTGCAAAGGTTCCTAAATGCTAATTCTTATTTACTAAACCTGTCCTAGTGCATTTAACAAGAATGCTTGGAGGTCTGTAGATTACTTGTGTGATAAACATATTGCAAGTTCTGGCCGATGTACATAAGGTAATATCACATCAAACAAAGGAGATTCTGTGTGAGATAGACATGTCTCTGTTCCCCTCAAGGTAATGATCATCCAAGGGTGTGCCCAATGCATCCCAGTACTTCTGGTTTATTTACACTCTGAAAAAGTATGGGGACATTTACTAAGCACGCAGTACCAGGCCTGCTTTTTACTGTTGTTGATTAGGTATCATGCAGGCAGTTTCCTTCTCTGACATCACTTTACTGCAGTTTTCAAGCAGACACTTCACACTTTGTGTGAACACCAACCATAATTTCTGTCACGATTCATTAAGATCCAAGAAACCCTCCTAAGGCTACTGACGAAACTTCAGCAGTTAATATTCAAAACATGAAAATCTAGGCTTGGATTCTAATTTGCTACTGATGCAATATTAAAGCAATATATGTATAAAATATTAATGCTGTATTTGTTCTGAATTTATTTTATTTAATTTTTTACACATGGATAAAACCCTTGCGGCCTTAAAACAACATGTCTCATTTTCAAGGATGTCCTGGGGGGCAAACAGACAAGGAATACACACACAGCTTGGTAACCTGAACAACAGTGTGGTAAAGGAACTGTGCTGAAAGACATATTCTTTCATGAGCAATAAGAGTTTTGCTGATAAAAATAAAAATGTCATCTTATCTGTTTGACCAGTTGATAGGATATAATTTCTAATACTACACCCTTGAACCCATCCATAGAAGAAGAAGCCTGGAGAAAATTTGGAGATAAGGTCCCTCCCTTATTCCTTCAGTATAAAGAAAAACACAGACTTACTTTTCTGCCAGAGCCATCCTTTTCAATAATCAAATTAAGTCATACTTAAGAAGTTTTGTGCATACTAATTGCTCTGATAAGGAAGGAAATATTGTGGTAATTCTGGCTTCATCTGTAATGCTGTCTGAGTCTGAACATTTAAAATTAAAAAATCCCAAAGTCTTATACTCAGGATTAGATTAATTCAGAGTGTATTTGTACAGAGCAGAAAAAGTTCTTATGTGTATAATTTTTTAATTTTTTCCTCACAAATTCAAAGACAGGATGTGCCTTGCCATGTTCAATTTTTGGACACTGCTCAACATTCATAATACTCAGTCCCACTGAACTCTGAAATTATTTAGATATCTGGACAGAAAGAAAAAGAAACTTTTTACCCATGTCTCTATGTTCAGTGTTTAACTACACTTAGTAGCTGCAATCAGTAAAGTTTCCAGCAATCAATGCAGTGAGGTCCTGGAATGGCAGTGGTGAAAAATATAATAAACTGCATTTTAAATGGAGTTTAATAAGGTTATGAAAAAGATCGTATGATATGGCTTCCTGGAATATCAGAGGCCTGAAACAGATGACCTGAGTAATCCCAGAAAGACCTGCATTCCTAAATTTGAAAGGCTTTTTGCCTGTAATATTAAGTTGCTAAGCTATGTGAAATGCCTAATAATGTTTAATTTTCTTAGATTCTTTCTTTTCTTCAAGCAAGGGACTCTGTTCTAATTCGTACACAGATCACCATAATGCAGGTTATAATGATACAGTTGTAAAAGGCACATTTATAATGGATGAAAAACAAGGACTCTAATCTGCTCATATTCTAAACTAAACATGATAAAAAACACCTGCCAAACTATTTGTGGTATGAGGACTCAAGTTCTGGGCAAAATTTTCCAGAATGACAGAATAACAAATAATCCAATACGTTGTTCATAATTTTGTAAATCAAATCAGGAATTATCTCATGAATTGTTACCGGTCTGTCAGTTACTGGGGCATCCAAGATACAACACTAATATTGTAAATATTCTAAGCCATTTTTCTGCCATTTGCAATGCAAAGAAGCAGATTGTTTATTTGAAGTTCTTTGGAATACAGAGAAGCCCTGAGCCTTCTACTCTCAGGGTATTAATAGCAATAGTATTGCTTATCCATTGCAGTAAAAGTTTACTCTTAGCTTCTTCTATATTTGTACCTTTTTTGAGAGACAACAGCCAATGGAGTCACAACAGCTTATGTGAGTTACAAGATTTCATGTCCTGCTTTGCCTCAAAGCTGCCTTCATAGACAAAAATGGACACTTTCAGAAGGAGGATTGTCTAACAAACTCAGAATATGCATCATTTACTTGATGTGCTAAGTCTGAGTCATAAACAAGGGAAAAAATCAAGGAGATAGGACCGGATGTAACTGGAGACCACTCATCTCAAAATGGCTACAGCAAGAAAGTAAAGAATTAACAAGGTACAAAATAAGAGGAACGTTTAAACATCAGGTTACATAGGTTTAATATAAAAACTGTCCTATGTAAGTGGAATTGGGTCTTACATGGGAAATTAAACAAAAATATAACAATCAGTCATTAGAACAAAAATACAACAAAATGTATCAGTGGTACTGTATACACTAAAAATAGATATATGTACAAATTCTTTCCACAAAATAAATTCACCTCATTTATTTCACCTTTTAATCATTGTGTCATAGTTGAATGTGAAAAAGATGACAAGATCACTAGTGAATCAAAGAAGCATAAAGAAAATTCAAGCATCTGAAGCAGAAGCAAGGCTTCAGTTGTTTAATGAACTAATATCAACTCAAATTGCATGATGTCATTGTAGGAATCTGAAAGATATGAAATTACAAGATCGTGTACTAAATCTTTTAAACACATCTATCAAGTCACAATTCTATTGTTTCAGTGCAACACAAAAAGTTTAATTTCTTAATTTGAGAAAAGACAACCAAGAGAATCAAGATTCTGATTTACTTTTCTCGTACAAGGTATTGGAATGAAATGCACAAAGGAAAGATCTTAAGCAATGAGAGTTATAATCATAGAGCTCCTCACAGGGCTCACACCACCATGTTCTTGTGTATCCCTGTTGGTTTTTTTTGGAAGATATAGTAAGTCACTAACATAAAATAAAAGGTTAGACCTTCAGATATCTGAGACAGGGTCATTAAACTAATTTGAAAAATTCAATAATGCTCTAAATGGACATCTGAGATTTCTAGGAATTCAGAAATGGAAGAGTTACTGGGCTATATGCAAGATGGATGAGACTTCACTTTAGTGCTTCATTATGTGATGATTTCACGTTGGAAAGGTTGTGATAAAATGCAGGAGTCTAAAATAATATTTGTTTAAATAATAGACTGGGGGTAGATCCTGTTGCAAACTTCTCCACATTTGCTTACTAAAATTACTGTACTGTCAAACTAAGAGTTCATATTCCCTATCATTCCAAATTAGCTAATTTTTCAAGTGCTTTCTACTTATGTCTACTTATGTTACAACCTCTTTTATGTTAAGAGGAGTTAGACTTGCAACATGTTGCATGTTTAGTGGTCATCATTAAAATACCTTTATACACCACTCAGGAGAAATCGACTACCCCATGTTATTTTGCAGCATCTCACATTTATAATACTAAATATCTAAGAACAGGGAAATCAAGCCTAATTTGGTGCTGCAGTAATTATTGAAACTTTTTAAATGCCAATATTGTTTGGTTTGTTGCTGTTTAAAAGAATCTTTTCTTGTTGCAAACATAACATTTTGCAGATATTTCCTTCCCTTCCTGCTCAGAGTCTTGTTTTGTTAAGCCTTGCATTAAAGGCACTAAACTTTAGTTTAATCTCAGACCTATCTGACCTGTTAGGGACACACAGGTATGTCCTGTCTCAGAGGGGCAAAAAGGTTTTGGGACAGAAACTAGTTGGGCTCATTAGGAGGGCTTTAAACTAGATTTGAAGGGAGATGAGTTTGGAACTGGGCTTCTGCAGGTAAGGAAGGGCATTGAGTTGCTGGAATTCGAGGCAAAGAAGGAGGATGCCAGTGTTGACAAGGATTCAAACAGTGAAATTTCAAACAACCTAGATATCACTGGGGATGGACTAAGACCTCAGGGCAGAGGGAGATCACCAGCAGTTTTAAAAAGGGGAGTTCTGGCTCCTAAGTCAGCATTGGTAAGGGAGCAGCTCAAATGCCTATATCTCAATGCATGAAGAGCTGCAGATGTGTACACACATGCACAGGTACGATGTCATTGGTATCACAGAGACTTGGTG
>VZTY01015151.1:0-18185 GCA_013400935.1 Turnix velox
AAATTAAACCGATTTCGATTTAAAAGAGGCAGAGTTTTTCTTTCAGGCAGAAGACAATGTAAACATTAAGCCTCCCTTTCACGCCTGGGGGTGAAATCTGCCATCCTGGGGGTGGCACACACTGAAAGCTGCCTAAAGAGAACTTAAAAAGCAACTTAGGAGTCATAAAATGGTTTGGGTTGGAAAGGACCTTAATCTAGATCCAACCCCCTGCCATGGGCAGAGACACCTCCCATCACACCAGGTTGCTCAATGCCCCATCCAACCCCTGGCCTTAAACACCTCCAGGAACTGAGGGGTACCCAAAACCTCTTCCAGGGTCTCAGCCCCTCACACTAAAGAACTTCTTCCTTCTCTCCAGCTTAAACCTCCCCTCTTCTACTTTACATCCATGACTCCAAGTCCTTCCATCACTTCAGGAAACAAAGTGCAAATTCCTTACAAATATTTATAATACAGATACCACTCTATATTTTTATAGTTTTATTTTCATTTTCCCCCCCCTTTCTCGAGGGGGAAATCCAAGGCAGACAGGTGTTGTGAGATACAGGGTGCTGTTCTCAGGGGGTAAATCGATGGCAAAACATTATTTCACCTCTCTAGAAAAATACAGACAGGAGTGTGAAGGAAGCCAAGTCACTGGGAGTGGAACAAGTGTGTTAAATACAATCAGGGCTTGTTTTATTTCCCCCCCTAAAACTCGTGGCTCCTTTGTGCTGCAAAGTCCTTCCCAGGCAGAGGAACAAGAGGTTGAAGATGTGGCTTCCTCTGAGTGTGAGCACACTGAAGTGTTAGTGGGGATCAGAGTGACAAAGCCCCATCCACGAGAGGGAAGAGGATATGCATTGGGGGGGGGGTTTTATTGTCTCAGCTTCCCATCCAAACTCCTGGAAACAGGTTTCACACTGTTTGGGCATCTCTGATAAAAAGAGTCTATAGTTCTATAAAAAGAATTCAGGCTGTAAGAGCAAGGTTTTTACCCTGTGTGTGTGTGTTACACGAGTGCCAAGAGAGAAGGAAAACTCTCCCCCTGCCTCAAGCAATCTCTAAGTGATTCCTCCCTCTGTCCCATTGTGCTGTGGGGAACTGAAGCCAAGTGCCTCTTCAACACTTGGCTTTTAAAAAATATTAAGGACACCTCTTTTTTTTTTTNGTCCCATTGTGCTGTGGGGAACTGAAGCCAAGTGCCTCTTCACACTTGGCTTTTAAAAAATATTAAGGACACCTCTTTTTTTTTTGTCTTCTAAGAACTTTCTGGAAAGTTACTGTTGAGAAATGAAAAGTGCTCCCGTGGTGAGACCATTGTGCAAAGCTCTACAGCTCTTCTGTCCTCGCTGCTTTCTCTTCCCTTAGCAGACTGATGTCAAGATGAGGTTGGACACATCGCAACCAAGACCCCACACATCCACCCCCTGTGACAAGCAGGTGGATGGTGGGAAACGTTTTATGTTTCATCATAAAACGTGGAATAAGCCAAAAAAAGGTACTGTTGGGATGTGGTGGGGATGATCTTCTCAAGGGTGGGTTTATATCCCGATGGCCTGTAAAACTCTCTTCTCGTTCTCATTGAGATGGTCTGAAAACATTGCATAGCAGGGCTGCTGGGCAAACTGGCACAGGAAATCAGTGAGATAAGCCTGCAAGGAAGAGAAAATCACCCAAATTAGCATCACCTTACTCAGGAAATTCTCTTCCTTTCATGTGGGAGAATAGTAAAACACAACAGGCAGCAAGTGAGAAAAACAACACAGAGAAAGGCCAATAAACAGCTGCCAGGAAAGGGGAAAAAGCAGGAGGAAAAGTATCACAGAGATGCTGAAACTGGATCAAAGTCTGACACAATCATTCTACAACCTACTTCTGACCTCAGCACACAGCTGCAAAGCTCAGGGGGAGGAAAGTCTCACCTCCCTCTGCCTGGAAAGTTTTGTTTGTTCACATTTCTAAGCTACAGATAATGAGCCACCAAGGAAAAACAGCTCCAGGCACCCCTGGAATATCCAGCACTTCCCAAAGTTATTTCATATATAAAAGCTGAGGACCTGTAGCTCAACACTCAGTAACAAACTGTAAACATCAGTTATGTATAACATAGAAGAATCAAGTTTATAAAGAATTAGGGTAATTTGATAAAAAAAAAATCCTTATTCTAGAGCATCACCTGGAGATCTATTTGGTAAAGAGGGTCCTTTAATGCATCTGGATCATCCTCTTCATCATCTTCATAGTAATCGTCATCTGTGGGAGGGAAATCAGGAGGTTTTAGCATCAAACAGAGCAAAATATCTCAGGAGATGTCCTACCAGACTACTCTGCAAATCCACAGAATAAAAAAAACCTTGGCTTTCACTGTCACCCACCATACTTGTTTGTGGAAAGAATATCTGACAAGAACTGTCCTGCTAAGCCTTCATCTTCATCCTCATCCTCTTCCTGATCCTCCCACATATCATTTGAATCATCTGCTTGAAAAAATAAAAAGACACAAGAAGGGATGTCAGAAGGAAGAGTAGAAGAAAGTAAAAGCAGATACACCAAGAAAGGTATATATATATATATATATATATAAATATATATATTTTATTGGCATATGGGCCAGTTTTACCTTGGCTCCATTCTGCAGTGCTGTGTCTCGATGCATTTGCTTCCATCACATTAGAGAGTTCGTTTATTATTAATTTTAAGATTTTTACTAACAAAGGAATGTTTGTCCAGCGTTCAGGATCTGGAAGAGAAGAAGTACATGTATATTCATACTGCTTTTCATTAAAATTGTTAAAAACAGGCCTTTTCTTTGTTGTTGTTTTTAACATTATCATGCATTTACAAGCAAATATTTCCAGGCTGGGAGGAAAGAGAGATTTTTATCAGTTTTATCTCAATAGATGAAACAAGATGATGCAAAACAGATGTGAATAATTCCACAGCTACTTCATCCACTTGCATAAAATCAGAGACACTGAAATCTTCCAAACCAGACTTTGACAGAATTAAAACAAATTAAGGGCATGATGTATGGATTAATTCTAAAAAACAACATTCACTTTCTGTAGGAAGTATCTCCCACAGCTTTTTGTGATCCACAAGATGTAGTTAAAGGCCTTTCACAGCATCTACAGCAGGGAAAAACTGTGGAAAAGCAGCCAAAGGATTGCTTACTTTTGGCTGACTTTGATCGTGTCCGTATTCCCTCATCCATATTGAAAATCTCTTCTCCTTTCACCCTGATGTCCTGAAGTCTCTTGTCATCTGTGTTGATGCCATACTGAAGGAGTTTACACAAGGCTACAGAGCTGGGGAGCAGGAAAATTACAGATTGAGAACATTTCCAAACTGCCTTTCAGACTGAGCTGTTCTCCTGCAGCACAGAGAGAGGAGCACTTATGAGGAAGATGAGAGATTGCTCCAATTAACCACAGCTCTCCTCAGCCAAACTGACAGTGCAGGGAGAGATTCCAAGTCTGAACCAGCTCCTCTTTCCCTCATTTATTTGCACCAGCTCACCTGGATCCCTGCTTATAAAGAAATCCCACCTGACTTTGCCTTCATACTGCCCGTAGAACAAGTGCTGGCGGCTCATCCACTCAGCCATGACAAACTCCAGGGCGGGTTTTCCAGTGGGGCCAGGGAGACTGCACAGGAACTCCAGGAGTGGTTCCAGTTGGGAGTGAACCAAGTGGGCAAAGACCATAATCAAAGACTGCAAGAGGAGAAAGGAAATGTCAGACGTGCATAATTCAACAGCTGAAAATGTTCTATCAAATATTCAAGCAGGTTTCTCTGCAAGAGGAGCAAGGGCTGTGCTTGCCAGCCTCGAGGGGAAGAGAAAGTCTAACCCTCTGTGCAATGAAAAGCATCAGAAAAATCAGGAAGAGGTTTCCTCACACCTAAACTAACAAATCTCCCTAAAGCAAAGATTTAAAATGTACTTTAAAAACAGAGCTTGCAGCTGAATTTTGATTAGCAAAAATATGATGTGGTGACACCCAGACACTGCAACTGGCCCAGTTTGCTGGACAGAGCAGAAGCTGTACGTGGGGTTCTACATCAACAGCCCTACATCTGCACCATCCTTTATGTGATTGTCTCAGACTTAAGCTTCTGCTTCTTTTAAATCCAAATAGAGAAAGTAAGAGCCATTCTGATGAGTGTGCTGTGAGCAGCTCACCTGCATGACACTGAGCGTCTCCGCCTGCTGCATTTTGCTGAGGATGGCTCTCAGGATCTGATCCAGATTCTCTCCCAGCTCACTTCCTGCTTTGGAAATCAAAGTGGAGACCAGCCTGCCCACAAAGGCAGCTGTGAATTCGGATGTCCTGGGATCCAGCAGCTGACTGACCACCTGCATCACGTACCACAGCCCGTTGTGGCCCTGCTCGTCGTGCCACTGCGCGATCTGCTCCAGAGCCACCGACACGTAGGCGCGCAGGCACTCACCCCCGTTCTAAACAACAAAAATAATCTGGGTAAAAATTTATCTTTCTTGGTGAAGTTTAACACCTTGTTCACTCTGCTCCTCCAAGTTAAGATGTGATCAGTTAAAAGCCATCAGAGGCCCTTGAAGAGCAGTACTTTCATGATAAACTAGAATCAGAGAATAGTTTGGGTTGGAAGGGACCCTAAAGATCATCGAGTTCCAACCCCCCTGCCATAGGCAGGGACACCTCCCACTACATCAGGCTGCTCAGTGCCTTGTCCAGCCTGGTCTTGAACACCTCCAGAGATGGGGCATCCACAATCTCTCTGGGCAATCTGTTCCAGTGTTTCACCACCCTCACTGTAAAGAATTTCATCCTTATGTCTAGTCTAAATCTATCCCCCTCTAATTTACATCCATTGTTTCTNCCTTCTCTGGACCCTCTCCAACAGCTCAATGTCCTTCCTGTGTTGAGGGCTCCAGAACTGGACACAGTAACTCCAGGTGGGGTCTCACCAGTGCCAAATAGAGGGGCAAAATCCCCTCTCTGGACCTGCTGGTCACACTCCTCTTGATGCAGCTAGAGGTGGCAAAGCCTCCTGAAGAGGTGTCCATGCTCCCTTATGAATGAGTGACTTCTTACTCGATCACCTCTCTCAGACACAGAATCAGAGCTGGAGGAGACATTCAAAGGCCATGTAGTCTAACCCCTGCCCTAGCTGAGGAAGCTGAGATGAGGCAGAGCCCTGCAATCCCCCAGAGCTACCTGCATCGTGGCGTTGTCATCTGTGTTCAAGCTGCACTGAGCCACTGCAGGGAAGGCCTGGCAGATGAGGAGCTGGGACAGAGGAGGTTTTGTGTTCCTCACAACCGTGGTCAATATATCAATAGAAGTCTGTAAAGGAGACAAACAAAAGAGCTGTTACACCAGCAGCCATACTGCACTAAGTCATTGTTACACACCTCCCCTGTAAGCATCAAAGGTGTGAGCTGGAGGGCTGGAGACAACAACCTACAGCCTGATTTATTTTTTAAATGCAGAACCCTGGAGTGAGGCACTCACAGCAGCTCTGTATCTAAAAGTTCCCAAGGCAGTTCCAAACATTAAAAGCAGTGTAACCACTCCAATACTCAAACTCATTGGTACAGCCAATTACAGCCAGAGAACTTCTCTAATTGACTCCCTTCCATTCTGTTTAGATTGATTTGAATTTACTCTGATTACCCACGAGTGATTGTTACAGTCAGACCGATCGATGGGCAGATTATCAGCACATTGATAAAGATGTCTATGGGTTTAAGTCCATCAATCATTCCATACATAGTCAGTGCTCAGTCTTTTCAAAGCTGGCTTTTTTTTATAGACAGGACAAACCAGTACAATTTATCCCCAGCAATTTATACTTGTGTGGCATAAAAATCAGAAAAATGCCTTGAAAAAAAGTACAAGGAATAGTCATGGATGTTTCTGTAGAGCATTCCACCAAAAAGAGGAGACTATTAGTGGTGACACCTCAAAGCAAAACTAAGGATTCACTGCAGAGACAGAAGGCAGCCAGTGGGGCAGTTAAATTTAGCTTGGGAAACATCTCCCCCCCCACCTGCACTTTGTCTTCTTTCCCACAAAGAAACATCTACAATGATCAAAGTCACTGCTTCAAAGCAACCTGCTACCCTCTGCAGATCTGCACTTTAAAGAGCAGGGAATAATCTCCAGCTCAGCCCATGTCCTGCTGGAGCACTTACTGCACAAAGCCCTGCTGGGATCTTGTCAGCAGGAGCCTGCATGATGCTGACCAGAGTTGGGATCAGCCTCATCTGCATTGGACCCTGGCAGGCTTCTATCTGAGCCAGCTCCTTAAAGATATCTTGGGCAAGAGAAGCAACAACTGGATCTGGAGAGAGAAAGCACCTTTTACTACAAGACACTGAACAAACACAGCTCAGGCAAAGCAGCACATTCCCCTTCTAGCTTTATCATTTCATCAATCAATTTATGCTCATTCAAATGATCATCAATGAAGTTTCTAGAGGCAAGATTCTCAAAGTACCTTTGGTTTTGCTACTGAATCTAAGTGGGACACCTACCATTGCTGTACTTGAGGAATATGGCAATGGTGAAGGGGCAGATTTTGTTCTCCACACTGGCTGTGAAGGCTGGGTCCACTGTGCACACAATGCACAGGGTCTCCATCACCAGGTTCAGCACCTCTGAGCTGAACTGAGTCGCCAAGTGGATGAGTCCATCAAGGATGCTGGGAAGGAAAGGCTGCAACACATGGGTACTCTCTGAGATCTTCAGCTGGTCACAGTAGCTGGACAAGATATTTGTGACATGAAAAAAAAAGAAAAATCCACACTGAATATATTAAAGTGAGGAGAGCATTCCTCATTAGAGTTATTCTACCCTGAACAGGTTTTAATGCTGATATCTAATTTATACAAAGCATAAAGTCCAAAGAGAAAGTTTTGTACATGTAATTTATAGCATCCAGCCCCAGAGCTTTGGAATATCTCAGGGTTTACTTACCCCCAGATGGCTCTGACTGCAGAGATTCGGACAGAAGGAGGCTGAGTTTCATGCAGCCCACTGACAGTTGCCTGCAAGAACTGCTGGATGAGCTCTGGAGACATGGCCACTGTGAAACGGCTGGCAGCCCACAGGGCACGGCCCAGCAGAAAAGGGGACACTGAAACAAACCAAAAAAAAAACCCCAGGGGTTTGAGAGTGTCTTGTACGAGCTTGAAATCACAGCTGTTCCCATCCAAAACTTTGTCATCCCACGAGTAAAACCAGAGGAACAGCACGTACACGAGGAGCTCTTACTGATTATTTTCTGGTTTCCAGCCATCACCTTGTAATCACAGAACATCATGTTCAACAGCAAATACTCATTATCTCCTCACCTATTTATTACACTGCTCAAAGCACAAGGTTATCTCTGTCACTCAGCCCTTCTGCCTTTTCAGGCCAGAAGCATCCTTATCCATTTAGGCTGTCCTCAAATTGATAATGCTCTTTATCTTTCTGCATCTTCACTGCCATTACTTAGACTCCTCTGAGTATTCATTTGAAGATGAGGAACAAAAAAACCTCTATGTGAGATGCAGAGCAAGAGAACAAGCTTTGTTTTTTATACAAGTATTATAAAAAGCAAGGTAACTTTGTGTCATTACCATCACTCAGCCTCCAGAATGACTCCAGAAGCTCTCTATACCCAACACACCTGAAAGGTTGAGGTCTGCAAGAACAACATTAGTGAGGAAGCCATGCATGTCAAAATGGATCCTCCCATTCTTCACACTGTCTGTAATGATGGACTTCACAGAGCCCAGGGCCAGCATGCAAGCTTCGTGGATTTTCCACCTGCAAAAGAATTTAGATGCCTTTAAGGTTTTCCTCCATCATCACCTCAATAAATAAAACTTCTTCTACTTCTTCTACTGATTTTCTTCCCCTCATCAAAAGAGAAACGAGCCTTCTCTGAAGGGCTGCACCTCCAGCTGTGCCTCCCTTGATTACGTGCAGCAGCACTGTGATACCCACTGCATTAAAGGCTTGAAAATTCCTCTATTTGCATTAATGGGTGTTAATTATGATAAAACAGGGCTACAGGCAAATATCACTTTCTCCTTGGTTTCATTTGTGAAACAAATAACCTACTTTAAAACTTGATGTGATTAAAGCAGGCAGGGACTGAATGTCTGATTTCTCTCATGTTTGGTTCAAAATAACACAAACACTGAGCTAATGAACTGTAAAAACCAAGAGAGGACAGTTATGGAGCAGCAACCAGATACTCTTGCAGTTGAGTTTTCTCATCCTATCCCCAGGCAACATTAAAAAAATCACAGTCTGGCTCCAAAACTTCCTTTTCCTCTTTCACAAATTTTATCCTTGTCCATCAGCAATGTCACAGGTAGAAAAAGTGCTGAAATGGAGCAGTAACAACCACTGCAAAAGTCCCAGAGTCATTCCCTGGTGCCCCATGTCCTCACCAATGCTCAGCACCACTGTTTTTAGCCTGCTCAGCCTCTTGTAAATGCCTTGTAGCTGCTGCAGCCAAAGCAGTTGCACTCTCATTCTGGAAATCAGCAGCCACAGCCTGCAGAGAAGGAAATAGCAACACTTATTTTTGCTCTTTTTCTCTAAATGTTGGGTTTATTACTTATTATTATTATTATGGTTTTTGGGTGCAACTTAATGTGGAAGATATTTCATACCAGCAGCAGATCCTGAGCAGCAATCCTCACTGTGTAGGAAAAAGTATCATCATCCTCATCCTCCACAAACTGCTGGGGATTTGCTGTCCAAACTTTTATCTGAAGCAGAAAGGAGATGAGAGGGACAGGGTGGATGATGAATTCACAACACTGACCTGGAACCAGTGGTTCCATGCACTGAAACTCTTCCTAGGACATGAGCTGTTTTACATCTCTCATTTGTTTCTTGCACAAGACAAACGTGCTCACCTGCTCCTCTGTGATCTGCATGTAAAGGAGGATGTAGTAGATGAGCTCTGGTAAAGCTTTCTTCACTGTGCTCTTAAATTTGTTGTTTTCCAACAAGGCATGAACAAACTCAAATATGCTGAACACGAGGTTTTCAAAGCCCAACACTTCACCTGAGCAAAGAAACAGGGGGAAAAAAAACCCCAAAAGAAGATGACTGAATATGCCAACAGGCAGCAAGGAGCAAATAGAATTACAAATGATTAGTTTGTCTGATGAGATGATGTTTATTCTTCCTCTTGGACTAGAAAGGGCAGCAGCAGCCCCCAGAGGATGTCTGGCCTCATCACATTCTGCTCTCTCCCCATCCTCATTAAAGCTGCTCAAGCCCAACCTCAAAATCTGTTTGTTTCACCCCAAAGTTTTGCAGTCTTCAAGTCACTAGAAAAAATTTAAATTCTGCAGCTTCACTGATCACAATCACATGTAACTCACACCTTGAAGCACAATCTCCTACAATGTTTCAGTCTCTTGACAACAGTATCACTGGGTAAGTCCATTCCTCATGGAAAGGGAGGGAAGGCAAAAGTGCAGCTTAAACTCTTACCATCAGAATCCACAGGGTCCTCCACTTCTTCTGTGTAATTCACTTCTGTTCTCACATAAGTGGATGGAGTTAAGGAAATGAGCATGTTTCTGAAAAATTACATCTATTCAGGAATTAAGTCTCTTCCTACCATAACATTCCTGCTAACTACACAAGTTTTCTACCTTCAAATCTTTGATTTTAGGCCCAGTTGTGAGTTTTAGAGAGAAGATAAACCCCAGAGCTTTGTCTGTTGCCCAGTAGCCCAAGGACTAGTCCATGTATCACACTCTTCAGCTGTGCATGAGACAGTTTGTCCTGTTGTATTCCATTCTCTGCCAAGGATATAAGGCAGCACTTTCAGTGAGGGTGTTCCACACAATGGGCAGGATCTGCTGCATTGATGAAACCATGTGCTTTGGGTAGTTCTTCACAAGTGCTGTCACAGCCTGCAGCAAAAAAGGAAGGAAATGTGGGAAAATCATCATCAAACACCCAAACCACAGGCCACTGTTTCATTCAAAACAACAAAACAATGAAGTTAATTTCTGGTATTTGGCTCTTATAGGGTTTTTGTTGTTGTTGTTGTGGCCAAACCTCCCATCACCTGCATGGATTATAAAGCACTGACTCTCCAGCTGACAACTACTTCTGAACTTGGAACTACACAGAGAAAGACTAAGGACAAAATAACAATCAGTGGCTCATCATGATGTGATCCAACCTGCTCAACTTCCCTGAACAGGACAGCTGTCCTAGAATATTAACCAGATTCACACACTTCACTGTTAGTCATTAAAGTTTTTGATATTGTCCTGCATTAAGTCCTTCTAGCCAAAGCCAGATGTTCCAGGTCAGGGCAGCCTCTGGTTTCCACCAAGAACTCCATAAACCCTGGAATGCAAAGCTCTCAAGAGATAGGGAAGAAAAAGAATAATAAAAAAACCCTGTCCTTTGCTGCACACCACTTCATTAGGGAAAAAAAGACAGAACTGAGTTCACATCTGGTTGCAAATGTGCTCCAGAGACTCAATTCCCTCCTCCACTGCATCAGCATTTCAAGTGGTTCCTGTAATGATCTTATCAGTAGAGCTGGCTGAACTAATCCCTCAAGCTCTCTCACTTCTGCATTACAATGACCATAAAATCCATTTTTTATCGAAGGAAAGGCACTTTATGGACCATTCACCTGGATCCCTTTGCCCATAGAAAACTGGTATCATCAGCTGAGAAACCCAAAGTGGCAAAATAGGAATTGCCAGAAGGGAAAGCAAAAATGAGCAAGACAAACTTTATCAACCCAATCTGTCAACATCCTGCCCCAAACTCTCTCCCACTTGGTGTTGCACAGCCAGAAACAAGCTCTGCAGCCCCTTCCTGAGAAGGGACAGGATGCTGTAAGCAGGGCACAGCTGCCTTGAAGAGGGATAAAGAAAACAAGTTCCACAAAGCAGAGCTGAGTGGCTGCTGGTCTGTATAATCCAACAGCACCCTCCCACCATTTATTTCCACGGCCCCAACTCAAAGCTGATCATTATGAAAAACTTGTGATGCTTGTCCTGAATAGCTCTTCCTTATTTTGTTTTCTTCATGGGCCTTAGCTCTCTATTTTCAGAAGTTTTCACACTGTGACCAAAGATTGGCTTATCCCAGCACACGTGCAAGTAAATGAAAGATGTGGATTTCACTCTGCCACGTCTGCTTTTGAGCTTTCCTTCCTCTCCCAGCCTAGGACTCCAGTGCTTTCCCAGCTGTTGAAGGGATCTCCATGTCTCTGCTGGCATGTGTCCCACACACTGAGCTCTTCAACTCCATCTTCTTTCTCCAGGAAAGCAAGAGGATACACAGACTTTGCAACTCCCTTTTGCACATTAAAGAGCAGGCAAGTTCTAGAAAAGCATCTGCACATAATAAGCCTTTAAAACCTCATTGCAGCACAATTCTGCAGCACCTTTAGCTGCTGAGAGTAGTGTTCAAACAAGATGCATCTAAGATGTCTTAGGCAAGTGAATAACAAGGACAGAGAGTGCTGTGGATCAACCCCTATCCTTTTGTAGGCAGATCCCTGTGGATCTATCTCATCACGGGTATCTTCAAGTAGAAGACACAGGAAGAACAATTTATTTCAGTGCTGGGAGACAAAACCCTTCAATATTCACAACAAGAGCAGTGACAGGCACTGAAGTTTCTCTATTCCAGCATATTGGTTAATTTAATTCTTTATTTAATCAATCTGAAGTGACTCACCTTTAAGACTTCCATCTTAAAGCCACTGTCTGATGTAGGTCCATCAGGGATTTGCAGAGCCTGGACAAAAGCCTCAGTGAACTGCTGCACCACAGGAAAAATCAGGACTTTGGCAGCACCCTGCTTACAATCAGTGCAAAGAGAGGGGAGTGAGACACAGAACCCTCGGGTCTGACAAGCAAAGCAACACAAATTGCACTCCTCTGCTACAAAACTACACTGTGATTCATAACAACTGGAGAACACTGCAATTGAAAAGTCCCACGAAACATTCTCTCAGACACCACTTTGGCTCTCTCCTCATGCTGGGAACTAAGGTGAATCCCACCCTTCAACTCATCAGTTGAGACTCTAAGGAGAGATCCAGACAATCCAGTCTGGAGAGTCTCTGGAGTAGAGCAAATCCTCCTCAAGAGGCACCTTCATTTGATTAGGTGAATCATGTCCTGCATCCTACCACCCCCCCAGCCATAAAATAAACCTGGAGTGACTCCATCCCACACCAGCAATTACTCCAGGCCCTGCAGATGACATTTATCTCCCCCTCTGAGCCACCCTCCCTCCAAAAGCAAACAGGCTCTTTGTGAGCTGAGTATCAGCAGCTGGCCTGTAGATTATCATCAAGATTCTTTCCTAGGAAAAAGCAGGAATTAGTTTTCCAGATGTCCAAGCACTCGGTGAAGTAATAAGGGATAAAAATAATTTTATTGAGAATATTTCTCATAACTCTGCAGCTAAGATAGTAAAGTTGTACATTTATATCAATTATGAAATATCAGCAATTTATGAAAAGATTGCCTCTTTTAAAGTCAGATTTCAATAGAAAAAGTTGTGCATACAACACAAAGGAGGCTTCCAGCCCTCCTCCAGAATAAACCAGTGAAGAGACACCACAGGCTTTTGGATACTGGTACCAACTGCATGAGATTATTGCCCAAGTTTCAGGAGTTTGTAACCAACACCTTGTGCAAGGGCCAGAAAAATACCCAGATGGCCAAGGCCAAGTTTACATGGACACAGTTCACCTGGAAACTATGAGAGGGATTTGCAAACAAAGGGATCTATCACCTCCCCACCCCAACTGCCCTTTCTCTGAGCTGCTCCATCCAAGCAGCTCTGTTGGGGTGTTGCAAGTTAATTATGGAAATCCAATCACAGTATCAAGGCATGCATGGAAAGCAGGGAGTCACTTTTCCACCTGTTCAATTACAGCCTCCTCCTCACAATTACAGGTGACAGAACATATAATAATAAAAAAATATATAATTTCATTTTCATATTGATGATTATTTAGAACCCCACTCAGTTTGAAATCAGCATATGGTGGTGTGAGAAGTTGAACACTTGCCTTTTCCAGCTCCTCCATGTTACAGATCATGTGGGCACAGGTGGTAAATATCTCCACTGCACGTGACCTCGTGCGAATCCCATACACCTGCAAAAAAAATTTAAAATATAGACCTGGAACACAAGGAACTTATTTCCTTTCATTTTCTTTTAATTGAATTTATTGCTGCCTTTAATTTTACCACTGACTTCCACATTCTGAAACCCTAGCAGCCATCGACTACTAATTAAGAAAATCTTGAAGTCCCACTCACACTGCAGTAGAGTCTAATCATGAAATCTGGAGTTTTTCTACTCCAAAAAACATTCCCAGCAAGGCCATTGAGTAGCACAGTGAGGCTCTTACCTCTGCCATGGTGAAGATTTTATACATCTCTGGGAGAATAACAGGAGCAACAAGGGGCATCTGCGTGTCTGTCACTTCCCGTGTGAATTCTAGAAAGGGGTAAAAGGAGAAAAATTCTTATAGAAACTCCAAATTTGTAGGCAGCAGCAACAACAGAATCTTTGGGAAGCATTAAGCCCATGGGACACACATTGATTTGTACTTGACTAAGCCCAGTGTCATCTGGCCCACCCAGGGCAATCCTCAGAGATAAGGAGAAAAACAAATCAGGCTAAAAACTTGGGGTATTCTGGAAAACAGGGTGCTACAAGATCCTTCTGAGCTAACAACCTTCTCCCTCAGTCTTCACAACACCTCCTGAGCATGCAATTCAACTGACACACCAAGCCCAGGAGGAGAGAAACAGCAAATTCCATTTTCTTCTATCTGGAGTGAAAAGTGACAGGAAACTAAGGAAAGGAAAAGCCTGAAGTGCCTCCTACCTCAGGCCTGCCAGAGCTGAGGGGTACACCTACCTGTGAGCACTCTCATGGCTCCGTGCACTGCATTCACATCTCCACTAACCAGCATCTCCATGAGGAGATTGAAAAGCTCAGGCCAAGCTTCAGGCCAGTCCCAGTGAGCTATTGCTGACACAGCATAAGCCACGCTGGAGCGAACTTTGCTGATGGACTCCCTCAGCCCGTTGGGGAGCAGCTCCCTGATGGCAACTTTTGCCTGCAGAGAATAACACATCAGTTAGCAAAAGAGATCTACAGTCATAAAACAACCAAAGAAAATTTTTATACCCATCCTGATATTGATTCAGGATTTGTTTTGTAAAATGAACACTCAGGAGACAAAGCAACCTCACAAACAACACCTCACAGGGTTGGAAGGGACCTTCCATCACCCCTCACAGTGACAGGGACATAGAATAGTTTGGGTTGGAAGGGACCTTAAAGATCATCAAGTTCCAACCCCCTGCCATAGGCAGGGACACCTCCCACTACATCAGGCTGCTCAGTGCCTTGTCCTTGAACACCTCCAGAGAGGGGGCATCCACAGCCTCTCTGGGCAACCCGCTCCAGTGTTTCACCACCCTCACTGTAAAGAATTTCTTTCTTATGTCTAGTCTAAATCTACCCCCTTCCAATTTACATCCATTGTTTCTAGTCCTCACCCTGCACTAGATGAGGTTGCTCATTCTCAGCAAGCCTGGCCCTGGATGTCTCCAGAGATGGAGCCTCCATCACCTCTCTGGGCAACCTGAGCCAGTGTCTCCCCACCTTCCTGGGCACAAACTTCTTCCTCATGTCTCATCTCACCCTGCCCTGCTCTAATTTCAAACCACTGCCCCTCCATTTTCAGTTCTTTTATTGAAAGCCACACGGTGCTTTAACACAGCACTTTTCACACAAAACACTTGGCCAAACACACAACAAAGAGCTCACAGCTGCAGTCAGGCAGGACAAGGATACCTACATGGAAGACATCCAGAGCTAGCTGAGATAAATCTCAGCTCCATTGTCCTGCTCTGTGTTTGCTTACTTTGGAAGAATTATGTAAACAAGAAGCAGTCAGCCTGCCCTGCAGGGATGGCAAAAAGCAGCCAGCTCTTCTGGCTACTCCAAGTAAATATCTCTGGATGGGATGAATCATACTCTTAGATCTAAAAAAAAGATGGTCCAGTCAAAGTGGCCAAGCCATTTTAGCTGTTAGATACTCCTACTGAGCAGATTTTTAATGAAACCCAGAAGGTCTTTAAACTGAAATTTGTCAGGGAAAAAACAGCCTTTAAATCCAAAGCTGAAATTTAAGACTTAGTAAATATCTGAAAAAGAAACAGTATGTGTAAAACCTACCAAGCAGCTTTCTTCTGTCCTAGATCTTAGAGCAGAACTATTACAGCTGAACTCCTCAGCCTACAGAAATTAGCCCAAGACTGCCAAGGCTGGATCCCAAGAGCAGATTTTTGATATGGAAAATATCAGAAAACCTCAACTGAAGCCATTAATCCTCATAATACACAGACACAGGCACTTTTTAAACCAACTAGAAAATTAATATTCCTGATGGATAAAATGCCTCAAAGGAGCCACCATGAAACCAAGCCTTACCCTTTCTGTGGTCTCTGGAGGTCTGAACTTCTCTGACAGAGAACACCAGTGAGTTTCCACATACTGCTTGAGAATGACAGAGGCAAGCTGCATTATAAGAGAGGTCAAGAATCAGCAAAAACTCTTGCAAACGCAGCAAAAATCACCCCTGAGCCCCTGCTCAGCTTCCCCCCACGTCTCACACTGTTGCTGCTTCTAGAGAGGCACCAGAGCTTGATAAAAATGCAAGACAGTCTGGGTGATGGACAGAGGAAAGCTCCCACAGCACAAGGGTAAGCTGATGGACAATCCCCAAGAGATGCAGTGAGCAAAAAGTATTATTTTCAAAGCTCTGAGTAATGTTGAGAGAGAAAATAAAGACACCAGAGAAGTGTGAATGAAAATGGAGCAGCAGTAATAAAAAGCTACCTGCGATTTCTCACCTGAAAACGTGGAATATTCACCTGGAATATTTTAAAAACCCAAAGAAATCATCATTAAAATTCTTTCTGCAGTTGCAGGCAGACTCACCTGACGGATGGCCAGAGCTCCCTGGGGATCTACTGTCAGTTCTGCCAAATGAACACCAAATTCTGCAAGGGAAAAAACAAAGTTGGTGTCGTTACTTTTTATTCCCACACAGCAAAACTCATCAAAATTTTTGGAGAAAGCTATCATAGCAACTCAGTGACTCACAAGGAGAAGATCATTCCAAAGTGGAGCTACTCAAATGAATCACAAGCATTAATTCTCTCTGCACAAACTTCAATTATTTTCTCAACATTCTCCCATGGGCAAAAAAAATTGTAAGTTAGGATGAAAAATAAATAAAATTTTATCTACAGAGTAAGCTCATTAGTCAGATTCCTACATAAGGGATGCATGGACAAGATCCAGGATGGAGTAAGACAGAAGACACTCAGCCAGCAGTTCCTTTCAGGACAACCCCAGTTCCATCCCTTCAGCTGCCCCAAAGCACACCCTAAGAACCCTAGAACACACCAAGAACCTTCCTAAGAAATTCCTGCCCCAGATACTGCCTGTGCAATCCTTCTCCATCCCTGCCAAAAGCATCTCTAAAATTCTTCTCAAAGAGTTCTGTGACTTTCCTTCAAAGTGCATTTGAGTGCTTTACAAAGGTGGTTATTTGAGTTTCTCCTAATGCCCACCTCGCTTGTAAGAGGCTTTTCTGGGTGGGAGATAATTACCTCTCACTTTCCCATGCTCACTCTGAACATGTCCATTCCTTCAACCTTTCTTCACTGATCATGCATTTTTAAAAAAAGATGGGGGAAAAAAAAAATCCCACTTATCCCAGCTGAAAAAGCAGAGAACTACTTAACTTAATACTTTTCTTAAATGGAGCAGTAATTATTCTTCCAGCTATCTGCAACATTCCAGACTTGAGCAATGCTATTGCATTTCAGGCACATTTTTAAATGGTATAAATGAAATAAGAAGCTTGAATAAATGCAATGGCTTCACAGAGCTGCACTCATTACTGGGATTATTCAGCAATCCTTACATTTCTTTGCATATATGCATCTGATTTTTTTCCCCCCTTTTATACGGTACTCTGCACTTTATTTACAATATTTAATTTCAGTGATTTTATCAGAGTTGGAAGGGACCTTCAAGGGTCATCTAGTGCCACCTCCTGCAGTGACAGGGACATCCTGAACTAGATGAGGTTGCTCAGCAAGCCTGGACTTGGATGTTTCACTAGGAGCTTTCACCACCTCTCTGGGCAACCTAGGGCAGTGTCTCATCATCCTCATGGGGAAGAGCATCTAACCTTTTGAGAGGGTGGGAATAGATGGCCTTTATGATTAATAGACCCTCCATTTCTCCTGACTTTTTCCCAAGCAGGAAAGTCAGCGTATTCTCTCCTGAGAAGAGCAGCTTTTCCACACTTCTCTGAAGGTCTGTGCCCTGCTCTAGCCCTGGTGAGAGCAGGGAGCCACTAATAGATGCAGCACTTGCACGAGGAATTTATGTGGGGCTTTGTTCTCTCTTCCCTCCTTAACGGTCCACTTGGCTTTCCAAGCACGGCCCAGCAGTGAATGAATGGGTATTTTCAGGAAACTCTCCAGGCTGACAATGGGATCTCTCCACCTCCTGACAAGAGCCAGCATTACTTTTTAAGGCATCATCTAGGAGATCTCAACACTACTTTTCTGACTCAATAACACCTTCTGCACACCCTCAGTTCACACCTGGGAAATCATCCTGGATATTTTGCCACCAATTCTCACTTTCTCTCACACCACTCAGAAGAGCTGAGCAGTCCAGCTTCACACAGGACTCCTGATTATCCCCCTGTAACTTCTACCTCTCATCTTCAGCTTTTAATCAGTGATTAATTCAAGAGCTGTTCTCAGCAGTTTAGTTTCCTCAAAATGTTTCAGGGAGGGAATTTTCTAAAAGCTTTCTGCCAGTTATACACAGCCTGACTC
The DNA here is from genome assembly GCA_013400935.1 of Turnix velox. Lineage (NCBI taxonomy): Eukaryota > Metazoa > Chordata > Aves > Charadriiformes > Turnicidae > Turnix > Turnix velox. The sequence continues at coordinate 17,930 of VZTY01015151.1, forward strand.
TGCCACAACAATCTCATGGATCAAGACAGACCTCAACAGCTGTGAAACCAACACAGATACTTCTCCCTGTGATGTATCAAGGAAAAGTTCACCTGAGTGTTACAAACAAACGTTAAGGGTCTAAAAAAAACATTTTATCAAATTCTCTGCCCTCCTTTCATCGCCCCATTCTCATTCCCAGAGTAATCACAACACTCTTCTTGCCCCAGTTTTGCCCTTACACCTTCCTTCTCTTTACCATGAGCTTCCTTTGGTA
>VZTY01015151.1:18416-30808 GCA_013400935.1 Turnix velox
AAGAGAAGCACTGATTGAATTTGGGGTGTTTGTCTTTTCAAAGCCTTGGTATCCACCTCGCCAGTGCCGAGGCTGTGAGAGGACACACAAGGCCCTCCCTCATCACCGAGACAGAGAGCTCAAAGGGAAAGCAGAGCCCACAGCAAGAGGCCTGTGGGGCTGCTCATCCATCCATCCATCCATCCATTCATCCCACCTCCATGTCCCACCAGCCCTCCCGGGTCACCCCTCACACCCCCCCGCTGCTGCCCCCCGGCCCTTCTTCTCCTGCCCTGCTCACACCGGGGTTTTCAGGCTTCTCTTGGCGACCTCCGGTACAGGCCAGAGCCAGCCCCGCCGCCAAGCCGAGAGCCCAACCGCGGGGCAGGGGCGGCTGAAGGGAAAGCGGCCGGTAGAAAACAGCCGCCGCCGGCCACAGGCGCTGAAGATGGAAGTTTTATCCAAGGCCACGAGGCGCCGGTACCGGGAAAGGACCGAGGGAAGGTTGTGTCGGCCCTTCCCCACCCGGTCACCGCCACCTCAGCCCTCTGTGCCCCCCCTCAGCGCCGCCCGGGCCTCACTCACCCTCCGTCACCTCCAGCACCTTCACCTGCTCCTCGGCGGCGGCGCGCACCGCCTGCACCGGGCACAGGATCCCCGTCAGCGTCTCCACCAGCGCTTCCTTCAGCCCTTGCGCCCCCGGGCCCGGGCCGGGCCCACCCCCACCAGCACCCCCGCTACCGCCGCCTCCTCCACCACCTCCTCCTCCTCCTCCGGCCGCCGCCGCGCCCGCCATGTCTGTCTGCCCGCCCCCTCCCGCTCCCTCAGCGCTCCGCCGCGCGCGCCAAACGCACAGCACGCACGCACGCACGCGCCGCGCAGGGGCGGGGACAGGACACGCCCCCTCGAGGGAGGGGCGGGAATCGCTCACAGCGCCCCCTGGCGGCGCGGCGGGAGGAGGCGGGAAATGGCGGGTCTGAGGGAACCTGAGAGGACACACAGCGACAGAGACACACAGACACTGACACAGGCCTGAGGGAACCAGAGATCACACAGACACACACACACAGAGACACACACACACTCTGACCACCTCTACACACAGTCACAGGGCTGGCAGGGACTTTGAGAGGTGCGCAGTGCCACCCCCTGCAGTGCCAGGGACATCCCACCCTGGAGCAGAGCCTCAGGGAGCTGCAGGGATGGAGCCTCCTCCAGCTCTCTGGACAGCCCCTTCCAAACTGGATGTAAATGGTTCCAGCAGGGTTTGTCACAGCCAGAAGAATGGCCAGTAGAGGGGACAAACCACAGGAGCAAGGTGAGAGTATCTGTGGGGTAGAGAGACCCGGCCATGCCCACATCTGAGCTGATTGAAACCTCCCGAGGCCACCCAGTGCCACCCCCTGCAGTGACAGGGACACCCTGACCTGGGTGAGGTGTCTCAGAGCCTCACAAGCCTGGCCTTGGGTGTTTCCAGCATTGATGGAGCCTCCACCCCCTCTCTGGGCAGCCTGGGCCACTTCTCACCTCCCCTCAGGAGGTTTGGTGGGGTCTGTGCAGAACAGGGGATGCGCTTAAACACGATCTGGTTCCATCAAGGATGTTCACAGGAGGCAAGAGAAGGTGCTGCTGCTCCTCTGCAACAGGAACAGGCTGTAGAAGATGGAAGGAGGTGAGGTGTGAACACCCCAGAATTGAAAGCAGGGGAGTGAAGCACTGCCTTGTCTCCAGCTCTCTTTTCTACAACAGTTTATTTAGGAAGTGTAAGAAATCTTACAAATCATTACAGGTACAAAAAAAACAGTTATTAACACGTACAAAAGGAGCTGCTTACAGCAGGGGCAGGACCAGGGGATGCCAGTAAGTAGATCCTTTGGGAGGGTGATGCTCCTGCTCTGAACCAAGTGGTCCTTCATCTCCACGGGGGAATTTCTCTTTCCACACAAAGTCTGGTGTTATTCTGGTGTTATCACCACCAGAACATTTGACCATTTTCCTTGCCCACGACTCTCCCTGCTTGAGGGTTAACAAGTCTTTAACCTGGCAATACTGAGAGTATTTGGTTTTTAACCTGGTTCTGGTGTTACTCACACCTCAGCTGTTGTGCACATCCTGCTCCTCTCCCAGTGATATCAAACTATTCCTTTCCAATAGTTATTCTAATGCCAATCCAGCTTCTCAGCTGGAGTCCACCCCTCTGAGGTAACACATCCAGTCATGTTGTTTCTCACTGAGACATTTTTAAGAGCAACACAGGCCACTGCTCCCATAAATCATGCAGGGAGGGAAGTGCTGCAACCTGAGCTCATCATTTTCTCCCCAGGTACAAAAAGCAACCTGAGACACCAGTGAAACACAAGCCTGAGCTCAGAGGCAGATGTCCCTTCCCACAGCCAAACTGGGGACTGGAGAGGAGCCCCAATCCCCTGGGAGAGGGCTCCTTCCTTTGGTTAGAGCCCTTCCTGGCCACTGACAGCTCTTCAGAGGGATGTGCCCCATCCCAAAGAGGTGCCATGAGCTGCTCTCCAGAAGCTCCTCTGGCCACTAGCTGCTGTCCATACAGCTGCAGCCAGAAGAAATTGAACCACTTGGTTATAAAAACGACGTCCCCCCCACCACAAACTTCAACTTTGTTCTGCAGGAATTGGGCAAGTTGGGCTGAGAGACCCCCATAAACCATACAGGAACACCCAGAACTCCCTGCCCCTTGTAGGCTGTCCCAGAGGGTGGGCAGCAGGCTGGGGACAGCAGAAGTCATTCCCAACCCATGGTGTGGGCACAAACACTTGAGAGGTTGATGTTTTTTGAGGGGAGAAGAGCAGAGCAGCCACGTTGCTCCAGGGGCACTAAGAGTGAGTGCACAGACCTGGCCCCTCAGGAGAGCCCAAATCCATGAGTAAAGTGAACAAATCTCATGGCTTTTGCATTTCATTTCTTAAAGGTAGATTCCTCTTGAATAAGAGGGCACATGGATGGAAGGCTATCAACCCAGAGGGAAATGAAACTGCATTTCAAGCTCTCTAAAAACACCAACATTTAATTTTATAACATAACCAGGGGTTTATTCCACAATATAAACTGCAACATTTGATACAAGCTACCCAAAAAAAGGAGAAAAGCCAAAATACAGCTGTGGCAATTACTTTACATAGCTTTTTTTTTTTTGTTGTTTTTTTTTTTTTTTTTAGTTTTTTCTGTCTTCTACATCACTGGGCTGTCAGTGACACTAGGATCTAACATTCCCTCTCTGTACATCAACCAATGCTAGAAGCAACACGCTCTTCAGAATGGTCACTCCAGTCACTGAAACCAGACATAGAAGTTATTGCTCAGATAAATAAACCTAGTCTACCAAAAGAACAAAGTGGAAAAAAAAAACCCAAAAACTAAAGCCTCCGAGGAGTAAACAGGGATTTCCTCAAAAGAGGAGTTATTGGAAAAAAATTCGTGGTGCAGGGTTTTTTGTTGGTTTTTTTTTTGTTTTGTTTTTTTGCACCTGACCCCAAGCTTGAACTAAATATAACCCTAAATCCCAGAGAGGTAATTTTAATGCTGTACAAGAAAAAGGTGCGTGTCTCAAATGCCTTCCAGATTGGTGGAAACCCCTGCTAAAACAGTCAGCATCTCAAACCTCAACAACCACAAACAGATCAAAGGGAGGGGGGGAAAAAAAAATACAAAAAAGTGTCAAAAAAATTTTTTTTTTTTTTCTTTTTCTTCTGAGTTCTGGAAAATGATCCCGTAAGGATAGAAATAGCACCATTTGCAACCTGGTTCTGAAACCAGCCCCTGTGGCCTTACTGGAAAACTCTTGATAACCTTTTCTCTGCTCAAGTCCTGAATGGTTTATGGGGAGTTTTACTTCTGATAAGGAGAGTCCTTCCCACTGCAGCTGGTGCAGATGTAGTCCTCCTTCTCTGCCATCTCTGGAGAGATGCCCACACACACCTGGTGGAACCACTGGTTGCAGCTGCCATCGCACTGGACCCAGTCCACCTAAAGAAGAAGAGACAAACTGCTGTTCAGAGAAGCAGCAAACAGACACACACAGCATTTATCTGTCATTTTGGGGCTCTCGGATGATCTAAATGAGTAGGAAATGTCCCATTGTGCTGGAGATTCTGCTCTCTCTTCTCTCTGCAGATGGTTTTGAACTACAAAAGCTTCCTCTAAACTTCTCTGGTTTGAAACTAGAGCAGGGCAGNTTAAACTTCTCTGGTTTGAGATTGGACATGAGGAAGAAGTTTGTGCCCAGGAAGGTGGGGAGACACTGGCCCAGGTTGCCCAGAGAGGTGGTGGAGGAGACATCCAAGGCCAGGCTTGTGAGGCTCTGAGCAACCTCATCTAGGTCAGGATGTCCCTGTCACTGCAGGGGGTGGCACTGGGTGGCTTTGGAAGGTTCCTCCCAACACAACACACTATGAGATGTGTCCCAGCAGTGGCATCACTGTCTCTGGGTCACCAAAAGCCTCCATCTCTCTCTGCTGAGTGTCCCAACCCCTGTAACCCCCCCGGGTCAGCCCCTACTGACCTCATCTCCCTCAGGCTGGAGACAATTGAGAGCAGGGCAGATGGCATCTTCATCCTCAGAGTCCTCCTGCTCGGAGAAGGACATGTCTGAGGGGAGCAAGTGGTTTTCAGTGGGACGCTGCATCTCCAGGAGCCTCTCCCTCTCTCTCTCCAGTTTGCTGCCACAGACCTCCCTGCAGTGACTCGCTTTCAGCTTCTTCTTTTTGGGTGTTCTCATCTTTTTTACTCTGGCTCTTTTCTCATCGCAGAAACTCTCCCTCTCCAAACGCCGCTTCAGTTTTCTCTCCATGTAACTCATCCCCTCCTTCCTCCCCCGGCAGCACTCGTTCTGGTGGAAAGATATTTTGGCAAAATGATAAATATTCAAGTAAAACTCATTATCTGCTATTCCATACCCCCCCTTTTAGGAACAAAAGAGTGACAAAGTGCTGCTCTCTCAGCAGATGTGGGAGATGGAAGGAAAGCAAAGGATGGGGTCACCCTCCAGTGACAGAAATCACAGGGAAAAGAGATTCTCATTTCCTGCCCCACGGGGTCACAGCTCTCTCAGAAAGCCTCATAAACACAAACATCTAATTAGGGTGGATTAATTAAAAATACAAAACATAACCAGAAAGCCTCTACTTTATCAGACACTTGCCTTTTCATTTGCTGCAGTGGATGATCTCTGCTCTGTTTGCTTTGTGAACAGGATCTCATAGAGCTCCTGGATTTCAGGCAGAGAAACCTGTAGCAGCTGGGCTTCCATCATCAGCTCGTCCAGCTCTGTGCTAACCACTGAGAAAAAGAGAAGGAATTCTTCAGTGTCAGCACTGACAAGAAGTGTACAGATAATGAAAATTCTTCTCTGGCAGCACACTAAAAAGAATTGCAAGACTTCTTAAAAATCTTCAGCTGTATGAATTAACTCTTATCTGGTCCCTCTTCACTGCTCATTTTTAACAACGTGCTTAAAAAGAATTATAAGAGAGGGAATGAAGCAAATCTGAGCCTGGCAGCAAGAGGAGGAAAAATAAAAATAACTCAAAGACAAGATTACAAACCATGAAGTGGGATGCAGTGCTGCCCCATCAGAAATGGAGAGTGTAAATAGATGGTTCCATTATCCCAGTCGTGAGGCAAGGAGAATGACATTGCTCCAATTGTCTGGGAAACCTACAGAACAAACCAGACACATTGTCACCAAACATGTAGGTTTTGGTGTCAAATAAATGCAGCAGAACCCACTGGATCCATCAAAAGACACCTCAAAACCATCAAGAGCAATGTCTTAGCTCTGTGTCTGAGCTGAGATGGTTCTGGAAGCCACCTGTGATATCCCCTCAGTACCACTGTCTCCAGGAAGGCTCCTCAGTGAGACTAACTGAGCTGTGGCAGCACAACACAGGCTGGGAGAGGCAGTGACAGTGACAAGGAGAAGGAGCAGCAGTAGATGAAGTCACCCTCTTGAGAACAACCTCCCCTGAGAGTGACACACTGGTGGGCTTGTGCTCAGCTGTGTAGGAATACTTGCAAGAAGAGAACAGAAAGACTAATTGGATAGAAACACTCTGCAACAAAGGCTTCAGCAACTCTCATTAACAGTCTGACAGAGGAGTTTAAGAGCTGGGAGGAGGAGAAAGGAAGAGAGGTCCTTCAGGAGCAAACACTCCAGGAACTCCAGCAGATCATAGAATGGTTTGGGTTGAAGGGACCTTAAAAATCATCTAGTCCCAGCTCCAGCTGCTGCTGGAGGACACACACATCCTAACTGAGAAAGCAGAACTAACCTCCTAGTGGTAAAGGTTTGCCTTGCCAGGACTTGTGTGCAAAACCCAAACCCAGAGAGGTGCTGCAGGATGTTCTGCTGAGCCCCTCACCACCCCAAAACCCCATCAGGTTCCCAGCCTCACCCAGAGAGGTGCTGCAGGATGTTCTGCTGAGCCCCTCACCACCCCAAAAGCCCACCAGGTTCCCAGCCTCACCTTGTTTGTCTCTGGCAGCTGGCCTGCCGTGGCCTGCCACCTGCTGTACAATAATCCTGAGCTGACTTTGTCTTGTATGAGTTTTAGATTCCCTGAGTACAACATTTGTTGTGCTCTGTGCTGCCAGTTCACAGTTCTCTCGATCATATAGCGCAAAGCGTCCCCCTCGGGCAGGCGGACCCGGATGCGCTGGAGGGAGGCCAGCAGGGGCAGGATCTTCTCCAGGGGTGGCTTCTCCGAGCGGTGACAGTGGGGACAGAGCCACACGCCGGGTCCCTGCACAGTGCTGGGCAGAGAAACGCAGCCCGTGTGGAAGAAGCCTCTGCAGAGTTCACACTGGATCATGGGAGCCGCCGGTTCCTTCTGGCACAGGCAAACCTTCAGCTCCGGCTCCTCCTCTCCAGACAGAACCTTCACCTCGTTGGCAGCTCGCAGGGAACGCAGGGCCTCCATCTCCTTCAAACGAGCCTCCCCCAGCGTCGCCATCTAAAGGGAGGGCAAAGGAAGGGATGGCATCTGCACTGGAACTCTCGGTAGGAAGGAGAGGAGCACCACTCACTCAGTAGGAAGGAGAGGAGCACCACTCACTCAGGAGGGGAAGGAGAGAGAAGCACCACTCAGTAAGGGAAGGAGAGGAACACCACTCAGTAGGAAAGAGAAAGGAGAGGAGCACCACTCACTCGGTAGGAAGGAGAAAGGAAAGGAACACCAACACCACTTGGTAGGGGAAGGAGAAGAACACCACTCAGTAGGAAGAGGCTGAGCTCTGCACAGCTGCATTCCTCAGACACCTCAGTGAGTATCTGAATCCTCAGGGACCTGCTCACCCCCCCCCTCCACCCTTCAAGGCTTTGAATGTTTGAGGTGAAGGAGTTGTGAGGCCGTGCTGTGATGTAACTCCTGTTTCCTTCTCTTCCCTCATGGGGACACAAAGCTTATTTCCTTGCCAAAAGAACCTCTCGACTCCCTCCCTCTCTGTTCCAAATCCTGTGTGTTTTCTACTCCAAAAAGCTCAGTCCCCTCAAAGAGCTGAGGCTGTGAGGAAGTGAGACAAAGCACGTACCGCAGAGGCTGTGTCCTTGCTCTCAGACAGGGCTCTTTCTAAGTCACTCAGAGTCTCCAGCTTTGTGCTCTTCTTCTTCCCACTTGGCACTGGCTCCTTCAGCTTCTTCTGCTTCCTCTTCAGACTCAGCATCCCAATGTCACAGCGGGGACACAACACCTGGGACAGAAAAGCAGCATCATCTGCAACCTTTTAATGCATTTCTCCTGCCCTGACTGCTCAGAACAGGGATTCCTGCTGGGCTTTTTCCACCAAAGCTGGTGGTATGTGTCAAATGGGGAGAGCTGGAAGGTTAAAAACTCAGTTTTATAACATGAGGAGGCCACAAACACATTTCATTTAGAAGAGACAGTGAAGCTCCTCTGTGAGATACAGGCTGCAAACCCTAGAAAGTCTCAGAGAATTCCAGAGGCTTCCCTAATCACCTCCCCACCAAGAATGGGGCTACAGGAAAGTTGGGAGGGACTCTGGATCAGGGAAGGGAATCAAAGGACAAGAGGAGATTTAGATGAGAAATATGGAAGAAATTCTTCACTGTAAGAGGGGAGCCTGGGTTGGTGGGAGGTGCCCAGGGCAGAGGAGGCACAGGATGGGCTTTAAATCCAAGTACAATAGGTAACATAGTGCTACATCAACTCTGCAAATACTCTTAATGTTCACTGCCACTTCCCAAGTTAATATGGAACTCTGAAATGTTTGGTTGTGATGGTCTTTCTCCATCAGCAAAAGCTCTTACCTCCAGAAGAGAATACGGGGAGTTCTCACAGAGGAAAGTGTTGGCTGCACACTCCTTCCATGCCTGAACTTCAGACACCAGGGACTCCAGCCTGGGCAGATAGTCCAGGTGAACTGGGATAGATCGACCTCTGGTGACCAGCTCTGCAAGAGTGTCCAGGACAGGGACACGGCCTCCAACCTGGCAGCAAACAATTCACAGAGGTTTGAGGAACAACAAGACACCACTCACACAAATCACCAGGTCCCTTCCAATTGGTCACTTCCAGAGCTGTTTATTTCAACAGTTGTGTTGAAATCCCATCTGGAATGGGACAAGATGATCTCTCCAGGTCCCTTCCAATCCCTGACCTTCTGGGACTCAGTGAAAAATCTACACTAGAAGTTAGAGATGAAGCATTCTTGGCTGAGTGTGAGGCTGAAGCACCAGGTCCCCCCATGTCTCCAAGGAGGCAGGAGAGGGGGTTACCCACCTGCAGAGCTTCCACCTCCTGCAGCCAGTCCTTGGCTTTCTGCACTGCATCCTTGAGTGCTGCACCGTTGGGGAGGTAGGCTGGGATCTCCTCCATTTCCTTCACTGCTGCCACCAGACTGCTCAGGGACTGCCTTGGTCTGTGCAAAGCAAACATCAGCAGATGTTACACACTGCAACAGAGCTGAGCTTCTTCTCCTCATCTGGCTTTAAAACCAAAGGGTTACACCATAAAGTGATGGACACTGAACAACCAGCAGGAATTATTTCTCTGAGGAATAATTGCTTGTCACAGACTGCTAAGAGAAGAAGGTGGAAAAGGAAGGAAGAGGTGAAAGGATGAAGAGGTATCTTAAAATCCTTCCTGGTTGTAGGAGAAGGACCTGCACGGTGACAGCAGAGCACCACAAACACTGCAAGCTGCCCTCCCCACCATTTAAAAGCCTCTTCTCCATCCCATTCCCTTCTGGATGGCAGAGCTTTTGCCTTCACTGGGTGAATAAAAGGCAAACCCAGAAGAAAAAGCCACCATCTATTTCCATCATAGACCTACAAACCACAACATGCAAGATTTAGCTTCTACCTGGCCTTGATGAGATTTCTGGCTTTGTCATCCCAGTGCTCAGAGACAGTGAGGAGCTCCTGCAGCTTTGCCATGGCTTTCTCCACAGCTGGGTAGGGAGCAAGTCCAACCCCTGAGTCTATGAGACGCCTCATGTCATCCAGAGTGAGGGAGTTGTGGTCTGAGGAAGCCAAGTTCACCTCCTCCAGCCAGCGAGCCTGCTCCAGCCTCACACGCAGCTCCGACAGCTGGGGCAGATCCACGTCAAACTCAAAGCTCACGTCCAACAGCTCCTGAAGCTCTGCAGCACCAGGCATCTCCTCAGACAGCAGCTTTTGGCTTTGCTCTTGAAAAGCTTCCACCCGATCGAGGAGATCCTGAAACACAGAGATGTAACTAGAGATCAGAAGGAAACCCACTGCTAAATCACTTCAATGTGGAAGTGTCAGGCTCCGGGCCAACACCACGCTGGGGTGGCAAATTGTCATCTCAACACTGAAATTGTGCATCTTCAGCACAGGCTGGATGTATGACACAAGGATGCTACAGAGCTCTAACAGATTGTAACTGTGGGTCATTTGCACTAACAGCTGGCCCAAAGGTTGGAGCAAATAATGCTGGAGAAGGTCCAGAGGAGGACACAAGGATGATCAGGGGGCTGGAGACCCTCTGCTCTGAGGACAGGCTGGGAGAGATGGGACTGTTGAGGCTGGAGAAGAGAAGGATCCCAAGAAGACCTCCCAGTGCCTGAAGGAGCCTCAGAAAAGCTGTGGAGGGGCTGTTTGCCAGGGCAGGAGACACAGGATGAGGAACAGAGGTTTGAAACTTAAGCAGGGCAGGGTTAGATGGGACATGAGGAAGAAGTTCTTCCCCAGGAGGATGGGGAGACCTCTGGGAAGAGATTGCCCAGAGACATCCAAGTCCAAGCTTGCTGAGGCTCTGAGCAACCTCATCCAGTGCAGGATGTCCCTGTCACTGCAGGGGGATGGCACTAGATCATCTTTTATAATTCTATGAAATACTAAAATGCAGAAGAAATGACACAGCACACACAAAATGCTTGTGTTACCTTGAGCAGGGGGGTCTGGCTGAGGACACAGGGCAGGGCAAAGAGCTGCCTCACAAACAGCCGCAGCTCGTTCACACTCAGTTGGTTTTGACACTTTCCTCCTCCCGAGCGATACCTGCAATGAACCAACAGCATTGAAAAAATAAAATAAATCCAAACTTCTCAAAAAGCTGCTTACTATCCCTTGACAGCCAAGATTTTCTCACAGACAAGAGAGCATTCACAGAATGTCAGGGATTGGAAGGGACCTGGAGAGATCACCTAGTCCCATCCTGGAGCAGGATCAGATCAGGTCATGGTGGGGTTGGAATGTTTCCCTCCTCCTGACTCTCACTCTTTCCAAATTTCTCAACCTGAATGAGATCTACCCTCAGCCTCTTCCAAGCTGCAGAGCCCCAGCTCCCTCAGCCTTTCCTCAGAAGGGAGATGCTCCAATCCCTTCATCATCTTCATGTCTCTGAGCTGGACTCTCTCCAGCACTTCCCTGTCCTTCTCCAGCTGAGTGAGGGCCCCACAAATGGTCTCACCAGGAGAAAGCATGAAAAGCATCCAAGCAGCCTAGGGCTTAGAGAGATGGGCAAAGTCTGGTGAGCTCCAGCAGAATAGCTATTGTTGAAAATATCCTTTTTATATAAAATAGTATTCTGGAACAGCCACTCAGCCTTGTAAGTTGCTGGTTATTATGAAATAAAAATTAGGCTTTTTTTTTTTTTTCCAGAACACAAAGCAATTGTGGATAAACTATTCCGTTATGTTGCAAGAGCCATTGTTGTAAACTCTGCCTGAGTCCACAGCAAAAGGGAACAAATCCTCATCCTGAATGGCTTTTTACATTTCCAGGTTGTGTAGGCACTTCTGAAAAATCCTCTTTATGCTGAAATCATCGTTTGATACAAAGCTTTTAGATGAAAATGCAAATCAGTGGCTTATAAAAGTGTTAACAAATTGACTAATATCAAAAACCTCACTCAACTCAAGCCAGTGTTAACCAGGGCTCAGAATCATGAGCAGGAAAGGAAAGAAATCTCTTAAAAATGTGTCTCCAGTTTGGGTCAGTTTGATAGAAGAGAAAAATATTAGGCCAGCAGGATGTAGCTGCAATGTGAATGCTACAAAATGAGTTTTAATTTACTATTTAATTTACAATTCTATTGCAAACCCACTCGGTAAGGTTTACCTGGTTTGTCTTTTGCCATTGAGCAGCTGCTGTGCCACTGAGGCACATTTGTCTGCGTCCTGTGTGACCAGCCTGAGGTGTCTCAGCAGATCATTGTCTGGAAACTTCTTCAGTTCTGATTCTTCTATCAAAGCCTTGAAACTGATGAGACCTTTTCGGAAAGACACAGAGTTTAAATAAGGTCCCTTTTGTGATAAATTTTAAATGAATACTGAAATTGTTTAACACAAAAATATATTTCTATTTTTACTTGAGTTGTTTCAAAGTGATTTACACTCTTCTCACACAGCTGGAGCTAAAATATTTACATCAAAACACGAAATTCTATAGAATTTCTTTTGGTTATCACCTTAAGACCAAAGTGATCAGGGTTCTCAAAATAAAACCTGAAAAAATCAGCTGTTTAACAGGCAGAACTTAAAGCACTTACTTTTTTTATTGTTAATTTTTGCCTCCAAAGCTTCATTAACATTGGAAGCCCACTGGTTGTAGGACTCTGCACGCATCTTCAGAGCATTCATCATTGGGTACAGCTCCTCCAGGGTGTAACGGTACCTACAGGCAGCACAGGAGTCAAAAACCTTCTATCAGAAACCAAGAGGGAGAAGGAAGGGGCCACCAGGATGTCTTTTTGCTCCTTATAACACAGAAATAGTCTACAAAGCACCAGGACTAGAGAATTTAGGTTGAGCTAGAACCACACCATGTTCCTCCTAAGGCAATCTCAAAACTCCTTCAAAACCCAACTTCAACATCACAACTGTGAAATCAGCTCAAGAGCAGTTACAGTCACTCAGGACAAGGAGACAAGAGGAAAGGCAAGATGAGAACAGGAAAGAAA
>VZTY01015152.1:15959-36165 GCA_013400935.1 Turnix velox
TTATCCTTTTCCTTTTTTTCATTATTATTTTTTAATTTACAGAACTCAGTGTCTCATTTATGAATCTTTATAAATTTATATAAATAATATGTATATTATATAGTAATCTATAGATGTATAGATAATATATAGATATATTAATCCATGTATGTTTATAGATTTATACATAAATCTACATATATTTATATATGATTGAGTTCTATTTATCTATATAGAGGTTTATATAATATAAAATAATAATAAATACAATAAATATATAGATTTATATAATCTATATAAATTTATTAGCCTCATTTATATATTTTTAAAACTTCTAGGATGCTCTGTCTCAAAGAAAACTGCTTCTCCTGCTTCTCTGACTCCCTCCCTTTTTATGGTAGTCTTCATTACTAGTTAAGAGGACTTCTCACTGTGTTTGGACAGGAGATCTTTGGATGGCTGAATTCATGAGAGTTGAATTCATAGAAACTTTGTCCTGGTGACTTCTGGTGGCACAGGATTTCAGGATTTTCAAAGCAGATGCTTTGCAAGTTCCACAACTTTGGTGGTCACAGAATCAATGTCAAGGATTGGAAAGGACCTCAAGAGATAATCTTGAGTCCAATCCCCCTGCTGGAGCAGGAACACCCTGACCAGGTCACACAGGAAGGAATCCAGGTGGGGTTGGAATGTCTCCAGAGAAGGAGATCCCAAACTCTCTCTGAGCAGCCTGTCCCAGTGATTCCCTACAATATTTTCCTTGCACTTCAAAAGGGGTCGCAGAAGCTCATTCAAAGGTCATGGAAGGTGCTCATGAAAATCCTGTCATCCTGGAAGTTGGAGAATGAACCACATTGCCTTGAGACAATGCAGCTTGTTAGTAACCTTTCCTTTTCGGTTGGATATTAATATCATTTGAGGTTGTGTATGTGTGTGAGTTAATCAGGCTTGGATGTGGCAAAGTGTTCCTTTGAAAGATGTTTACCGAGGCAGAAAAGATGCTGAGTGTCCTCATGAAGGAGGAACTGTGACTGGTGAGGCACTTGGAATGAAAAGGTCAAGAGAATTTTGCATTTCAGTCACATTGGATGCTAAGCTTAATGATAAGGACACTTCTGAAAGATGCTTTAGGTGGCATAAAATGCCAGTGGAGGACATTAATGTCACATTAATAATAATTATTTAGGAGTGCAACAGACTCATCTCGAGCAGCCTCTCTTAGGCAGCTTCTCAGAAGGAAATTTAAAGTAGAGGGTAATTTCTAGATGCAGTTAAAAACTTGTCAGAGGGCAGGAGCAGCCACTTTCTGTCTCACTTTGATTGTCAGCACAGGAAGAAAGTGGCTCAGTCTTGAATTTTCTTACCTGCAGCTTGAGCAAGGGCAACCCTAGTGCAGGATCTGATGCACTTGCATTTCTACAGGTTGCCCAGAGAGGCTGTGGATGCCTCCTCAGTCCTTGGAGGTGTTTAAGGCCAGGCTGGATGAGGCACTGAGCAACCTGGTCTGATGGGAGGTGTCCCTGCTTATGGGAAGGGGTTGGGACTAGATCTTGAAGGTCTCTTCCAACCCAAACCATTCTATGATTCTGTCATGAACCATCTAGAGGGGTGGTCCTATGGGGATCTCACTGACTTCTTTGAGAACAGATAGGGACAGCCTACTTGTAAAAAATGTCAAGACACAAAGACAGAGAACAGCAGAGGATAATTAATCTTAACCCCATCAATAATCTTCCCTTTAGGCCACCTCCCAGATTTTGTTAGCATGAAGTGAGGCAAATGGCTCTTAGAAATGCAGGTGGGAGAACCAGACTTGGTGACCCCAGAAATTCACCTGTAGAGCTAGATGTCATCAAGTCCATCCATGGATTAAAGGGGCTGCCCAGAAGAAGATTGGGTTCACTGGCAGGAATGGATGGGGATGCAGAAATAGCAAAACAGAATAGAACCACAAAATCATAGAATGGTTTGAAAGGAGCCTTAAAGATCATCTAGTTCCAACCCCCCTGCCATGAGCAGAGACACCTCCCACCAGACCAAGTGGTTCAGTGCTTTGTCCATCCTGGCCTTAAACACCTCTAGGGATTGAGGGGGCATCCACAACCTCTCTGGGCAACCTCTTCTAGTGTCTCACCACCCTCTCAGGAAAGAATTTCTTTCTTATCCCCAGCCTGAATCTCCCCTCTTCCAATTTGCATCCATTATTCCTAGTCCTTCCATCCCATATCCTATTAAAAAGTCCTACCCCAGCCTTTCTGTAGCCCCCTTCAGGTACTGGGAAGTCAGTATGAGATCCTCCCTGAGCCTTCTCTTCTCCAGGCTGAACAACCCCAACTCCTTCAGCCTGTCCTCAGAGGGGAGGTGCTGCAGCCCTCTCATCATCTTCATGCCCTTCCTCTGGACCTGCTCCAACAACTCAATGTCCTCCTTATGTTGAGGGCTACAAAGATGCCTTTGGGCTGCAAGCTGTGACTCCCCAGCTGTAGCTGACACCAGTTCAGAGCTTGGTGTAGGAGTCATCCAGCTCCTATTTTTGTTCCCAAGTGTCTGGCCAGGGCTGCCTGGTGTCCTGTGGTTCAGTTTGTTGTCTGGGCATTTTCCATCACCCAACACATGATGAAAACCAGTGATTTAGGTTTTAGAGGAAAAACCATTTTGGGAAAGGACACAAATCTATAAATGAAAATGAAAACTGTGGGTCGAGGGCACACACAGGTTGCAAGGATATTTTAAAAAGTGCTTGTAAAATTGTCTTCAGGTAGAAAAAATGGAACCCATTTTGTTCTATATTTGGGTACTGGGATGTGGTGGGCTTTTTCCTCTGTGTGTGTGTTTTGTTTTGAGAAGATTGGAAGAGTTTTAGGGCTGTGTGGTGCTGTGCATTTATGACACATTTTAAATGTCTATAACATAAATAGTTTTAACATCTGAAGGATTGAATGTCAGGCTATTGACACATTAGAAAGGCACAAAGGGAATGCAGCCTGGCAGACTGGGGCTGGTTTGGAGAATTAATAGGACATCTGTATCATTTAGCCCAGTGGGAAATAACACAGGATGTTGCCTTGTAATTTTTTACTGCTGTATAATAAAATGCAACCATAACAAGTGCAGTTTGAGCAAGGAACAACTGTAGATTCTGGATTTCATCCACTGTGCCTTTACCACTTATCTTAGGTTAACTTGGCCTCTCCAACAAGAGTTTTGACTGGGCACAGGTTGAATGTGGAGACTTTAAAGAAAGAGATCCCACTATGCCACCTTTTAATTAGCATTGTACCTCTTCTGAACCCTTTAAATCACTTAAATCCTAGGTTGAACTGTCCTGGAAGGGGTCTGTTCTGCATTTCTGCTGCTCAAGAAGGTCTTGGATGTTTGCTTTCCCTAATGGTCTTACTGCGATAGTGTTCTGTCTTTGATAAGAACTGGATCAATATTTCATAAAATGGTTTAGGTTGGAAGGAACCTTAAAGATCATCTAGTTCCAACCCCCCTGCCATGGCCAAGGACATCCTGCACTAGATCAGGTTGCTCAAAACCTCATCCAGCCTGGCTTTGGATGTTTCCAGGGATGGAGTCTCCACCATCTCTCTGGGCAACCTCTTCCACTGTCTCACACCCCTCATGGTGAACACTCCAGTCCTTCCATTTTTTCCCCCCATTTTGCCTCTACGCAGGTTCCACACACCTCTTTTCCCCCACCTCCTTCCTCTGCCCCACACCAACCCTTCTCCAACCCATTTTTCCCCAAATCACCCACCCCTGGACTCCCTGGAGAGTCCTCCCCTCCCCAGCTGTTCCAAATCAGCCCACCCACCCCCTCTCCTATTTAACAGTAGTGGGGAAAACCAGGAGGCACCATTTGCCCCCCATGTGGGGTTTGTTTGGTGCTCCTCCTGGTCTCTCTGCTGCAGGACATCACTGGTGAGTTGCATTTTGCCAGGGGCCATGGTGGGAGGAGAAAGGCTGGGGGCCTGCTGGGGCTTAGTCTTCATGTAGCTGCCTTTCTTCTTGCTTCTGAAAGTACTTAAGGACCAGTATATTACTTTGAGGGAAAAAAAAATAAAAGTCCTGCTTTCTCCTCCAGAAACAGTTCCAAGGTCTTGCTTAACCCCAGCATCCACTCTTCAGCTGTGCGCAGGAGCTGGTTGAGACAAACAAGTGACCTTTCTCTCCTCAAACTCAATGCATTTCACAGATGTGTATGGGTTTGGATGGAGTTTCAGAGGTTCTGTTTGACATATTAGAATGAGGGAAGTCCTTCAGGAGGGAGAGCAACATCCCACTGGCTTCCCTTGGGGAATAGGTGAGGTTTAAGTGCATGCTCTGCATGATGCAGAGCAGAAGCATGACTTCAGCATGCCTTAGCTAACTCTTGCCGTCATGGTGTTGGGCTGTGTCTGCTTTTTCTTCTTTTTTTTCCACCCACCATAATTTATTTTTTAACCTTCTTTGAAGTCTCTTTCTCATTTCACTGAAAAGAGAAAAAGATCTTTTGAAACTGTTACAAACCCAAAGCTTTCTGGTTTAGTTGGCTGGATGTGTTTATGGTTGGACAGATTTAATCTTGGAAATTGGAGCCATTTGCAAATGTGATGAGCATTTTGCTTTAGTTTCTGGATGTGTTTATGGATGGAGAGATTTAATCTTGGAAATTAGGGTCACTTACAAACGTGATGAGCATTTTATTAGGGTTGTCTTTCTATACCTAAAAAAAAAAAGAAGTTGTATTGCTATGAAAACTTTTGTATAACATGAAGGTGAAAATATAGTATGTGGTTTGTTTCCTTACTGGGAAGGATGTAATGGTTGATAGAGTAGTTTGGGTTAGAGGGAACCTTAAAGATCAACTAGTCCAAATCCCCCTTTAACAGGTATGACCTGCTCCATTTCTGTTACACAGTAGTGTTAAAATGAGAGCAGGTAACCCCTCTCTTCCAAACTGTTCATCTGTTATGTCTGCCATATATTTAGACTGAATCCTTTCTCAGATGCTATGGATTTGTCTGTTGCAGGGGAAATTAATGGGATTTTACCATTTGCTTGGAGAAAGAGGGGACTGGACTTTCTCCTGCTCTGTTTGGCAGGAAGCAATGAGGAGCTTTCCTGTCTGCTCAGTTTAAATACTGCCTCTTTTTAAGTGCTTTTTTTTCTTTTTTTTAGATTTATTTTTTGGCAGATAGCCTAATTTGTGTTACTGCAATATAGTATGTTGGAAAACTGAAGAGGTTAATGTTTAGTGCTGTGATACACAACCATTACAGTGTCTCTAATGTTTTGGGTTTGTTTCTTTTTTTTTTTTTAATGTTAAGCATTCTTAACATGAGTTGCAGTGAGTTCCCTGCACTTGATAGGGATTACTTTAGCATCGCTTTTAATATTTTATGCACCTCCAGTTGTTAGCCAAATCTAAAAGCATCATTCAACTTGCACCCCCCTGCTCTCTCTCCCCTATCCTTGTACGAAGCACAACAGAATCAGAGAATGGTTTGGGGTGGAAGGGACCTTCAAGATGATCTAGTTCCAACCCCCACGCCATGGGCAGGGACACCTTCCACTAGACCAGGTTGCTCAGTGCCTCATCCAGCCTGGCCTTAAACACCTCCAGGAATTGGGGAGGCATCCACAACCTCACCATAAAGAATTTCTCACTCCTCACCATAAAGAATTTCTTTTTTAGATCCAGCTTGAATTGCTCCTAGTCCNGATCCAGCCTGAACTCTCCCAATTTCCATCCATTGCTCCTAGTCCTGCCTGGCCTTAAACAGCTCCAGGGTGTCACTTTTTTTGCCTCTCCCTCCTTCTTTCCCCCCCCCAGGCAAACAAAATTCCCCAAGCCATTATTTTCGGGGGGATGGATAACTCAAGGTCCAGTTCCAGGCTTGGCAGTAGAATATCTGGAACTGTTTATGGTATACTTTTGTAGCATGGTGCACTTTTAGAATCATAGAATGGTTTTTGTTGGAAGGAGCTTTACAGATCATCCAGGTGTCCCATGGGCAGGGACATCTCCCACTAGACCAGGTTGCTCAGTGCCTTATCCAGCCTGGCCTTAAACACCTCCAGAGAGAGGGTCCAATGAGGTGACTCTATATTTTAGCAAAAAAGGCTTTTCACAAGTTTCCTGATGGACAGCCTTAAACTAACCCTGTGTGCTTTTTTTGTGGCTCATTCTGTGTGTGTTGATGACTAAGATCAGGCTGCTTGGCTTTTTGCATTGAAGGCAGCTGCTAGAGGGTGAGCATCCCTTCCTGATGGATTCTCCTCCCAGCCTTTGCTGGTGCAGAGCAGAAAGTGTTTATCATTGCTCTCTCTACTGGCAGCTTCTGTTTCAGCAAGGAGGTGCAGCAACATACTGCTTTGCACATTAATTATCCTTCTTCTTGGCATCTACTGATGCAGGGGCAGTGTAGATGCATTATTTCCAGCCCAGAAATCAACCCAATCCTGGGCTGCATCAAGAGGAGTATGACCAGCAGGTTAAGAGAGGTGATTTTTCCCCCTCTACTGGACTCTGGTGAGAACCCACCTGGAGTTACTGTGTCCATTTCTGGAGCCCTCAACAGAAAAAGGACATTGATCATCTTCATGGCCTCCCCTGGACCTGCTCCAACAGCTCAAAGGGCTNGTTGTGGATGCCCCCTCAATCCCTGGAGGTGTTTAAGGCCAGGCTGGATGAGGCACTGAACAACCTGGTGTAGAGGGGAGGTGTCCCTGCCCTTGGCAGGGGGGTTGGAAGTAGATGATCTCAAAGGTCCTTCCTAACCCAAACTATTCTATGATTCTAAGAAATTCTTTCCTGTGAGGGTGGTGAGACACTCTCCACACAGGGTGGTTGGAACTTGATGGTCTTGAAGGTCCCTTCCAGTCCAAACCATTCTGTTATTCAGTGAGTCTATAACAGGAATCAGAGTTAAAGCAGTGTTCCTTGAGTTTGTTTATTCTGTCTTTTGCCAGTTCCCTGTAGTTTCTTGCAGAGCACCCACTGCCAGTGAGCACTGACCAGTGCTCTGCTAGGGACTTTGGAAGATCTTTGCTGTGCAGGAAGCCCTTTATTTTCCCCTTATTCTTTTAGTAAGGACAAGAATTCCCCAAACTGCATTTGAAACCTGCATAGAAGTAGCTGCATATGGGAGACTCAAGGTTATACTTTTGGCATTTTGGGAAGGAAAGATGAGAAAATCCACTCCCATTATGATTAAATAAAGGTGAACTGGGAGGAGAACAAGTGCTGAATCCTAAAGTGACACAGATGAGCCATAAAGAGCTATATTTTGTGCTTTCTCTAGCTCCTTATGCTTCTGGCAGAAAGGAAGTCTGAGGTATCATAAATGAAGCAAAGATTTCTGTTTTAATTTCATTAGAAAAACCTTTACAATTTAATAGGGGTAGCAAACATGAGCTTCTTCAGGCCAGGCAAACCTCCATTTCTCTGCTCTGTGCTTCTGGCATGGAATCAGTTATTCTCCTAAAGCTTCTTGGAACCAAGTGGATGTTTTGCTAGAAAACATAAGCAGAGTAGTCTAAACAAATGACATTTTTTTTCCTTGAAATAAAGGATATGGATGGCCTCGTGAGGTGTTGCCTGGTCTGCTTTGTATTTAGGAAAGTGCCTTTTCTGACTGAAACTCTAGATATTTGATGGAAATCCAAGGCTGAGAACAGCTGACATCCAGAGACTTTGTCATTCCTAGAGTAAAAATAATAACTGGTCTTGCCCTGTTTGACTGTAAATTTCTTGGATGGTCCAAAAACCTGTTTATTGCCTAGAAATGCTGACAGGAGACCTAGAATAGGTCTCTGTTTTTTCTTTCAGAGCATCCATACTTGCCCATTATGGAGAAATCACTCAAAAAGCAGAAGGCATGCTGGACTCTTAGGCCTTTTTTTAAGTTTTAATTTACTTGTCTGACTTCCAAGGTTACTGAAGGCAAGTGGTTGCTCTTTTAGTACATAAATAAGATGAAATATGTGTTGGAGACCAATGTGGCAGCCTCCTCCCTCTCATACTCAGAGGGGAATACATAGATCTGGGGTTAAACTTCCCATTTCTGACATGGAAGATTAAAGTAAGGCCACTCAGGACCCGCTGAGACATGAAATCAGAGCCCTATTAGAATTTCTTTACCCTACAAACTTTTTAAGGTATAGCTTAGCCCAGAGTGTGTTGGGACCACAGACGTAGCGGTGAAGATCTCCTGCAGTCCCTGTAGGGAAAGGCTTAGGGTCTGGCCCCAGTTTTATTCTGTTTTAATCAGACTTTGTAGGTTTTAATTTTGATACACTCCTTTCAAATGAAATTACCTGTGTTCTCCCCTACAGGTTGTGGAAAACAGGCTTGACTTGTGGTTCATGTTAAGCAAAATTCAGGCAGGAGGTCTGATTCCTATTTTCCTTGTGTGTGTGATTTTAAAATGTTATTGGAATTTCTAATAGTTTAATTGGGGTGGCATGGGGTCCAGGGGGCCTGTTCTGTCCAGCTTGACTCTGACAACAGTGATTGCCACAAAAGTTTCTTCTGTAGAAGTCCCAACAGTGAAGAATCATAGAATAATTTGTGTTGGAAGGGACCTTAAAGATCATCTAGTTCAAACCCCCTGCCATAGGCAGGGACACATCCCACTACACCAGGTTGCTCAGTGCTTCATCCAGCCTGGCCTTAAACACCTCCAGGGATGAGGGAGCATCCACAGCCTCTCTGGGCAACCTTTTCCAGTGTCTCACCACCCTCACCAGAAAGAATTTCTTTCTTAGATCCAGCCTGAATCTCCACTCTTCCAGCTTACATCCACTATTCCTAGTCCTGCCATCACATATCCTACTAAAAAGTCCTACTCCAGCCTTTCTGTAGCCTCCTTCAGGTATTGAGAAGCTACTGTGAGGTCCCCCCTGAGCCTCCTCTTCTCCAGGTTCAACAACCCTAAACCTTTGCATAGCAGGAGGTTTGTGAGCACCTAAAAAGTCCTCAGAGGCGAATATAAATTGTTCATAATTTTTTTCTCATTTTTGTTTCCAGAAATGCTGAATTGGGTACACTGCAGGAAACAACACGTGGATTTTTAGCACCTGAAGAACAAGACAAGGTAATTACTGGACCATAGAGTCCAGCTTAATTTTTTTAGCTATCCTAAAATATTTAGCTTGTCCTGTTGGTGTTGCCTGTTCCTCTCTGCATGTGGGTTTTGTTTATATTCAGTTTATTCAGTTATACAGTGTTTTCTTTTTTTCTTGAGATTATTGCTTTATGGAAGGGTATCAGGGGAACATGAAAATGCTGAAGCAAGTTGGTAGAGGATAGAAAACTGAATGAAGTGGTGAAAAATGGGGTGAGGGGGAAATAAGGGTTACATGTGTTAGCGCAAAAGGTTGTGGACTTCAGTGTGTTTACAAGGTCATCTAGCACAGCAGGGTGGGCAAGGATTGAAGTTCATCAGTGTTGTGGCCTCCTCGTGTTTTGGTGGCACTGAGTAAGTGTTGGGGTGGTGCACCCTGCTCCAGCGGTCTTCTGCTGCCTGCAGAACTCTTGAAATTGAGTTCCTTGATCCTCCTGGGCTGTGACATTTTGCTTGGGCAATGCAGCTTGACAGAGCTGTGGCTCACTTGCTGGTGTTAAACAAAATGTTGGGCATCAAACTTTCATGAGCCACTTTGCCAGGGGCTGCATCTTGAAAGGCTCAGGCTTGGAAAAGCAGCAAGGAGAGTCATGCAGCTCACTGCCATTGCCATCTCCTGTGTTTTCCCTTGCTTTCATTCCAAGGCTGAGAGGTGAGCACCCTTCTGGGACCTTGTTTTGCGCTTTAGTCCTTCCAGGAGACAAGTGATGTAGAAGTCGGCCAAGGAGGGCATGGCCCTGTTGAAGGGTGTTTTTGCTTCAGCCTGTGCTACCTTGAAATGATAAAGAAGAGGGATCAGGACCCCATATCTGCCTCGGAGCTTATGTATGGCGTCATTAATACTGTGGGCAGCCCAGGGAACCTTTCAGTTTCATTACTAGGCAGTCCACAGTCTGGAGAGCAAATGTGGAGACCTGTACATTTGGGTATATCAAAGCAAACATAGAATAATAGAATTGTTAGGGTTGGAAGGGACCATAAAGATCATCTAGTTCCATTTAGAAACACAAATGGGGGGTGTTTTAAGGTGTTTAAGGCCAGGCTGGATGAGGCACTGAGCAACCTGGTCTAGTGGGAAGTGTCCCTGCCCATGGCATGGGGGTTGGAACTGTATGATCTTGAAGGTCCCTCCAGCCCAAACCATCCTATGATTCTGTATTTGCAACTTGCTTGCGTTCCTTAGTGTTTTTTCTTAGCAGAACATGCAGGCAACAATTTAATTCAAAATTAGGAGAGCAGAGGAAAAGCGGAAGAAACAGGGATTAGCTCTGTGAGTAAATAAAGACTTGGTGAATGAAGTTCTTAGAGAACTAGGCTTTCCTGTAGTTTGAGCTCACAGTGTTTTGAGTTACTTTCCTCTTGCTAATTGTGTGATTTATTTAGTTGAGTACTTCCATTAGATTTTAGGTGTCCTTTAAAACTCTGTAAAGCTTTGTGTCACCTTGTCAGCCAGTTCCTCTTCCCTAGGACTGTCCTTTCACAGATGTAGTGTGATTTTACTGAGGATTCAGGCTATTAATTAATTTCAGGATGTCTATTTGTCTATATTGAAGAAGGAAGATGGAAAAATCTGATTTTTTTTTTTTTAATTTTTAAAAAAATTATTTCCTAAAGGGAGTGATTGTTTAATCTGCATGATAGTGAGGGAGAAAAAGGTTATAAAGTAAGACACAGGTTGTTATGAAAGAGAAAGACCATGTTCCACTGAGTTTCTCTATTTTACTGCTTGTTTTATAATGAGGTGAAATATTTATATTTTCTGTGCAATTTAAAATTATCTCAGCAAATCCAATAAGTTGTGTTTATTTATGCTCTTGGTTCAGTTATAAAGACTTTCTATTTTTATTTTTTTAAAGAGAAAAGTCAGTAGTTCTTCTTGCAATTAAACTAAAAATATCTCCAGTTTCATCAGAGCTAAGTGCTTTCCAAGGACTTGGGATGAAAGTGTCCACACTTTAATGCAATGTGGCTGAAACAGGGGAGTTATTCCCACTTAGCTTCTTAAAAGCTGTGGACACTGTGTTAAAGTTGAAGTAGGAGCAACAGTGCATACAGATATGGTTCTGTGTGTTGCAAAGAGTTGGTTACTCAAGTTCTTATGTTGTATATATCTTTATGCTCATTTTATAGTCTGCTATTTTTACCACCTTCTACTCTTCTCTGGGCTCAGTGTAGGGGAAAGGGACCTGGGGGTCCTGGTGGACAGTAGAGTGACCATGAGCCAACAATGTGCCCTTGTGATCAAGAAGGCCAATGGCATCCTGGCGTGTGTTGGAAGGGGTGTAATCAGTATGTGGAGTGAGGTTCTGTTCCCCCTCTACTCTGCCCTGGTGAGACCACAGCTGGAGTGTTGTGTCCAGTTTTGGGGTCCTCAACTGAAGAAGGACAGGGAACTGCTGGAGAGAGTCCAGCACAGAGACACAGATTATGAAGGGATTGGAGCATCTCCCTTAAGAGGAAAGGCTGAGGGAGCTGGGTCTCTTCAGCTTGGAAAAGAAGAGACTGAGGGGTGGTCTAAGTTATGTTTATCAATTTGGAGAGGGTGAGTGTGAGGAGGATGGAGACAGGCTCTTCTCAGTCACCTCCAATGACAGGACTTGGGGCAATGGGTGCAAACTGGAACACAGGAGGTTCCACAGAAATAGGAGAAAAAACTTTTTCACAGAGAGGGTGAGAGAACAGTGTCCCAGGCTGCCCAGAGAGGGTGTGGGGTCTCCTTCTCTGGAGACATTCAAAACCCATCTGGATGCCTTCCTGTGTGACCTGGTCTAGGTGTTACTGCTCTGGCAGGGGGATTGGACTTCCAATCCCTCATATTCTGTGATTCTGTGATTTTGTTAAAGGGATCCCACAGTCATTGACAGTTAGAATAGGACAACCAGGAGTTCTTTAATTCCTCCATGCTTTAGCAGCATCCTTTCACTTGGTACAGTGTGGCTTGAGGTTGCAATGGCTGGGCTCTCTCCAGCTGTTCCCTGTCCTTCATCTGAGGGCCCCAGAACTGTACATAATACTCCAGATGTGGCCTCACCAGGGCAGAGTAGATGAGAAGAACACCTCTTGACCTACTGCCTACACCCCTTCTAAAACACCACACATCACACCTATTTCATTGTACTAAAGAGGTGCTGGCTGTTCTGCACATGTGCCATCCACACTTCAAGGAGGTATGACTTTGATGGGGTTGTTCAACCCCTTGATCACGAGCTTTTTAGGGGTGGGATGGCGATCATGCTGTGCTGTTTGCTTTGGTGAGTGGGATCCAAATCTTCAGAAACCCAGACTGTCCTTTTATCCCCTGTGTGGACAAGCCAACGTGAGGGTTCCCAAGGCTCAAGGGCATCAGGAGCATTCACTTCTTTTGTTCTCTGTGCTTTTTTTTTTTTTGCTTTTTTTTTTAACCAGCTGGCCGTGACATTAAGATTTCTAATTAATTTAGAAACCACAGGCAGTTGAGGAGAGTGAGCAATGGAATAACTGGGCCATGGGGCAGAGTAAAAGCACATCAATTATTCAGGCAGTTGCTGCTGCTTATTCCCTTCCCAGAGCTGGGCTGGCTGTCACTGTGTGTCAGGGATGCTGCTAATGCCCTTCAGAATTTACATGCATAAACAGTGGCCTTTTAAAATCTGCAGGAGGATAACTTCAGCATTTCCAATTGTAGCTGCCAGCAGCCTGCTATGTCTGGCCAGAACTGGAGGCTCCCACCACTATTTTGGATGCCTGGTTCCACATCCTCCAGAAGTCTCTGTTGAGAAGTTCTTCCTTAAAGAGGTTGAAGGGGTACCTTCAAGATGGATTGAAAGAAACAGTCCTGTTTTAAATGCAGGATGGTGTCTGAGAACCTCCTCTCTGGGCTGGTGGAGACCAGAATCTCTTCTCATCACCTATTGCTATTTCATAGAGTGGTTGGGTTGGAAGGTACCTTCAAGATAATCTAGTTCCAGCCCCTCCCATGAGACCAGGTGCCTCATCCAGCCTGGCCTTAAACACCTCCAGGAATTGAGGGGGTATCCACCTCTGGGCAACCTCTTCAGTGTCTCACCACCCTCACAGGAGAGAATTACTTTCTTATCTCCAGCCTAAATCTCTCCTCTTCCAATTTCCATCAATTAGTCCTAGTCCTTCCGTCACAAAACCTACTAAAAAGTCCTACACCAGCCTTTTTGTCTCCCCCTTCAGGGTCTGAGAAGTTACTGTCAGGTCCCTACTGAGCCTTTTCTTCTCCAGGCTGAGCAACCAAAACTCCTTCCGCCTGTCCTCAGAAGGGAGGTGCTACAGCCCTCTCATCATCTTCACGGCCCTCCTCTGGATCTGCTCCAACAGCTCAATGACCTTCTTATGTTGAGGCCTCCAGAAATGGACACAGTAATTCCAGGTGGGGCCTCACCAGAGCCCAGTAGAGGGGCAAATTGACCTCTCTTGACCTGCTGGTCACACTTCTCTTGATGCAGCCCAGGACTGGGTTGGCTTCTGGGCTGCAAGCACACACTGTTGTCTCATGTTGTGTCCACTGACACCCCCAAATCCTTCTCTTCAGGGCTCCACTCAAGCCACTCCTCACCAAGACTCTATCTATGCTTAGGATTTCCCAGCCTAGGTGCAGGATCATGTACTTGGCCTTAATGAACTCCATGATGCCCCTGACTGTGTGATGCAGGGATGCCATAGATGTCACTGGGGCTGCTTTACTTACGGAGATGATGAGCAAGGAGCATCATCTTTCTCCTCCTTGCTTCTGTGGCCATTTCACATTTTGCACTTTTTCTCAGCAGTGGGAAAATGTTTGAAAACAGAAGCTTTTCTCACTGCAGGGAATTTAACTGCCAGGACTGTGGTGATGGTTTCGTATGAACACACACACTGCAGTGTCACTTTGTGGATGCTCCAGCAAGCAACACTGATTTCTCTACTGAAACAGCAAAGACACTGAAAATATGGGAACCTGTTGGATTTTTTCTGACATAGGCTACAAGCAGAGCATGAAGCCTTATTTTCCTGGCTGGCTGGCATAGTTATCTCTGCTGCTGGAGGCAGACACCTTGGCTGCTGTTTTTTTTAAACAGGGAACTAATTTGTGGAGGTGATGAAATGAGAAGTGATCCTCTCCATGTCTGTGTTGTGCCTGCAAAATGACCAGCTTTGGTTGAGAAAATCCTGGCTGTAATTAGTGGTGAAAGGCTTTCTTCTCCCATCTCTCCAGCCATTTGTGAGTCACTTCTCCCAGTGGAAACTTCCTCCTCAGAGAGCCAGATTTGAAAGAGGTACCACACATTTCCTCTATAAGCAGTGGTTGCAACTTAAACACTTGGAATTACATGAAGCATCTCCCTCTATTAGCATTTCATGTTGATCCTGGTGATACCAGCTGAGGGTAGGACAGGATCAACAGATACTAAACAAAAGAGAATAAGAGCCAGGATCTTCTTAGTGACCTCCAATGACAAGAGGAAGTGAGTGCAAACTGGAAGACAGGAGGTTCCACAGAAATAGAAGAAAAAAACTTTTTCCCAGTGATGGTGAGAGAAGAGTGTCTCAGGCTGCCCAGAGAGGGTGTGGGGTCTCATTCTCTGGAGACATTCAAAACCCATCAGAATGCCTTGGTCTGGGTGCTTCTGCCCTGGCAGAGGGATTGGACTAGGTGATCTCTTCAGGTCCCTTCCAATCCCTGCTATTCTGTGACTCAGTGTGATTTGCCTCATGTGTCTGGTGGCAAAATTTTAACAGTTTTCAGAATATCCTTCAGGCTGGGAAAGGGGAATTGCAGGAGTTGATGCCAAGATTTATTTCTTGAGAGAGGGCTGCTTAGAGGGTCCCTTGGGATTCAGTGCTAATGTAGCATTTAAAACATTGTGTCAACACTGGAAATGACAAATGCTTTCCTTAACTTGTGAGAAGTGTGCCCGAAATTACATGCCTGTGTGTGCTTGAGTCTTTTCTCAAAATGGTCCATTTCTGCTATGAAAGCTCATTGCTCTACTAGGAGATCTTAGAATGATAGAGTGGTTTGGATTGGAAGGGCCCTTCAAGATCATCTAGTTCCAGCCTCCCTGCCATAGAGAGGGACACCTCCCACTAGACCAGATTGCTCAGTACCTCATCCAGCCTGGCCTTAAACACCTCCAGGGATTGAGGGGGCATCCACAGCCTCTCTGAGCAACCTCTTCCAGTGTCTCACCCCTCTCACCATAAAGAATTTCTTCCTTTCATCTTGCTAACTTTGAGACCCTGCTTTATGTCATAGGAGGGCCATGAAGATGAGAGGGCTGGAGCACCTCACTTCTGAGGTCAGGCTGATGGAGTTGGGGTTGTTCAGCCTGGAGAAGAGAAGGCTCAGGGGGTCCTCAGAGCAGCTTCTCAATAGCTGAAGGGGGCTACAGAAAGGCTGAGGTAGGACTTTTTAGTAGGATATGGTATGGCAGGACTTGAGGTAAATTGGAAGAGGAGAGATTCAAGCTGGAGAAAAGAAATATTTTTGTTTCAACATGATTTGAATGAAGTCTACTTGAGACAAAAGTTTGAAGAGCTCTCTCCTCTCCCTCTGATGTACCATAAATTGAAGAGTTTAAATGCACTGGAGGCATTGCCCTGTGCTTTATTGCTTTGCTTTTATTGATGGGCTGTATTTGCTCTTACACAATCGGGTTAATTTCAACTCCATAATTTGTTTGACAGATGTTTTTTACTTAGGTTGAAGGCTGAGTTAAGGAGTCTTTATGGGGTGGAAAGTTTATTTCCTGCAGTTTTCTTCAGATCTTGGTTCCTCTCCCCAATAAGTTTGAAGAGACTCAGATAAAGTTGCCCTTGGCCAAGCTGGGAAGATGCAACCTGCCAAGTACCTGTAGGGAGAAACATGAGGATTCATTAAATTACAGACAGCATTTCAACATTTTAGTGTCCTGCTAAAAGGACATGTTGGATCTCTTGAAAAATGTAAGATGATCTGATGCCTCTTCATTTCCAAAAATGAGAACAAAATTGGAACAATCATTACAGCTCTATTAAAATAAGAAGGTATGCGATGTACAGCACCAGGCATGTATTTTTTTCCCCTATAAATACACCCCCAAGGAATCATTCTATTTTTAAGGTGAGCTTCATATTATGATAATGTAAAAGAAGTCTATAATTTATAGTTTCAGTTGGAGGTGAAGGAATTTAACATGTCACATTCTCTATTCACTACCCCAGCAGTCAAGACTAACAGACTCTTCCTTCACCTTCACTGTCAATCATTTAGAAAGACCAATTATGGATTTATTTTAAAAATACATGTGTCTAAAGAGAAAATGCAGCAGAAGGAGATTCAAAAGCCCATTTCTGGAGCCCTCAACATAAGAAGGACATTGAGCTGTTGGAGCAGGTCCAGAGGAGGGCCATGAAGATGATGAGAGGGCTGGAGCACGTCCCTTCTGAGGACATGCTGAAGGAATTGGGGTTGTTGAGCCTGGAGAAGGTTCAGGAGATACCGCATAGTAGGTTCTCAGTACTTTAAGGAGGCTTCAGAAAGGCTGAGGTAGGAATTTTTAATAGGATATGTGATTTGAGGACCAGGAATAATGGTTGTAAAGTGGAAGAGGGAAGATTCAAGCTGGAGATAAGGAAGATATTCTTCAGGGTGAGGGTGGACAGACACTGGAAGTGGTTGCCCAGAGAGGCTATGGATGTCTCCTCAATCCCTGGAGGTGTTTAAGGCGAGGCTGGATGAAGCTCTGAGCAACCTGGTCTAGTGGGAGGCGTCCCTGCTTATGGCAGGGGATTGGAACTAGTTGATCTTGAAGGTCACTTCCATTCCCAACCATTGTATGATTCTATGTTGGTATTTGAGTCTTGGTGGTACAGAACCTTTTGTGTATGCTGAAAAAATAAGGAGGATTTGGGCTGGATAGAAATTACTTTTCGTTCTATTAGGCTTTGGAATTCCTAGCCTTAAGTTCTCCAATTCTACTTTAGCACTGAATTTAGAGGCAACTGTTTCCTTTTAAGATGTAGGATATAATTACATTGACCTCTGTTTCACTGGTACTAAATATTCAACGTTGCTCCAAAAAAAAAAAATCCACAGAACTGGAATTAGAAAATCAGATTCTTTATTGAGATGCATAAATAGACTCCCAGGTCTAGCAGTTTGGTTTTAAAGTAGCAGCAGCATTCCTTTGGGGTAGGCTTCTTATGACAAAATATACACCACCAAAGTTAAATATAGTTTAACTAATATGATCAGACTGATTTGGAGCAAAGGTGGGTCAACACCAAGTGCTTTGGAAAATCTCATCCCAGCTCTCTAGGGATTAAGGCTGCAAGTGCAGAACGTGATTGGTAAATCATGCTGAGGAAGCAGAAGGGATGCTTCCCAATGGAGAGATGGGTTAGATGGAAAAGAGGAGCATGGAACCAGCTGAAAGGAGTAAGAATGATCTACATCCAGATGGGGAAATATCCAGCTTTGTCCAAGGCATGAGATTTGGAAGGTAACCAGCTTGGTTGCATCCATGAAGATGGTGAGAGGGCTGGAGCATCTCCCTTATGAGGACAGGATAAAGGAGTTGTGGTTGTTCAGTCTGGAGAAGAGAAGGCTCAAGGGAGACCTTACAACAGCTTCTCAATACCTAAAGGAGGCTAAAAAAGGGCAGGGGTAGGAATTTCAATAGGATATGTGATGGCAGGACTAGGAGGAAGGGATGTAAATAGTAGGAGGGGAGATGCAGGCTGGAGAGAAGAAAGAAATTCTTTGCTGTGAGGGCGGTGAGTCACTGGAAGAGGTTGCCCAGAGAGGTTTTGGATGCCCCCTCAATCCCTGGAGGTGTTTAAGGCCAGGCTGGATGAGGCACCGAGCAACCTGGTCTAGTGGGAGGTGTCTCTGCCCATGGCAGGGGGTTGGAACTAGATGTAGATGCTCTTTAAGGTCCCTTCCCACCCAACTATTCTATGATGGAGTTGCTTCCCCCATCAGTTGTGTTGTCCCAGTATGAGGTGTGTGCAGTTTACTGGTGTCCTGCCTCCTCTCAGTGCCAGCTGGGTTATGCCGAGCCCCCAGAGGAAGGCATCCTTCCCAGTCTCTGTGTTATTTAAGAATCACTTTGCCTCTTTGCAGCTTATTCCAGTGACAGA
Organism: Turnix velox; assembly: GCA_013400935.1. Taxonomy (NCBI): domain Eukaryota; kingdom Metazoa; phylum Chordata; class Aves; order Charadriiformes; family Turnicidae; genus Turnix; species Turnix velox. The sequence continues at coordinate 34,163 of VZTY01015152.1, forward strand.
TTCCCCAATGAAGCTTCCTCTTGGACCATGTGTTTGCAATTTGAAGAGCAATTCCTGCTATTAAAAGAAATTTGAAATCTAGCATGAGCAGTAAGTTTTTACCCATTAATATAGAACAACGTGGTGGGGTTTTAAAAAAATTTTTTTGGAAAAACACACAGCTGCTTTACTTTGGAGCACGTGCATGACTGAAACCTCCTGGGTTGCTTTTCGTGACCCAACGGTTGGATACAGGAACACAAACACAAAGTCAGACAGTTGATGTGAATTATTGAGGCCATCCTTGGAGACTGAAATCTGCACGTCCATGTTCTGCAGAGCCTGCAAAAGACTGGATAGACATTTTGTTGGCATCTGTGTGTGTCCCTGGGCTGGGCTTGGTGCCTGTGGGTAAGAAAAAAAAAATCCTAATGAATGCTCGAGGCAGAGGGTTGGGTAAACAGATGGATAAGGATGACATTCAGAATAGGATGGGCCAGAGTAGAAGGTGATGAAGGGATTGGAGCATCTTCCTTCTGAGGAAAGGTTGAGGGAGCTGGGTGTCCTTAGCTTGGAGAAGACTGAGGGGTGAGCTCATTCATGTCTATAAATATGAAAAGGTTGAGTGTGAGGAGGATGGAGCCAGGCTCTTGTCAGTCACCTCCAAAGATAGGACTTGGGGAAATGGTTGCAAACTGGAACCCAGGAGGTTCCCCAGAAATATAAAAAAATCTTCTTGGGGTGAGGGAGAGAGAAGAGTGTCACAGGCTGCCCAGAGAGGGTGTGGAGTCTCTTTCTCTGGAGACATTCAAACCCTGTCAGGATGCCTTCCTGTGTGATCTGGTCGAGATGTTCCTTCTCCATCAGGGAGATGGGACTAGATGATCTCTTGAGGTCCCTTCCAATCCCTGTTATTCTGTGATGGTTATGTTAAGTGCAATGTGCAGAAGTCACAGTACATCAGCTGGCTAATTGGCACTAAATGATTTGTGGGCATCTCAGCAGAGGTGAGATTTATGGAGGTTTGAAGGAGAACAGTGTCATGGCTCTGCAGCTCTCTACTCTTCACCTGCAGGAAGAGGAACTATAGGAAAAGCAGGCTGCTAGTCTGGCTGGTGGTCACACGTGGGTGGGTGTGAGGACTTGTCTCCCCATCTTAGAAGCCTTTCATGTTACTCCAGCCCCAACACAACCTTCCAGAGATAGAGTTGAACTGAAAGTAGAGTGGATAGAACACTGGAAAAGGCTGCCAGAGGGGTTGTGGGGTCTCCTTCTCTGGAAACATTCAAACGTCATCTGGATGCCTTCCTGTGTGACCTGGTCTAGGTGTTTCCTGCTCTGACAGGGGGATTGGACTAGATTGATTTCTTGAGGTGCCTTCCAGTCCCTGAAATTCTCTGTGATTCTGTGATTGTTGTCCGGTATTACTTTTCTATGTATTAATTTTATTTTTCTATTTTTACTTATGTATTTTTTCTTTCTGTTTTGTTTTCTTAACTCTTTTTTTCTTTACATTCTCCACAGAATCTCTCTAATGAGACAGGGGAGCCAGATGCTGCACTGCATATGGCAGTTCTTAAGGCAGCTGAGAATCTGGCCTGATATTTAGCAGTTGCTCAGTACTTTCATCTTCAAAGTGCAAACATTAATTAATTCTGCTGGAGAGCCCACAAGAAAGTACTGCTGTACTTTTCATCCTCCCTGTCAGTGGATGAGAAACTTAACATGAGCCACCAGCGTGCACTTGCAGCCCAGAAGCCAACCCAATCCTGGGCTGCAGCAAGAGAAGTGTGACCAGTAGGTAAAGAGAGGTGATTTTGCCCCTCTACTGGGCTCTGGTGAGACCCCACCTGGAGTTACTGTGTCCAGTTCTGGAGCCCTCGACCTAAGGAGGACATTGAGCTGTTGGAGCAGGTCCAGAGGAGGCCATGACAATGAAGAGAATGCTGGAGGATCTCCTTTCTGTGGACAAAAGGGGTTGGGGTTGTTGAGCCTGGAGGAGAGAAGGCTCAGGGGGGGCCTCA
>VZTY01015152.1:36286-63392 GCA_013400935.1 Turnix velox
GGATGAGGCATTGAGAAACCTGGTCTAGTGGGAGGTGTCCTGCCTATAGCAGGGGGGTTGGAACTAGATGATCTTGAATGTACCTTGCAACCCAAACCATTCTATGAAACTACTCTTTAAAAGGTCATGGAGAACAGGGAAGATACCTGAAAACTGGAGTAAAGACAATGTCACAGTCTTCAAAAAGGGCAAGCATGAAAACCTGGGAAACTAAAGGCCAGTTAGCCTCACCTACATCCCTGGAAGGGACTGATAAGCTTCTTGGATGTCAACAGCTCAATGTCCTTCTTACGTTGAGGGCTCCAGAGCTGGACACAGTAACTCCAGGTGGGGTCTCACCAGAGCCCAGTAGAGGGGTCAAAATCGCCTCCCTTGACCTGCTGGTCACACTTCCCATCAGTATCCGTTGGCTCTTTCAGCACTGAATTCTTTTACCTATTTCAAAACAGGTAGGTGAAACATTCCTGCCTGCAGGTTCATTTTCACCGAGATCCTACTGCTAGTTCTTCAAATTTATATCTCAAGTTAGTGAGTTAATGAGACAAGGAAGAAGAGATCATCACTGGGGCGGGTTGTTTTTCCCTGCATGCACGGTCTTTGCTTTTAAGATGGTAAAATAATTTCCAGAGTTGCTGGGTTTTAATTTTCCTGTCTACCTGAAACTTAACAAACTCAGAAAGTCTTCTTGTTCATATCAGGGAACTTTATCTAGGTTTTGAATAGAAGGCAAGCCTGGATAGTCGTAATCACAGAATATCAGGGATTGGAAGCGATCTCAAGAGATCATGTAGTACCATCCCCCTGCTGGAGCAAGAACACCCAGACCAGGTCACACAGCAACCCATCCAGATGGGGTTAGAATGGGAAACCCCACACCCTCTCTGGGCAGTTAGTGCCACAGTGCCACTGTTCTTTCACCCTCACTGTGAAAAAGATTTTTTTCTTCTTTTTCTGTGGAACCTCCTGTGTTCCAGTTTGCTCGCATTGCCCCTTATCCTATCATTGGAGGTCACTGGGAAGAACCTAGCTCCATCCTCCTGACATCTCCCTTTCCATATTTATAAACATGACTGAGGTCACCCCTCAGTCTCTCTTTCTCAGATATGTTTATCTGAGTCATTAGGGTTCCCTCCTATCCCACCACCTTGGGAATGAAAAAATAAACTCAGTGAACCTCGATGAGAGAAATTTGTGATGAAGTCCCACAGAATAGAGAAGCTTTGCAAGTAGATGGGTTTTTGTGTGCTATGTGATCTTAATTTTATGGGCCCCTGTTGTTCAGTGTTTCCTTCCCAGTAACTAGAAGTTGCATTAAATATTAAACCAATGATGTGATGATTCATAAAGAGGGTCATGAGCTCCATATGTGAATTAGAAATTGAAACTCCAGCTGGGTTCAACTAGAATCCATGTCATATGTCCAGGATCAGAGAGCTCTAGAATCTTCAAATAATTAGTGATCAGCAGAAGGGAAAAAAAATCCTATTGAAACAATTTTCTCTTAGAAAAGTCTGTTTCTTCAAACTCAAATTGCTTGTTAAAGCTTATCAGTTCTAATGGCATTTTCCTTTGAGTGGAAAGAAGACAAAAATAATTTGGAGAATGTCAGAATCACTGTTTTTTTCTTAGCATAAAATTCCTTATTTCAAGTTGAAACTCTTTCTGAGTTTTAATAGGGACAGAGGAAAGTCAGGGCTTTTGGTTTTCATGGGATGTAAGTACTTTTCATTAACCTGAGATGACTTTCTGTCTAAAATGTTATTTCACCAAGAAGGAAAAACTTGATTAGGTTTTTCTTGATATCTGCATGTAGTTTGAGCACTGCTTCAGGTTGATTAAAAAAAAAAAAACAAACTAAGGACTTTTCTTTGGATCATGAGATGAATTTTTCCCATTCTTCCCCGTGGAAGAACAGCCTGTCAGTGTTTTGTCGGTGAAACAAAACACTGAGGTTTTGTCCCAGCCATTGCTGGGTTTTCATCCTCTTTTGCATGACAACTAGAAGTCAAGGCTGAAAGATAGCACAGGGATTAAAAAACGACTCCCAACACAAAAGACACATGCATGTGAAGATGATTTTGGGGCTAGAGCATCTCCCTTCTGAGGACAGGCTGAAGGAGTTGGGGTTGTTGAGCCTGGAGAAGAGAAGGCTCAGTGGGGACCTCGGAGTAGCTTTTCAGTACCTGAAGGGGGCTACGGAAAGGCTGGGGTAGGATTTTTTAATAGGACTTTTTATTAGGTTTTGTGATGGAAGGACTAGGAGTGATGGATGCAAATTGGAAGAGGGGAGATTTAGGCTGGAGAGAAGAAAAATTCTTGCCTGTGGGGGTGTTGAGACACTGGAAGAGGTTGCCCAGAGAGGTTGTTGATGCCCCCTCAATCCCTGGAGGTGTTTAAGGCCAGGCTGAATGAGGCACTGAGCAACCTGGTCTAGAGGGAAGTGTCCCTGCTCAGGGCGCAAGCCAAGAGTGGGATGGAAAGACAGTTCCACCCCAAACCATTCTATGATTCAAAGTAATAAGCATAGCAAGCTCTAAGGGCTTTCTTTTTCTCTTTTTTTTTAATTTTATTTTTCAAAGTATTGAATAATTCTGAATAAAAAAGTCAAAGAAGCACCACATAACCCTGCCCATGTAGTCCAGAATGATTATTAAGGTCCCTTCCAACCCAAACCATTCTGCAATTATTCAACAAGGATGCTCCCATGACCTACCTCTATGACTACACAAGCTCAGCTCACCTCTGTGAGAACACTTCAAGTGCTTTTTTTTTTTTCCTTCCCTAATTAATTCTCCATGCATTTTAAGTAATTTATGGTTATTTAAAGTTTTACAATTCTAAAAATTCTTTGTAGAATGAAGCAGATGATATTCTTTTTATTTTTTTGCATAAAAAGTTCTTGAACCCAATGGTAAGGCAGCACAACTGATTAATCACCAAATTTTCCATCATGTCATCTTTAAAGGGTAGTTAAGGAAAGCTCCCTTGTGAAAGATAATTTTTTAAACATTACTGATGTCTGGATTTCTTTGATTTTCCTCACTCTCATTCCACCGCTTCTATTAAAAAGCTTCTTAGCATCCTTCAGAAATTGTCTTATTTAATGAATAGAAAAATAATAACACAACAAGCTGCTAAGTAAGTGTGGCCTTTTGACTAAAATTATAGCTAATAAGCTATGGGACAGGTGTCTCTCCCTAAGGCAGATGCCTGATCTTATAAAAGTGTAGTAGAATAGTTATTAACCTCAACAGGGCAAGAATTTGGCCCATTACAAACTTGATAGGAATTACTGAAGAACAAAGCATCCAGAAATCAAACATTTTAGCCAAGAGTAATGGATGCAAAGTGGAAGAGGGGTGATTTGGGCTGCAGATAAGGAGGAAATTCCATCCTGTGAGTGTGGTGAGACACTGGAAGAGGTTGCTCAGAGAGGTTGTGGAGGTGTTTAAGGCCAGGCTGGATAAGGCACTGAGCAACCTGGTCTAGTGGGAGGTGTCCCTGCCCGTGGCAGGGGGGTTGCAACTAGATGATCTTTGAGTTTTCCTCCAACTCAAACCATTCTATGACTCTATGATCTTCTGGATAATATAAGAACCATCATTAGCTACCAGTAGATTGTGAATTTTTATGGGCTTGATAATATCAGCTCAGGCAAAGCAAAACATAGGATGGGCACATATGAAGGAAAGAACATTAAATGTTTAGACAGCTTGGGTAGTTTGCAAAATAAGCCAAAATTAGTGCCTCCCAGTACTGCATTCCCCTGAAATGCTATTTTAAAGCATGCCATGAGCAGCAGCAACACCTACAGCTGGTCTGCAGGCAAGTCTTGTGTTCAGTTTGTTGGAAGAATGAGACATTTTGGCCACTGAGATACCAATTTACATGCTGGAATTTTGACACTCCCTCTTGAATTACTCCACTTTTCTTTATCATATTCCCTAAATCCTGTTGGACAAAAGGCATCTGTCAGGAGGTCGTGCTGGAATTAGCAGGCAGATCCCATGGATGAAGAAGCTTTGATCTGTGAGGACTTCAGCTCCACAAATCAAGCAGCACCTTGACCAGCTTGCTTGCTGCTCATCAGCCAAACAAGCAAATCCAGTCTGATGAGAGGCTGGGTTTTTTTTTGTGGAGTGCCAAAATAAAGCTCACACCTTCCAGAGGGACAGGGGATTATTTATTAGTGATTATTATTCTTCTGGAAAAGTCTCTTTTCCAGCAAACCATCTTTTTCCCTCTCCTCCCTAGGAATTTCACACACAGCTTTCCAAGATGTCACCAAAGTGTGAGCAGAGTGTTTACATTCCTGCCATCTGTGTGATTCCTGCAGCTGTCTACCTCATCTCAAACCAGATACCAACCTTCCACTTGCATAACCATTTGCATTCTTCCCTAATTGCATGTTTTTAATTCAGTTATTCAGTTTTAATTTTATTTTTTTGAAATTGAGCCTTATTTTTCATCCTTCTCCCCCCCCAAGAAAACTTATTCAAATCTTATTTTAAGTATCCAGTACCTCAGGAGAGTTCATCAGAGACAGTGTTATCTCCATCCCTGGAGGTTTTTAAGAGACAGCTTGACAAAGCCATGGAGACATAAGACCAAGGTCTTCTTAGGAAGACAAACAGAACGGAATTCCACAGAACATCGGGGACTGGAAGGGACCTCAGGAGATCATCTTTGGGGGCATGGAGTCCAACCATCACCTTCATCCTGACAAGAGCTATCACTAAACCACAGCCCCACTCTGACTTGGGGGGGCTGGACCATTAACCTTTCAGATCCTATTCCACCAGCTCTCTCATCCCTCTCAGATCCTGGCATAGGGACAGGAAACATAATTTCCTACTTCTTTCTGAACAAAGTGGTTGCACCCAGGCCACACACCAAGAAAAACATCCCTCATCCATTACAGACTGAATATAGTTGGATTTCCAGAGGTTTGCAGGCACTCCAGGTGTTAAAACTTTGATTCTTCTGCCTGTAGGACCTGCACAAGCTCAACAAGGCCAAGTGCAAGGTCCTGCCCTTGGGCTGGGGCAACCCCAAGCACAGATACAGGCTGGGTGTTGAGTGCAGCCCTGAGGAGAAGGATTTGGGGGTGTCAGTGGATGAAAAACTCAACATGAGCCACCAATATGTGCTTGCAGCCTAGAAGCCAACCCAATCCTGCGCTGCACCAAGAGAAGTGTGACCAGAGAGGTGATTTTCTTCATGGTTTTCCTCTGGACCCACTTCAACCCAGCTCAATGTCCTTCTTATGTTGAGGGCTCCAGAAGTGGACACAGTAACTCTAGTTGGGACCTTACCAGAGCCCAGTAGAGGGTCAAAATCACTTCTCTTGACATGCTAGTCAAGATCTGTAGCATAGATCAGTCCCTGGATGTTCAAATATACTGCTGAGTGTTCTGTTTGAGCAGAGCTTGAGGATTGCAGAACCACTTTTCTGTAGAAAAATGACTTTAATATGATCCAAGTGACATGATTTTCTTCATTGGAAATGCTCTAAGTCAAGCTGTTTGCTGATGTTCCTTGCAGGCCCTTGCAATTCTCCATTTATTCATAAAAGCCCGATTTATAATAGAAATTATCTCCAGTGCTTGTAAATAAGAAATTGGACTATTTCTTTGGGAGTGTTTGTGTGTGTGTATATATTTAACCAGATAATTTTCCACTCATGAAGCAGGAAGGAGTGGCTCTTAGCAATAGTCATTACTTTCCAAAAAGATACTCCAAAAGATGAGAAGAGGTCTCTAGTTTCTTTATCACAGCATGTTTCTCATTTGCAACAAGCAGAGGACCTTGCACTCAGCCTATGGCCAGGCTGGATGAAGCACTGAGCAACCTGGTCTAGTGGGAGATGTCCCATGGAAGCAGGTTGGAACTAGATGATCTTGAAGGTCCCTTCAAGACCCCCAACTCCTTTAGTCTGAGGGACAAGGTTTAGTGGTGGGTTTGGCAGTGTTAGGCTTGAAAGTTGGATTCCATGACCTTAAAGCTCCCTTCCAACCTAGGCAGTTCCATGATACTGCAATTACTTGACTTTAGGAGCTGAGTTATGAAGAAGGGCACCCAACTGGAAGCAGCAGGGATGTCCTGCTCAATAAAAAAAACGAAACACCTGCATGATGCAGCTCAAGCTCAGGCTATTTGAGTATCAACCCAAAAAAAATGGAGAAGAAGCAGTAGGTCGAGCCACAGTTAGGAAAAAAAGTGGGAGTAAACACAAGCAAAAAGCTATTAAAAGAAGTCAGTGCCACAAACCAAGGTGAAATTGTCAATTGCAGTGCCACAAGATGTTTGCTCACCTTAAAAAAAGCTCAGGAGCCATGTTTTTGCTTAGTAAGGCAGGGTTCAGCAGTGAAGACAAATCCAGGCTAGGAAACTGCTCCTCAAAATATAATATGTTGGATGCAACCTAGAAAGTATTTTTAAGAGCCATTAAAAAAAAGAGTTATGTTGCAGGTTCTATACAATACCTTGCGAAAAAAGCTTTTCTTCAGTGAGGTTGCAGCAAGTTTTTCTTCTTCTTGGTCTAAGCACTGGTACTTAAACTCCAATGTAAAAAAAAAATTTAAAAAATCCTATGCTTTGTTAAATATTTTATTGTTTGAATCAAAATGGCTCCGCTATGCTTAAAAATGGGACAGCGGTATCTTTTTTTTATTGTGACTCACTGCAACAAATCTTTGGGAAATCTTTTATCAGCCTTTCACTTTGCAACATCCCACCCCCCCCAGCCATAAATTTTGATCCTGAGGAATTCATTCTGGAATTGGATGTGGCTCTACCCAATTCATTTCTGCTTCCTGAGAATCCAAACATAATTCATGATTCGTGTATAAATTATACACAAGGAGCAAGTGAGCTGAGTGCAGGCTGCACATTGCATTTAAAAAAAACCCCAAGTTTGCTGGGTTGAATTCTCATTTGAAGACGGAGAATGAGCATGGGAAAGACTTCAGAGCTTCCCTTGATAGGAGGGGAAGTGAAAACATGGCAAGCCCAGAGGGAGGAATCTCTGTCAATCCAAAACAAGGGGAAAGAAATATGTGCATTAGTAAACATGAAATTTATATGCAAACCTCAGTTATACTTATTTTCTGCAGAAAATAAGGTAATTAAGACAACCAGAGAGCAGAAGCTGGCACTGCAGAGTTATACACCATGGCAGGAGGGAGATATTTTCTAATTATTTTTCCCCTACCTCTCAGCAGGTTAGTAAAATATCCAAGAAAGTCAGCCCAGACTTTTAAAATAGGTAGAATGATTTAGGAAAAAATATTTAACAGTTCTCAGCTTCTCCAGTTTTCAAAATGTGCCACAAATAGTGAGAATAACAGGAAATTCTGAAGGCTAAGGTCTTTTGAAGAAGTTTTGCATCCTTCACCTTCTAGCTAAAAATTGTGCCTCCAGTCTGCAGAAAGGCAAGACAAGCCCCCTGAATTTGTTTTCATCTCTGCTCTGCTCAGAAGGCAAAAATAAAAAGATCTAGTTGGAAAAGCTCTATGAATTTTGTCATTTCATCAAAGAGGAAAAAAATATTAAGCAAAAATTAAATTTCCCACCAGGAAACCTAAAGGGATTATTTCAGAAAGATTGAGAACTAGTGAAAATTATCTGGGAAAGAGTTTTTTTCTATCTGTTTTTCCACTGCAGTGTTTCCTGCACTGTTGGAATGGTCCATTGTCTCCCTTTAAGAGACACTAACTTGAGGAAACATCTCCTTGCTTGTCTACCAGTGGGTTTAAAGCACATACCTGGTAGGTTGAGGTCCTGCACAAGGACTCCAATCTATGTATTGGTCATGGACCTTCTCACAGGTCCCTGAATAGAATATTTCACCTGGATATAGTCCAGGGATGAGCAGGTGGGTGCATCCACACCATTTATATTAAATAAATCTCCTGCTGCTTCAGCTCAGGTTAGAAAAATTTCATGAGAGTGACCAGTGACTTGTACCTTGTAGACATCAATGGCTATTAAGGGAATAGTTTCCTTTCCTTGCTTTGAATTTCCTTCCTCAGCAAATCTTCCTGCAACTCTGCACTAAAAAAACCCCATGTATCTGCACAGCAGGAAGGCATCTCTGACAGGGGACCCACAGCAGTCACATCCTGAGAGCTCTGTGCTGTCTTCAGAGCTTAGGATTTATAAAACCACAAGTCTGGAGAGAGGCATTTGAAGAAGGAAAGATGCTTTATTTTCCTAGATGAGTGGAATATCTTAGCAGCTTCCGTGGCTTAATATAATTTCATTGATTAATTTATCTATTAGATTGACTACAGGAAATGTTTGAAGCACATCTGAGTTAGGGAAGAGCTTGCTGCTTGCTCTTCTAATTCCTGATGATTTTTAGTTTCCTGAGGTGGTTTTAGTCTTGACAGATGCTTTAAGGATAAAATCTTGGCCTTCTCTCAAGCAGATTGATCTCAAGCATCTTCAACAACCTGAGGATTTCCCTGAATAGGATGAATATGTGCCCTGATAGAGTTCAAGGGCAGACCAAGAAGCATAAAAACTTGACTTTACACCCTCAAACTCTTGTGCCAAGAGCTTCTGCATGGCCTGATGTCACCTCTCCTGAAAACACAAACAAAAAACATCCACCTGAAAGAGGGTGCAGGCTATTGGGATTGAGTCATTCCTGCAGCCCTGGTCTACACAGCCATAAGGCAGAGGATTTGGAACTAGATGATCTTGAAGGTCCTTTCCAACCCAAACCATTCTATGATTCTCGGCACTGGTGAGACCCCACCTGGAGTATTGCGTCCAGTTCTGGAGCCCTCAACACAGGAAGGACATTGAGCTATTGGAGAGGGTCCAGAGAAGGGCCACGAAGATGATCAAAGGGTTGGAGCAACTGCCCTATGAGGACAGGCTGAAGGAGTTGGGGTTGTTCAGCCTGGAGAAGAGAAGGCTCAGAGGGGACCTCATAGTAACTTATCAGTACCTGAGGGGGTCCTACAGAAAGGCAGGGGAAGGAATTTTTAACATAATATTGGATGGGAGGACTAGAAACAATAGATATAAATTAGAGGGGGATAGATTTAGACTAGACATAAGGAAGAAATTCTTTACAGTGAGGGTGGTGAAATACTGGAACAGGTTGCCCAGGGAGGTTGTGGATGCCCCCTCTCTGGAGGTGTTCAAGACTAGGCTGGACAGGGCACTGGGCAGCCTGGTCTAGTGGGAGGTGTCCCTGCCTATGGCAGGGGGGTTGGAACTCGATGATCTTTAAGGTCCCTTCCAACCCAAACTATTCTATGATTCTATGTAGGAAACATATCTGAGATTACCTCAGAGGCTTCTAAACAGATAGCATGGTTTAGTTAGTCATTTAGAAGTCTTCTTGAAGTTTGTTGATAATTAATGGTTTAGTTACCCAAATTTCTAGTACAGCTAGATTCTAACTTACTAGCTCTGTCTTTATTTGTGGGATGTATGGTTTTTTGGTTTCCATTAAAGCAAGTCCCCCAGCCAAGTCACCTACATTAGAAAAGGTCTCAAACTCATACTGTACTGTGGGGGGACATCGGAGTAAATTCTCAGTACTTGAAGTGGGCTACAGAAAGGCTGGGGTAGGAATTTTTTATAGGATATGTGATGGCAGGGCTAGGAATAATAGATGTAAATTGGAAGAGGGGAGATTCAGGCTGGAGATGTAGAAGAAATTATTTCCTATGAGGGTGGTGAGACACTGGAAGATGTTGCCCAGAGAGGTTGTGGGAGGTGTCTCTGCCCATGGCAGGGGGGCTGGAACTAGATGATCTTGAAGGTCCGAACCAAACCAAACCATTCCATGCTTGTTCTCACAGCGCTGCTCAAACAATGGCCTTGAGTGAAGGAATCCTGAGTGAATGCTTTTTTTGGAAAGCCAAAATAAAGTCAAGCTGAGCTGTTTACTTCCTGCAAACTTAAAGCTTTCCCCATCTTCTTAGCTAAGAAGAATTGGAGTTTTTCCTTTTTTTTTCCAAGTGCAAATTCAAGCTGAGACAATAATTAGCATCTTGTTTGTCTGTTTGTCACCTTGAAGGAAGAAAGGTCAAGCCTGAGAACTACTTTGCCTTTCCCCCTTGGAGCATCTAATTAGATTTCTCATGCAATGTGAAAAAGAGATAGTACTTTAAATATGGCAGTCAGAGCTTGCTGAATTGGTTTATTCATTGCAGACTTTTCTTGTTTTCCTTTTCTTTCTTGCTGGCTTGTAATTTTGCTGATAAAGTGACAGCTTTAAACCCTTAACTCTTCTTGCAGAGAATAGGCAGAGGTGGTTTTGTTTTTCGGCAGGGAAGGCTATAAATTAGTACAGTGTACAGCTAAAACCTCTGCTTTATATAAGACAGCAAAAGGCGCTTTAGAAAATGGCCAGAATGGAATTCTTACATCTTCTGCCTTTTTTCCCCCCCAGGAATACATACACAACTGCTGCATGCATAGTCTAATTATTTCTGTAGTTTTTTGCCCCTTTCCCCTGGATTCTTGGTTTGGTTTGGTTTTTTTTTTTTTAGTTTTTTCCCTTCCAGAAGACAAACACAACTTTGAAACTGTATAAAATCCAGATTTCAACACGTGAAATAGCTTTTAAAAATCCAGTTTGGGTTCTGAGATCATGAAGCATTCTGGGTGTAGTTTGAAGTCTTGAATTTTTTTAAAACACTAATGATGGTTGTGGATGCTCCCTCAATCCCGGAGGTGTTTAAGGCCAGGCTGGATGAGGCACTGAGCAACCTGGTCTTATGGGAGGTGTCCCTGCCCATGGCGGGGGGGTTGGAACTAGATGATCATTAAGATCCCTTCCAACCCAAACTATTCTATGATTCTATAACAGGAACTGAACATGTTAGACTGTGAGACAGGTTTAGTGGTTTTCAAGATGGGAAGACACAGTGAGGAGGAGAGAAGTTGTTGGTGGGTTCCAGACCATGCTTGTTGCAAGTCTTAACAGATGAAAACCCCTGAACAGCTTTTTCTTTCAGTCATGTCTTGGTTACAGTTGGGAGGATTCTCTCTCCTGCATTGCAGTGGTCCCTCTATCTGTCAGGGGACAGCCATGACCTTCTTTTAAATCCCAGTACAGTTCCTCTCTGTGCCAAGTGACTGGGTATAGAATCATAAAATGGTTTGAGTTGGATGGGACCCTAAAGATCATCTAGTTCAAAACCTCTGCCATGGTTGGGGACTCCTCCCACTAGACCAAGTTGCTCAGTGCCTCATCCAGCCTGGCCTTAAACACCTCCAGGAATTTAGGGGGCATCCACAACCTCTCTGGGCAACCTCTTCCAGTGTCTCACCACCCTCACCATAAAGAATTTCTTTCTTCTCTCCAGCCTGAATCTCCCCTCTTCCAATTTACATCCATTATTCCTAGTCCTGCCATCACATCTCCTATTAAAAAGTCCTACCCCAGCTTTTCTGTAGCCCCCTTCAGGTGTTGCTAAGTCATTATGAGGTCCCCCCTGAGCTGAAGTCTGTGAAAGTGAAGAGAGAAAGATTTTCTGTCACTCCTGAAAGTAAAAAAAAAATAAATTTAAAAAAGAATAAATTCTGAGATGGTGAGGAAAGCAATAATGGTTTTAGTGCAGTCAAAGTAGTGCCATGGGGTGGGTTGGTATTTTTTTTTTCATAGTGGTAGAAATACATTTGTGCATAACACATTGGTACTCATGCTGCTTAACCACACCATTAAAACAGCAATTCAAAAGTCAATATTTGAGTGTGAGATGATTGAGAGTTCAGTTATTTAGTAGCAAAAGGGCTCCAGCTGAGAGCAAGCTGGCCCACAGTCTCTTTCCTTGGAAATAGACAGTAATGGGCAATTATGGACTGAATGGGCAGGCTTATGTGGGGCTTATTTTATGGTTTTATTCAGAATTATTCAATACCTTGAAAAAATAAAAAAAAGAAGAAAAAAGAAAGCCCTTAGTGGATAATTGTGTTTGCTGTGCTGATTACTTAGAATCATAGAATGGTTTGGGTTGGAAGGGACCTTCAAGATCATCTAGTTCCAACCTCCCTGGCATAGGCTGGGACACCTCCCACTAGCCCAGGTTGCTCAGTGCTTCATCCAGCCTGGCCTTAAACACCTCCAGGGATAGAGGGGACATGCACAGCCTCCTCCAGTGTCTCACCACCCTCACTGTAAACATGGGAAAACTTTGTGGGAAGACAGGCTTTCAGAGACATGTTTTGGAACTAAGGAAGGGAGATGGGAACGTGAATAGGAGTAAAGTTTAACAGATTGACCTTTCCAGCATGGGGTTTGTTGAGAATATTCTCTGCAGCGTGGAAATAATGCAGGAGAAAATGAAGACAATGCATTTAGCGAGAGGTGTTTTCCCCATTTCATTAAGTGCAGAGTGATTACCAATCACTTGTGAAAGTTATTAAAGCAATTTGTAACTTCAGGCATCCAAATGGCATTTATGCAATGTGGGGGGGGGAACTGGCAATCAACACCACAGAATGCTGCTTGAGCTGTTTCTGGGTTTTTAATGTATCCTAAGTGAATTACAGCTGCACCTCTAATGATGCACCACCTCTGCATCTGCTCTTAATTTCCATGCTTCAGACTAACTGGAACTAGAGCAGAGACACAAATATGATGAAGGGATTGGAGCATCTCCCTTCTGAGGAAAGGCTGAGGGAGCTGGGGCTCTTTAGCTTGGAGAAGAGGAGATTGAGGGGTGACCTCATTCATGTCTATAAATATGAAAGGATGAGCATCAGGAGGATGGAGCCAGGCTCTTCTCAGTCACCTCCAGTGATAGGACAAGGTGCAATGGGGGCAAAATGGAACACAGGAGGTTCCATAGAAATAGAAGAAAATACTTTTTCAGTGAGGGTGAGAAAGTGAGGCTGCCCAGGGAGAGTGTGGGGTCTCCTTCTCTGGTGACATTCAAGCCCCACCTGAATGCCTTCCTGTGTGACCTTGTCTGGGTTTTCCAGCTCCGTCAGGGGGATTGGACTAGATGGTTTCTTTGGTTCCCTTCCAATCCCTGATGTGATTCTGTCTGAATGTGTGTAACTAACAGCCAAGGATGGCATAAAACTGTTTCTCATCCTCCTCACTTGATTTTTTTGACACGCAGTCAAGAAATTCCCCGGCATCCCATTTTCCTTTAGAATAAATAAAATGACTCTTGAACAAGCAGAACTCCTAATGAGCTAGAGAGCTATTTGCAAAAAATATCTTACTCCTACTCAACTAAGTGGGACTTCTTAATTCTTTGGCTTGGAACAAGATGTAGCAGAAGCAAGACTTGCATCAAAGGCAGATGAAAGGTTGCTGAAACAAACACATATAGAATCATGGAATAGTTTGGGTTGGAAGGAACCTTAAAGATCATCTAGTTCCAACCTCCCTGCCATGTGCAGGGACACCTCCCACTAGACCAGGTTGCTGGTATGTTTGGGAGGGGAAGGGCTGGGAAAAGAGGGAGAAGCTGGTGGCTCTGGCTCTATGGCACTGGAATGTCCCCCAGGTTTCCATAGCTCCAGCACATCCTTTATTCCACAAGCAAAGAGTCCACATCACCAAGATATTACTCTAACTGGTTTTTACCACCCCCAGACAGACTTTTTAGCCTCCTCATTAATCTTACTGAAGAGCACTGAAAATGTGGGCACACCTCTGATGTCAGCCACACATTTTAGCAGTGCATTTCAGTGATTCCAAACACCTTATGTTCTCCTCTTCTTCAATTTCCTTGGCCAAATGTTTGCACTGAGTTTAAACTTAACTATTCAAGAACATCAAATGCAAAGTCAGAGGCAAACATGGCCAGAAACAGAACACACATCACCTTAAAGGATCAAAAATCCAGAGGAGGGCCACGAGGCCTAGAGCACACCCCTTTATGAGGACACACTGAAGGAGCTGAGGTTGTTCAGCTTGGAGAAGAGCAGGCTCAGGGGGGAACTGTGCAGCAGCAAAATTCAAGATCATGGTGGTGGTTTCTTCTGTCATTGCTGTATTCCAAAAAGTTCCATCTGCTTTCTCCACTAGTCTCTCTGCCTGTTAGCATCCAAATTAAACTCCAGCTGCCAGTTAGTATCTAAACTGGTGCACGGAGCTTTTGAAACTCTGCTCCTTGGCTTTTTATATGATCTATACTTTTATATGCAGTGCATCTGAGGAAGAATATGGATGATTCATGTACACACGCAGGAACCAACACAGAGGGATGATTTTAATATAAATCCCAGTGCTGTCTGTTTGTTGTGTTCTGGAAATGTTGCAGAGAATAATTCAAATATTTATAGATGGGAGTTCAGCTGGTGCTTTGCTTGTAGCATTTGCCTTCTTTCATGTCTCGCTTGAGCTGTTCTTCCTTCCTTCCTTGTCACTGAGAATATGACCTGTGCCCAGCACTGTCACACAATCACAGGATCATGGAGTTGGAAGGGACCTTCAAAGGTCATCTGGTTCAATCCTGCAGTGAGCATGGACATCTTGCACTAGTTTAGGTTTTTCAGAGCCCTAGCAAGCCTGGCTTTGTATGGCTCCAGGGCTACTTTGTCTACCATCTCTGTGGCAATCTTCAGCTTCATCCTCTCATGCTGTGAAAAACACATCTTAGGCTCTGGGGACTCATTTTCTCCCCTGGTCACTGAAGCCATACCATTGAGTAGGGTTGTGTGTCTTTCCCATGTGCTCCTTTAAGGATGGAGGACATTTTGGAGCTCCTGAGGCAGAGGAGTTTGTTGAAGGGCTCCTTGATTTTAGGAAGTTTTGTGTCTAGTTCTGGAGCCCTCAACATAAGGACATTTTGCTGTTGGAGTAGGTCCAGAGGAGGGCCACAGAGATGATGAGAGAGCTGGAGCACCTCCCTTCTGAGGACAGGCTGAAGGAGTTGGGGTTGTTGAGCCTGGAGAAAAGAAGGCTCAAGTAGGATCTCATAGTAGCTTTTCAGTACCTGGAGGAGGCTACAGAAAGGCTGGGGTAGGACTTTTTAGTAGGATATGTGATGGCAGGACTAGGAGTGATGGATGCAAATGGGAAGAGAGGAGATTTAAGCTGGATATGATATTCTTTAGGGTGAGGGTGGTGAGACACTGGAAGAGGTTGCTCAGAGAGGTTGTGGATGCCCCCTCAGTCCCTGGAGGTGTTTAAGGCCAGGCTGGATGAGGCACTGAGCCTAGTGGGAGGTGACCCTGCCCATGGCAGGGAGGTTGCAACTAGGTAATCTTTAAGGTCTCCTCCTTCAGGACCCCTTTGTCTCTGCCAGAACCCAAAAAGGAGAAGAGACTGATGCTTAAACTCTTCCTCCTGGGGAAGGGGGCAAGTGGTAATTAGTTTCTGAGCTAATTACTCAAAAGTGTTTGGGAAAGAGAAAGGGGGGAAACCACATCCAAGCCCAGGTATTAAGAAAAGTGGATCTTTGCAGCCCCAGCTGTGCCAGGGAGAGGAGAAATGGCCACTTTTGGGGTATGCGGCTGCAGAGGTGCTACATCCAGGCTGGTCTTAAACATCTCACCTTATTGTGAGGGTGGTGAGACACTGGTATAGGTTGCCCAGAGNGTAATCTTTAAGGTCTCCTCCTTCAGGACCCCTTTGTCTCTGCCAGAACCCAAAAAGGAGAAGAGACTGATGCTTAAACTCTTCCTCCTGGGGAAGGGGGCAGGTGGTAATTAGTTTCCGAGCTAATTACTCAAAAGTGTTTGGGAAAGAGAAAGGGGGGAAACCACATCCAAGCCCAGGTATTAAGAAAGCAAAATCTCTCCAGTAACAGCTGTGCCAGGGAGAGGAGAAATGGCCACTTTTGGGGTATGCGGCTGCAGAGGTGCTACATCCAGGCTGGTCTTAAACATCTCACCTTATTGTGAGGGTGGTGAGACACTGGTATAGGTTGCCCAGAGAGGTTGTGGATGCCTCCTCAGTCCCTGGAGTTGTTTATGGCCAGGCTGGATGAGGTGCTGAGCAACCAGGGAGATGTCCCTGCCCATGGCAGGGGGGTTGGAACTAGATGATCTTGAAGGTCCCTTCCAACCCAAACCATTCTGTGATTAAAGGAAATTATGACTGTGTGAAGTGATGATTAGAAGGGTGTTAACATCTGCATTTTCATGCTGACCACACACATGGTGCCTTGTCCTGGCTCTCCCACCCTGGGAGGTTGCTTCTGAGCAGCTTCTCTGCACTGTAAACAAATGGGTTTATTTCCTATCAGGGATACCCCAAGGGGCCCCAAGTAACCTTTAGGTTTGAGATGTGCCTGGAAAGCAAAGCTGATGTGATTAGCCATAGAGATTTACATCTGTCAGCAGCACTGGAGGGTGCTGAGAAGGGGGTTAATCTACATGTATAAAGTTGCCTCTTTAGGAAGTTGCACATTTTGGGTTTTTCTTTCATTCTTCATCTGCCTGGCTGGGAGATAGAGAAAGCAGTAAAGATGTCAACATTGAAAAGCATGTTATAATAGTAAAATGCTATAGTTTCCATTGAACAGCTGATGGCAAGAAATTATTTTAATTTTTTTTTTTTTTTCAGAACTGTGCTTTCAAAGACTCTTAAATGATTGCAGATTGTGCTGCTCTGGGACACGTATGGTAAACAGCCATTTTCATTAGGAAGATCCACTTGGAAATCTAAAGAAGTAATTTTTAAAAAGTAATTTCCTCTGTGAGGGTTTTTACTGACCACTTGGAATTTATTTACCACTCGGACGTGATGATAAAATAGATATTTATGAGATAGGTTTTAATTAGAAATAATGGCTGGTAGGGTTGAAGTGATTAATCATCTTATCCATATGTATAGGTTGAAGTAGTCCTAGTGAAAGACATTTGTATTGACAATTTAGGGAGTGATCTAACTGCATGTTTTCTCCTTAAATAACACCACCAACCCAGTCATGTTTTCACTTGGAAGAGGAGAAAACTTTCCCTAGGGAACTTCTCATGTCAATGACTAAATCCTCTCTGGGGGTGTTTAAGACCAGGCTGGATGTGGCACTGAGCAACCTGGTCTGGTGGGAGGTGTCCCTGCCCATGGCAGAGGGGTTGGAATTAGATGATCTTGAAGGTCCCTTCCAAACCAAACTATTCTCTGATTCTGTGAAATGCCCAACAAAGCTCAGATTTGCTTCCAGGATGTCACAGACATTCATAGATGTGAGAAATTAAGAGTAGTCTGATGACATGGCTTTATTTCTGCACCCAAGTGGCACTTGGAGAGAGTCAAGCAGTGATGACAGATGTATGGTGAGAGTATTCCTGACAGAGCGCTCACTGCTGAGATGCTTGGGCAGGAGGAAATGAGTAGCACTTTAGGAGGGGTCAAAGATTTTTAATCAGCTGTTTCTTTCTTGGTTAAGAGCTAGATATTTTGAGATGCCCAACTTATAGCTTTAATAGCCTCAAAAGAAAGAGGTAAGACCTGCTGAGACCTCGTCTGGAGTATTCTGTCCAGTATTCCTCAGTTGAAGAAGGACAGGGAACTGCTGGTGAAGAGGTTGTGGATGCCCCCTCAATCCCTGGAGGTGTTTAAGATCAGGCTGGATGAGGCACTGAGCAGCCTGGTCTAGTGGGAGGTGTCCCTGCCCATTTCAGGGGGATTGGAACTAGATGACCTTTAAGGTCCCTTCTAACCCAAACCATTCAATGATTCTACGATTAATTTCTGAATTTGTTGAGAAAAACAGCCACCACCTGCCCATCTGTTTCCCCCCTGCCCCATCCTTCAGATCTCAGACTCTCCTTCCTAATGGAGGCCGAAGAGCTCCTCATGGCACCCACTGCTCTGGTTAACAAAGCAGGTCTTGCCAGCTGCTTAAAATCAATTTGAATTTGTAAAATAAAAACAGGGTGTAGCACGGTCTAGTGCTGCTGAAGAAGCTGTAATCAAATCCTCTACTGATACACACACTGGTGCCACCCTTTTCCATGGGTGGAAAGTGAGTTGCTGTTTTGCAAAGAAAACACAGAATATCAGGGGTTGCAAGGGACTTCAAGAGATCATCTAGTCCAATTTCCCTGCTGGAGCAGGAGCGTGTAGACTAGGTCACACAGAAAGACATCCAGATGGGGTTTGAATATCTCCAGAGGAGGAGACTCCATGCCCATTTCTGGGCAGCCTGTGCCACTGTTTTGTCACCCTCAGTGAGAAAAAGTTTTTTCTTCCATTTTTGTGGAACCTTCTGTGTTCCAGTTTGCACTCATTTCCCCTTGTCCTATCATTGGAGGTCACTTAGAAGATCCTGTCTCCATCCTCCTGGATGAAAGGGATGTTTTTGTGCCTCCAAACTGCTCTTACATCCATGTGGAGCAGCCAGTGGCTTCACAAGCCATTTTCTTCCCAAAGTTCTTTGGAGGGTGAGAATTCATTTATTCATTGAACAGAGATCCTCTTTGCTAGCATGGATGAAGCAAGTATGGCTTTCATTAAAGAGGAGGAATGGGTTTTATCTGAGCTGAGGAATGGGGAAACATGGGTCACAAAGCAAATATTGGAACAGAAACTCCTTCTTTAACAGCAATCTGTGTGAGGAGCCTGGAGTTGTGGGGGCTGAGCTGATCAGAGCTCAGCATGCCTCTATTTTTTTTTCTTTCCCTGCCTTCTAACCCTTGTTAACTTCTCAACTTGTCAGCTACGTGGTGGCTTATGAAATTTTAAAACTACCAGTAGGCTGGTGCAGGGATCCCAGTGATATGCCAGACTTCTGAGTGCATCCTGAGATGAATAAATCATGCAGAAGTCACAGAAAGTTGCAATTAAGGAACTTGAACCTGGATGCTGGAAATGCTATACCTGCACTGGTGTGGCTTTAAACAAAAATCAGGGCTGGAAAGTGCTCCACACTTGAGTTAGAGATCAGTAAGAGGTGGTGTGGGGGAAGGTATCTATGGATGTTTTTCTTCATAACAGCAGATTGATGGTTACTGACCTTAAGTGGAGTTATTATTGATGAGGTAGATTCCCTTCAGCTCAAATAGGTCTGTGTTTGTTGTGGATGCCCCCACTCTGGAGGTGTTTAAGGCCAGGGGGGACAAGGCATTGAGCAAGGGAGTTGCAACTAGATGATCTTCAAGGTCCCTTCCAACCCAAACTATTCTATGGTTCTGTGTGATCCCAGTGGAGGTGTAAATTTCCTTGTTTCATTTCCTCCTGGGCTGGTTTCCTTATAAATGAAGACAACACTTTGATGCTTACTCAGTTGGTGTCCTTTCTCTGTCTTGCCAAGTCCCTGTGAAAATTCTGCAGGTTATGTTTTGGGTTTTTTTTTGGCTAAAATCCACTCTGACTATAGTAGTTACACATGCTGAAGGAGTTGGGGTTGCTCAGCCTGGAGAAGAGAAGGCTCAGGGGGGACCTCAGAGGAGCTTCTCAGTCCCTGAAGGGGGCTACAGGAAGGCTGGGGTAGGGCTTTTTAATAGGCTATGTGATGGCAGGACTAGGAGTAATGGATGCAAATTGGAGGGGAGGGGAAATTCAGGCTGGAGATAAGAAAGAAAATCCTTCCAGTGAGGGTGGTGAGACCCTGGAAGAGGATGCCCAGAGAGGTTGTGGTTGCCCCCTCAATCCCTGGAGGTGTTTAAGGCCAGGCTGGATGAGGCACTGAGCAACCTGGTCTAATGGGTGGTGTCCCTGCGTATGGAAGAGTGTTGTAATCATGATCTTGAAGGTCCCTTCCAACCCAAACCATTCTATGATTCTATAACTGTGGGCCAAGCAGAGGTTGCATTAGCATTTCATCTCATCCCCAGCTCCTCTGTCACCTTTGAGGCATGTCTGATTTTCCACAGGCTTGAGATGAGCTTGTCTCATGCTTTATCAGTTCTTATTTTAGCTTTCCCCTTGAAAAACATTGCGGAAAAAAGGTCTGTTTCAAGTGCATCAACACAAGGGTCTTGCTTGTCTGTCACTAGGGACAACCCAGTGGTTCACATCTTTAACTTCGTAAGAGATGTCCCCAACTTCATCAGGTTTACCCAGGTGTTTAAAATAAGATGGTGCTGGAAAGGTCTGTGGGATTACGAGCCCCAAAAGATTGGTTGTGTGGCCAGTCATTGGGATTTTCTTGTCTTTTAATTTCCCCTTTTATGACTTTGAAAAGTCAATAAAAATAATCCAAAACACATGGGGCGATTAAGGCAGGGGCTTAGCTGCAGCTGCATTTGGGAAGTTTGCACTTTGGATTTCTGGAGGAGGAACCCTTCTCTCTTCTTTTCTACTTCCTTAGGTGTTTGAACTGTAAACAAAAAAAATTTAATCATTTATCCATAAATATGGACTCATGACACTCCATCTGAGGTGATTTTTAACTGAAAACAATCCTATTTTATCAATCTGGCCAAGTCAGAAGTTTGCACTTTGGATTTCTGGAGGAAGATCCCTTCTTACGTTTTTGGGTTTTTTTTTAACTTCCTGAGCTGTTTGAACTGTTAAAAAAAAAAAAAAGGTGCATTATTTATCCATAAACATGGACTCATGACACTACATCTGAGGTGATTTTTAACTGGAAACAATCCTATTTGATCAATCTGGCCAAGTCAGAAGTATGCACTTAGGATTTCTGGAGGAGGAACCCTTCTCATTTCTCTTTGTTTTTTTGTATTTTTTACTACCTTAGGTGTTTGAACTATTAAAAAATAAAAGTGCGTTATTTATCCTTAAACATGGATTCGTGACACTCCATTTGAGGTGATTTTTACTGAAAACAATCCTATTTGATCAATCTGGCCAAGTCAGAAGTTTGCACTTTGGATTTCTGGAGGAGGAACCCTTCTCATTTCTCTTTGTTTTTTTGTATTTTTTACTACCTTAGGTGTTTGAAGTGTAAAAAAAGAAAAGTGCATTATTTTTCCATAAATATGGACTCATGACACTCCATCTGAGGTGATTTTTAACTGAAAACAATCCTATTTGCTCAATCTGGCCAAGCCAGGTGGACACACAGGGCTTTGACTTGGTTTCCTGTGGTTTTGTTTTTTCTCTCCTTGGTCTTTTCTTGCTGTTGCTCTTATTGCTGCAGTTTCCAAATAGCTTCCAGTGGTGCACATCTGTATGTGCTCTTTCATCTGCTCCCCAGGGAGAGAAGGCTGTGGAGCTGAGTGTTTTGCTTGGGAAGGTTTATATAATCGTGTGAGCAATGTATGTACATGCTCTAGTAGAGAAGGGAAGTGCAAAATTACCCTCACACCCCAAGCTGGAGGTTTATTTCTACCCCCAAAAGGGGTGACAAGAGGCATGTGCCTCCTCGGGAGGCAGAGCCCTGTCACTTCCTGGGTGTCCTGGGTGATCAGCAGCACAGAGTCACAGAATGTCAGGGATTGGAAGAGACCCCGAGACCCCAACCTCCCTGATGGAGAAGATCTAGATCCAGATCTGGATCTAGACCAGATCACGGGAAGGCATCCTGATGGGGTTTAATTTCTCCAGAGGAGACGCCACATTTTCTCTGGGCAGCCTGTCCTCACCCCAAAGAAGTTTTTTCTTCTATTTCTGTGGAACCTCCTGTGTTCCAATTTGCACCCATTGTCCCTTGTCCTATCATTGGAGGTGACTGAGAAGAACCTGGCTCCATCCTCCTGACGCTCACCCTTTCCATATTTATAGACATGAATGAGGTCACCCCTCACTCTCCTCTTCTCCAAGCTAAAGAGACCCAGCTCCCTCAGCCTTTCCTCACAAGGGAGATGCTCCAATCCCCTCATCATCTTTTGTGTCTCTGCACTGGACTGTCTCCAGCAGTTCCCTGTCCTTCTTCAACTGAGGGTCCCACAACTGGACTCCAGATGTGGTCTCACCAGGGGAGGAAGGGATGTAAGGTGAACTGTAATGGCTGCTGAGGATCTTTCCTGTAATGGCAGAGTAAATGAATAGTTTCAATTCTACCTAACTGGAATAGTTTCAATTTTCCACAGGCAAAAAAGGTTAAAAAACACCACATGACCTATGTGAGTAAAGAGTCCTAGATTTATTCATCATGCAGTCATAGAATGGCTTGGGTTGGAAGGGACCTTCAAGATCATCAAGTTCCAACCTCCCTGCCATGGGCAGGGTCACCTCCCACTAGACCACAACCTCTCTGGACAGCCTCTTCCCGTGTTTCACCACCCTCGCAGTAAACATCTTAATTTCTGAAAAAATATTTATTTTTATTTATTTTTTTTCCCTGTGGTACATTTAGCTCACCAGGCTGCAAGATAATATGGGATTTGCATGTACCTGATTTCTGGTTTGAAAAAGAAAAGCTGTCCAAGCCAATCTTGAAGATCTGAGGGTGCTGCTGACGTTAGGTCTGTGCATGTCCCAGACAAATGTCAGATGGGAGGAAAGAAGAAGAAATACTTTGCTTTTATCAGTTTCCATCAGCATTGCAGTGCATGCAGCTGTGGGAAACACAAGGCTGTAGCTGTGTGCCATCTAGGAAAAGGAAGAGAGGCTCTGGTTTCACTTCACTTCTCCCATGGTGGTGTTTTTTTGTCTCATTTTACTTCACTCAATAGTGTGCTGGAGCTGGTTTGGCTGAGATGGGGTTTAAAGAGGAATAATTGGAGAGTGCAGTCCTTGTGCCCTCCTCCCCTCCCCATCTTTCCAGTAATTTCCTCCAATTTCACATCCTCTTGGAGTGCTCGTTGTGAAGAGCTGAGGAAGAAGAGACTTGGCAAGATGCAGGAGAATTAAAGTGATTATTGCCCTTTTGTCTGCAGAAACAATGGAAGCTAATAATTACCAGTGGCATATTTTTGTTGTTAAAACTTCCCACTCGTGGTTTCCCAGACCCCTGTGTTTTTCCCTTTGACAAAAAGCAGTCTGATTTGATGTACTTACTCAATACTTAAGAAGCCATCACTCACAGCCACAGCCTTCCCAGCCTCCTATATATTACCGAGCAGATGTGTCATCCTTGCAGACTGCTCAATAATAGATCTTTTTTTTTTTTAAGAACTGCTTTGCCTCTGTGGAGTTCAGGTACTCCAGAGCTGGAATTTAAGCACTGCTTTCATTTTTATATAGAGATATCAGGAGATACTCAGGGCTTAATGTAGGGTTGTATATTTGCATTTGCAGAACATTTTGTCTTCCTTTATTCTCTTTGCAGGCACAAGGTTTGGAATGCCAAATAGCTCCTCAAGATATATATTTATATATATATATACAGTGTGCAAGGAGAAAATAATGTCTACCTGTCTGGGTTTTGGGTTCTTTTTTTTAAATATACTTCCTTACAGTGCTGTCAAAGGAGCCTGAGGAACTGTGAAGTAGATGGAATGTAATGCTTTTTTTTTTTTTTCTATCATTCCTCTAAATTTCACAGCAGATGTGACAGAGCCATTCAGCATTTCATCCCTGCTGTGTGAAATGTGCAGAAAAATCACATCAACCTTCTGAAAAGATGTAACTAAAAGAGTCTTAATGAGGTTAAGGGATTTTTTTTAAAGAAAAAAATATTATTTCTATTCATTCTGTATACATGGCTGCACATTGGTTTATGGGATCACAGAATGGGTTGGGTTGGAAGGGACCTTCGAGATCATCTGGTTCCTACCCCCCCTGCCATGCTCACAGGAAAGAATTTCTGTCTTATCTCCAGCCTAAATCTTCTCTCTTCCAATGTGTATCCATTACTCCTAGTCCTTCCATCACATATGCTATTAAAAAATCCTACCCCAGCCATTCTGCAGCCCCTTTCAGGTACTGAGAAGCTACTACAGGATCTCCTCTGTGTGCACACTCATTGCTGAATTGCAAGTTGGCAAGTTTTAAGTTCCGAAAATTAAGACCAGCAGGCTCAGCTGGGGGAGAGAGAGTAAAACTCAGTTGTTTTCTCATGTGGATGGATGTTCACTCCCTGAGGATGCAGCAACCCTGTGGTTTTCCTTTGCTGTCCTCCAGACCCCCTTCTCGAGAGCTTTCTCCTTTCCACTCTGGCCAGGACCTTGTGGATTTTGATGAAAACCAGAAACCTACCTTTTTTTTTTGTCTATTCATTTGGCCCCTTCCTTCCTTCTGCTGAAAAGAAACAGGGCTCTGACTGTCAGGAGGTGACCCAGCTGGGTGAGGATATAAAAATGTTTTGCATGGGAGGGAGAGGGCTTGGATTTGCTGAGAAACATCATCCAGGTCCCACCACAAGCCCTTCCCTTGGATTCTCAGTAGTTTTAAGGCAACTCAAGCTTTCTAGGACTTTTGCAGAATGGCTGTGTAGAGATGGCAAAGGGGAAAATTGGAGACATAAGGCAGGCTAACAATTGCAAAGGTGCTGTTGAACAAAGAGCAGAGCATGCTGTTGTTATTATCCAAATATTTTCCAGTTCCTAGAACACCTGGGGGCCCCAGATGTGGACCAGGACTACATGTGCTTGGTGCTGTATGGCTGCAGAGCAGAAAGGGGCATCTGCCTCAAACCCCCATTATTTTAAGGTGTTTTAATGGACAGTGTTGTGAGGCTCCAGGAGGGGATTGGACTAGATGATCTCTTGTGGTCCCTTCCAATCCCTGATATCCTGTGATTTGATGATATTTCTAATTGGATGAGTTTAGAAGATTGTTGCCTGCCTCCTGCACCTCGAAGGCAGTTTGCTTGCAGTTCCCAAAGAGGCTTGCAAATCACTTGACTCAGAGGAGAGCTTCAGCAGTGGGGGGATTTCTTAAAAATTCCTTATTTATTTTAAACATTAAGTCATTGTGTGAATGTTTGTAATTCTGGGCTGCTCTGAGAAGCTGCATGAGGAGGAACACAAGAGCAGGAATTCTTTTAACTTCTAACATGGAGTGGATGGGTCCTAAGTAAAGGCTGCAGATGGAAGGAGGGAAGGAGAAGGTGCTCCCCATTTTCCTGCTCTGTTTGTGAAATTTCATAGGGAATTGTCTCCTTTATTTATTTATTTATTTTACATAAATATATGGCAGGAGATTACACTTTTATTGTTTGCCATGAACTCCTCCTAAGGGTAGAACTTTGTGGAGGTGTGCTGTATTATAGGGCAGCATTAGGGGCCCCCTGTCTCCACCAGTAATGACCAGTTAATGACCAGTTAATGACCACTGAGATAAACTAAGCTGAGGAGAAGCCAGAGCCACTTAAGGAGCTTTAACTCATTATTTCCTGACCACTCGGGGACAAAGACACCATTGTTTCAGTGGCTTTATTTGATATTTCAGATGAACATAGGACTCCATCCTCTGTTAAGGAAGGCGGGTGCCTAGAAGTTTTACTTCCAGGCATGAGGTACCTTCACATTAAGCAGAAGAATGTCTCAAATCTCTGTGGTGGCTGGAGGAAGTTTGTTCTGCAGCTTCTCAGCTGGGAATGACAAAAAGTCTGTTGTTAATTTTTCACAACTTGGAGCACTCAACATGAGAGGGACATTGAGCTGTTGGAGCAGGTCCAGAGGAAGGTCATGAAGAAGATCACATAGGGCTGGAGGAAGGAGTTGGGGTTGTTCAGCCTGGAGAAAAGAAGGCTCAGGGGGGACCTCAGAGGAGCTACTCAGTACCTGAAGGGGGCTACAGAAAGGCTGGGGTAGGACTTTTTAATAGGGTCCAGGATGGCAGGACTAGGAATAATGGATATAAATTGGAAGAGGGGAGATTCATGCTGGAGATAAGAAATAAATTCTTTGCTGTGAGGGTGGTGAGACCCTGGAAGTTGTGCATGCCCCCTCAATCCCTGGAGGTGTTTAAGGCCAGGCTTTTCTCTATTCTTTTATGATGTCCTCACCTCTGCATTTGGCTAAAACTCTGTTTCATGTTCATCTCAAACACATAATCCTAGACTAGGCTCTGCCCAACTTAATATTCTCTAGAGTAAGAATTAATAGCTTTCAAAATGAGCCTCCCTGGGTGCTGCTTGTGATGTTCCTCATCCATTATTCCTAGTCCTCCCATCACATACCGTATTAAAAAATCCTACCCCAGCCTTTTTGCAGCCCCCTTCAGGTATTGAGAAGCTACTCTCAGGTCCTCCCTGAGCCTTCTCTTCTCCAGGCTGATCAACCCCAACTCCTTCAGCCTCTCTTCATAAGTTAGTTGCTTCAGCCTCTTTAAAGACCGTACTTTCTGCTACTTGGTGTTATTGCCCTGTGAAAGGGTTTCTATTTGCTCATGCAAAAGCAGAGGCAGGACACAAATGGGCTGCGAATGGCTTCCCCCCCCCCACTCCCTTCTGCCTTCATTATTATGCAGCCCGTGTGGTTGTTGGCACAAGGGCAAATTCCAGTGTAAATGATGCGTGATTTACATGAGAAGCTTGTTAATTTTCCACCACCGGATTTAGATGGTTTCATTTGCAAAAGGTGTCATTTTAAACACCAGCTCCAACCTATCCCCCCCTCACCCTATCTGCTGACTCAGATTATGTGCTGAAAGGTGATAAACAATGAGTTGTGTGTGTTTATAAATACACACTCATTTAAAAATGGTGTTGGTTGGAAGGTGAGCTCTCTGCTTAGCTGTATTGCCTGCAGTTCACAACTTGGCCACCTCAACTTGTGAACCTTGCTGATATTTTGGTTGTTCATTCTTCTTATTTGTTGCCATAGAAGCAAAATCCTAAAGCCTTTTATCTGCCTCTTAACCCCCTTACTTTAAGGGCTTCCCTTTCCTGTGCACTAAAACTCAGTCCTGGACAAGTAGGTAGAGTTTTGCAGGGTAAGCAGGATGTCTTCTCTGTTTTTAATTCATATATTCTTGGTTTTTCTTAACCCTGCTATAATTCAGAAGTTTGGCAAAAAGAATAGTTGGGGAGGAGAAAAAATCCTCTGCGTGGAGTTACTTTTTTTACTGGGTACTTCACCTCTTTCTTCAATATGAAATCATAGAATGGTTTCGGTTGGAAGGGACCTTCAAGATCATCTAGTTCCAACCTCTTATATAGGCAGGGACAATTCCCGCTAGTTTGCTCAGTGCCTCATTCAGCCTGGCCTTAAACACCTCCAGGGATTGAGGGGTCATCCACAACCTCTCTGGGCAACCTCTTCCAGTGTCTCACCACCCTCACCGGAAAGAATTTATTTCTTATCTCCAGCCTGAATCTCCCCTCCCCTCCAATTTGCATCCATTACTCCTAATACTTCCATCTCATATCTATTAAAAAGTCCTACCCCTGCCTTTCTGGAGGTCCCTTGAGGTATTGAGAAGCTCCTCTAAGGT
>VZTY01015152.1:63455-94002 GCA_013400935.1 Turnix velox
ATTTTGAGTTTGTCATCCAGTGACAACCCCAAATCCTTCTCTTCAGGGCTGTAGTCTTTTTTTTTTAAGTACAGACTGATATGCACACTAGAAGTAGCTGTTGTTGCAGCCCATGTGTTGAAATAATAGAGTCCATACTTGCATTTAATGTTGCTTTTTGCATGAAGCTGCCACGACCCTTCTGCATGAGCTGAAAGAATTATCTGCTTATTTTCAGCTTGTCCTTATTGTTTTAATTCAGCATCTGGAGCTACGTGTTCCCTGATAGGGGGCTGATGCCAGAGTTTGGCCCATGGTGTGAGTGTTTTCTCATGCATTCATGTGCTGCTGAGGTTTAAGTTGCAGCCCATAATTATTTTAAATGAGCAGTTGCTCTTTTAGAAAAAAAAATTCTGAACAATAAATGTGGGACAAGCTGCCAGACTCACCTTTGAAGTCTCTGGCCTAAGGAAACTGTTTCTTGACATCTCATTACTTTCCTTCATTGATTAGAAACAAATGTGGACTTCCTCCATGTGGGTTAAATATGGCAGGAATTAAGGAGAGAGCAGCAAAAGAGGGGGAAATTCTGCTGTGGTTTTGTTTATCAGGGCATAAGCCTGAATTTATGATTTTTTATGACTTGTAAGTTAGCACAAGGAAAGAAAAATGAGTGTTCTTTTCTATCAATCTGCTGTCCAATACACATTTAAACGATTTTGCTCCAGGGAAAAGAAAATGTGCCCCTCTGAAGTAACCTGAATAAGTGCAGGAGTGACTTTTTTTTCTGCATGTAGCAGGATTTGACTTGTTCTTAGTGATTTTTTTTCCTTCTTTCTTTTTCTCCCTCTTCTTTCTTTTTCTCCCAGTGCTCCTGGGTATGTATCTTGAAATCATAGAATGGTTTGGGTTGGAGGGGACCTTCAAGATCATCTAATTCCAACCCCTCTGCCATCCCCAAACCATTCTTTGCTATTCATCCACAGGTATATATTAAAATAATTCAAGTTTTATCACATCTTTGCTGACTTTTCGTGTGAGGATGCTTGGGTTCAGTCTCTATGTGGTGCTGTGCATTAGCAGCACATTCTGGAGGTCATTTTGCTCCCAACCAAGGCACTGAAGAGAATCAGGGGTTAATGTTATGCAAAGTGGAAGGAGGAGAGTGTGTCACCTGTGATAGGACAAGGAATTAACTTCTTAGGTCAGAAAAATGAGCTGGACAGGCTGTAGTTTTCATCTGACTTTGTGACTGCCTGTGCCAAAGAAATCTCAGCTAAGTGAGGCGCCTGTTTCTAATTAATTTTGGAGTGGCTTAATTTTTACACATTAAGCTAATTGGCTTCTTGTTGCAGGCTGCAAAACAGGGAGATGACTTGGCACAGGGGCTGTGTGTGATTTATTTAAAAGGAGACTGGCTGAGGGACACCAAAGTCATGCTTGAGCTGGAGGTAGTTCTCAGCTCCCTCAAAGAGAGAGAGAGGAACCCTGAAACCCTTGAGATGCTCAGGTGGAACTCCAAGGTTGTGAGCCTGTCTCTTCACTCTCAGGTGGAACTCCAAGGTTGTGAGCCTGTCTCTTCACTCTTCTTATGCTGCTGGCATAACTCTAATGGCATCTGTCACTTAATGAGTGACACTGCTGTCATAAAGACCTGGAACTAATGATGTTTTCAGTATCTTTTCCCATACAGGCCTTTGCAGCTGATGGTTGTTGGACTCTACCCATCCTTCCCGCAGTTGAGCAAACATCATGTAATGAACAGTGGTCTCAGTCTTTGCTCCTTTGGGTCCCAATTTATTCTTCTGTCCAAGCAGGAGCCAAATCCATGGTCACTCACTTCGCAAGGTCAGCAAAATCTGGCCTGTAGCCATAGGTAGGAGCTCTGACAGGTGGTGATGTTAAGACACAAAGTGAACTAGCAGTTCATAAGAAAATGAAAACTCTGTGGAGGATCTGGGGTCAGAGACCCCAGGTGAGTATGGGGAAATGACTGGAACAGGCTTCCCAGAGAGAGTGTGAAGTCTCCTTCTCTGGAGACATTCAAAACCCATCTGGCCATGTTCCTGTGTGACCTGGTCTGGGTGTTACTGCTCTGGTAGGGGGATTGGACTAGATGATCTCTTGAGATCCCTTCCAATCCCTGATATTCTGTGATGTGGAGACATGACAGACCTTGTCCTTTAGTGATGCTGTACATTGCAATGTTCCATGCCTCAGCTTCCCTGAACAATAGCTGTTGTCCCACTTCTCATTTGACTCTCTCCTGCATTTCATGTCTTATCTCACCCTACAGAGGAGGTTCATGTTTTATTTCTGTGTTAGTGATTATCTTTAAGATCTCTTAGGAGCTCTCCCAGTAAATTGTAGCTAAATGGTGTTTTAAAAAGTAAATTGTGTTTGTCTTTTAAGTCTAGTACACTGAAGTTTAGAGAGGACTGAAGATAATTATGGAGGAAAGATGCTGGTTCTCAAAACTCTCCACATGGTGTTCCATTCTCCTCCCCTTCCCATTCTACCTGCTTTAAGTTCTTTAAGAATCCCTAATTAAGAGCTTTTTAAATCAAAACAGTAAGGAGCAAATGTGTAGCGTGGTGTTGTTAGCCAGATATTGGTTGTGGTAACTCAGGTGGACTGTTTCCTGCAACCCACTTGGCTTTCCTTGTGGTGGGTACCCAGAGAGGACCCAGGGGCTGAATGTGAGCTGGAGCTTCTCATGAACTTGAAACTGTGTGAACTGAGAAGTAGCGACAAAGTGATGTTGAGAGGAAGCCTGGAGCTGTTGGAGAGGATCCAGAGGAAGGGGAGGATGATGAGATGGCTGGAGCAGCTCCCTTCTGAGGACAGGCTGAAGGAGTTGGGGTTGTTGACCTGGAGAAGGCTCAGGGGGAACCTCAGAGTAGCTTCTAAGTACCTGAAGGAGGCTACAGAAAGGCTGGGGTAGGACTTTTTAATAGGAAATGTGATGGTAGGACTAGGAAGAACGGATGTAAATTAGAAGAAAGGAGATTGAGGCTGGAGATAAGAAAGAAGTTCTTTGCTGTGAGGGTGGTGAGACACTGGAAGAGGTTGCCCAGAGAGGTTGTGGATGCCCCATGATCCCTGGAGGTGTTTAAGGCCAGGCTGGATGAGGCACTGAGCAACCTGGTCTAGTGGGAGGTGTCCCTTGGAACTAGACCTTTAAGTTCCCTTCCAACCCAAACCATTCTATGACCTGGGGAACATATTGCTTAAGCAACCAGAAGCTGGGCTGCTCTCCTGGTGCCAAACCAAAGTCAAAGAGCGTGAGGGTTTTGTAATATTTTAAAAAAAGAACAGTGTTGAAGAGCAAGCTGTATTTGATGATTGATAGCTTTCTGCCCTTGCCCTGCTATTTCTCCTCTCAGCTTTGACTTGTAGCTCTGACACTGTAGAGAGCTCAGTTTGCACAACACAAAGCTGGAATTCTGACCAAAATATTGATGCCTTGGAATGCAGACTTGAGAGGAGTATTTTTGGGAACAAGCAGTGCTGCCATGCTTTGTTGGCGCAGGGTGAAAAAAAAAAAGAAGAGGGAGGAGGGTTTTTCTCCTAATAGTTTCTCCTCTGGCTTTTCCAGAATTTTGCTTGGGATCTGGCTGGGACAACTTTGGGTGTTGCTTTAAGCAGTTTAGTTGGGAACTGCACGTATGTTCTCTTCCCACTCTGTATTTCAGTACAGAGAAAAATTAAGAAATAAAGAAAAAAATGCATTAAATTCTCTTCATTTCTGACCTGAGGTGTGGTAGAGCGTGGAAGGAGAAGCCTTCTGTGTGAAGCTGGATGGGGAAGGTGACCACACTTTTATTTTTATACTTGTAAGACCCTCTGGCTTCATTTCTTTGCAGAGAAAAAGGGAGTATGAAGGGGTCTGGCTTAATTCTGGGACATCTGGTCCCAGTGAAACTCTCACTTTTGATTAGCTCTGTCTTGAAATGAGCCTTTTCAGCAAACACATAATTACTGGGATTTCATACCTACTTTGGATGGTTAACATATGAGGTCCTTATATATGTTATTTCTTACAGCTCATTTTTTCCCTCTAATGCAGGACTTCACAGGCTCAATCTGTGTTGATGGTGTCTCACCTGATAGCTCTTGGTAGAGAGAGGTTGAAGCTGGTTGTGGTGCTTATGAAGATGGGATTATGGCGAAGTTTAGCTTTTTGCAGTCTAATTTGGGGTTAAATCTGAACTTCTTTGGTTAACTAGATGTCACCAATTTAGACATCTCTACCTGTGCACTTTGCAGACAGGATGAATCAACCAGTCAAATGATGACAGGCTGAAGGAGTTGGGGCTGGTCAGCCTGGAGAAGAGAAGGCTCAAGAGGGACCTCAGAGAAGCTTCTCAATACCTGAAGGGGGCTCCAGAAAGGCTGGGGTAGGACTTTTTAATAGGATAAGTGATGGCAGGGCTTGGATTTCTTTTTGATACTTGAACTGGATGAAAAAGTTAAGAGATGTTACTTGCTTTCTCCTTTTCTGTTTTGGGAGACTGCAGGGCACAGCACCAAAATGAAATTTAATCCATCTCTTGTCCCTAAGAATGCTTGAGGACATGGTTGTTCATCTCTGTAAGGAGCTGGGATAATTTTATTTCTCACCTGCAGCTGTTTAGGTTCTTGTCACAGCCCTAATGGGAATTGCTTGGTTGTTTTCTCCTTACTTGGTCATGAACATGTTTCTTGGACTGAATTTGGAGCTGAAAACTCCCCACAAAGAGTAAACATTCAAAGCATCTCCTTCTTTCTGATAAAATAAGTGGGCCAGGATGTTTACAATCCTATTTCCCTTTGGTGGTTGTGGATCTAGGGAGCTGTGTGGGGTACCATCAAGCTTCACCTATGGAAAACATGCTGCTATTGCTGAGAAAATAATCCAAGGAGCTTGGTAGTGAATTTGCTGAATGTTTTTCTTCAGTTTTCCTTCTTTTTTTTTTTTTTTTTGTTCTCCATAGTTCAGCCTTATATAGAATCACAGAATGGTTTGGGTTGGAAGGGACCTTCAAGATCATCTACTTCCAACTCCCATGTAACTATGATATCTATAGGCAATTTATGGGTATCCAGAAGCCTATTAGTTCTGAAGTTATTCTGAAGATCAGCTAAAAATATGACTGCAGCATGTAAAAGTCTGCTTAATGACTGTCCTGGGAGATTGTTTTCCCCCCTCTCCTGCCACTTAGTTTTTCTGCAATGATGTAAGATAGATAAAAATATCTTTCCAACTCTTAGTTATGACGTGTGAGCATTTGTGGTGGCTCAGCATGAGCACAGATGGCACGTTAGACCTCACATTCCTTGGCTGATGCTTCCTTGCCTTCAAAAGAGAGGAGCTCCCCTGATTGAGGTTCTTCTTCCCCGCTACTCTGCCCTGGTGAGACCACATCTGGAGGATTGTGTCCGTTTCTAGGGTTCTCAGTCGCAGAAGGACAGAGAACTGCTGGAGAGAGTCCAGCTCAGAGCCATGAAGATGATGAAGGGGTTGGAGCATCTCCCTTCTGAGGAAAGGCTGAGGGAGCTGGGGCTCTTTAGCTTGGAGAAGAGAATGGGACCTCATTCATGTCCATAAATATGGAAAAGGGTGAGTGTGAGGAGGATGGAGCCAGGCTCTTCTCTGTCACCTCCAATGATAGGACAAGGGACAATGGGTGCAAATTGGAACACAGGAGGTTCCACAGAAATAGAAGAAAAAACTTCTTCCTGGTGAGGGTGAGAGAAGAGTGGCACAGGCTGCACAGAAAGGGGTTGGAGTCTCCTTCTCTGGAGATATTCAAGTCCCATCTGGATGCCTTCCTGTGTGCCCTAATCTGGGTGTTCCTGCTCTGGCAGGGGGATTGGACTAGATGATCTCTTGAGGTCTTTTCCCCTCCCTGATATTCTGTATTTCTGTGTAGAAGATGTCTAACCAGTTGCTTTCATGTTATTCATGTATGCACATAAACCTCGAAAAACAGCAACCTGAAGGACTGTGCTGCTGTCAACAGCTTTGAGTAATTCTTGTCTAGCCAATAGCCTGAAAACAATATATCCTGCCCAATTTCTTTGCACTGAAATAAATCCAGTCTCCTCTAATTTTTTTTCTACCCTAAGGACATGAAAGGGGATCCTGTGTGGAGGAGGAATGAGATTTTTTTGTGCACTGGGATATGTATGGCTTTGTGTGTCTATTTGATGATTAATGTCCTGGATGACCTAGGATCTAGCAGGTATAGTTGGGGAATGTTACTTGATAATAAAAAACAGTAATTAAAAAAAAAGTTGAAAGTCTTTAGTAGCAGAACTTAATGAAATAAAGAAAAATATTGGGTTCTGGGTGCTTTTTCAAGGTCCTTTTCATCAGGAAGGAATCAATACGTAGCTCTTGGGCTGTTAACTCTTCAGGTTCATCTGAAATCACATTTAGTGGAATAGATTTTAGTCATGCCTTAGGCAGAGAGGGTTATATTTGAGTGATCTCTGTGGAAGTCAACTATTTGGGAGCTGCTACCTCTTCAGATAATGATAGAATCATGGAAACAGAATGGTTTGGGCTGGAAGAGACCTCAAAGATCATCTATTTCCAACCCACCTAACATAGGCAGGAACACCTCCCTCTGGACCAGGTTGCTCAGTGCCTCACCCATCCTGGCCTTAAACACCTCCAGGGATTGAGGGGGCATCCACAACCTCTCTGGGCAACCTCTTCCAGTGTCTCTCCACCCTCACAGGAAAGAATTTCTTTCTTGTATCTCCAGCCTGAATCTTCCCTCTTCCAATTTGCATCCATTACTCCTAGTCCTGCCACGACATACCCTATTAAAAAGTCCTACCCCAGCCTTTCTGTAGTTCCCAGAAGGGGGTACTGAGAAGCTATTCTGAGGTCCCCCTGAGCCTTCTCTTCTCCAGGCTCAACAACACCAACTCCTTCAGCCTGTCCTCAGAAGAAAGCTTCTCCAACCCTCTCATCACCTTCATGCCCCTCCTCTGGATCCACTCCAACAGCTCAATTATAGCTCTCCTCTTACCTCCTTGAGACCTCCTAGGCAGCATCTGTTCACACTTCCCACATAGTGTGTAAATATATCTATCTCAAGTATTTCATTTTCCCAGGAGCCATGCTTTCCCCTCCTCTCCATACAAGAAAGCTGGAATCTTCTCCTCCCTCCTTCCTAAGCCCACCTGTAGCTTGGCAGAGTCCCAGCTCAAGGTTGTTTGGGTTAGGTTCATGCTGTTTTGTTTTTTTTTTTTATAATACTCCAACTTTAAATTTTGCCTGTGAGCTGTAAAAGGTTCCTAGAGTTCTGAATGATCTCATTTCCCTCTTTCCCCTATTCCATAGCAGCAACATTCCTGGTTAGTTACTCAGTCTCTCTCTCCCGTCCAAGTGTGGAGAATTTCAGACATAAATAAAGCAACACTTGAAACAGTAAATAGTGTTTGGACAGCTTGTGCTGAGGGTTTCCCAAATCACAGAACCACACAATGTCAGAGATTGGAAGGGACCTTAAGGCATCATGAAGTCCAATCCCCATGCTGAAGCAGGAGCATCCAGACCAGGTCCCGACAGGAACATGTCCAAGTGGGTTTTGAATGTCTTCCGAGAAGGAGATCCCACACCCTCTCTGGGCAACCTGGGACACTCTTCTCTCAACCTCACCGGGAAAAAAGGTATTCTTCTACTTCTGTGGAGCCTCCTCTGTTCCAGGGTGCACCCATTGCCCTGAGTCCTATCATTGGAGGTGACTGAGAAGAGCCTGGCTCCATCCTCCTCACATTCACCCTTTCCATATTCATAGGCATGAATGAGGTGACCTCTTAGTCTCCTTTTCTCCAAGCTGAAGAGACCCAGCTTTCTCAGCCTTTCCTCAGAAGGGAGATGCTCCAATCCCTTCATCGTCTTGGTCTCTCTGTGCAGGACTCTCCCCAGCAGTTCCCTGATCTTCTTGACCTGAGAGCCCCACAACTTGCCACAACACTCCAGATGTGGCCTCACCATGGCTTAGAGGGCAAGGAGAACCTTTCTCCATCTCCTGACCATGCCCATTTTGAATTGTAGTAGTTTGAATCACTGGGCTGTCCATTGTCAAGCTGGAAGCCAAGGGTTGTTGCTTCAGAGCATGTGACCTGCTCAAAATGCCTCCAAGTTCCTTTAAGTTGGATGATGATGAGTTTTTGGGTTTTTTTCACCCCAGAAACTCCTGGAAAAATCAGCTTGTAAGGTAATGGAAGTAAATAATCTTGATTAGATAAGGGGGAGGAGAAGAGAAGAGGGGAGGATGAAAGCCACCAAGTATTAAGCAGTATTAAGAAATGTCTGTCTAAGTCTGAGATTGCAGCCTTATCTTGGGACTTGGTGTGGGGAAAGGAGAAAAAAAATGGCAGGAACATATGTCAATGACAGATTGCCAACCTTAGCATCTAATTCCTGGCATTTTGTGGGTTTATAGGATTTGCTGACAAAAAGAAGTGGGGGAAGGGTTAGATGGGATGTAATTTCCTGAGTGTTGTTCCTGAAGGGTGGAAAAAACCTCTCTTCTTTTTTTTTTTTTTTAATTTGAATGCTTTGGAATCAGACTGAACTATTGGAGCTTTTCATTAGATTAAATACTTTTGGGTTATCACATTTGGATTCCTTTTAAAAAAGTGATGTGCAAAGCCCTGGGAAAGCATACATAAAGAATTCCCTGCTTCCTTTATTTTCAAATTCATTAGGAAGCTGTCTTTTTTTTTTTTTTTTCTTCAGTTGATGCTTTGGAGACTCGTGGTCCTTTAAAATGTGTTTCCAATGATGTGAAGAACCCCAGTCTGCTTGTTTGTAAAGGTGTATAATAAGTGATGTTTTGAAAATTTCTGAAAATTGTGGCAGTGAGGATAGGAAAAATGAACCCCAAATGTTTATTTAGACAAATCTCTACTCTGTCCGGGTGAGACCACATGTGGAGGATTGCGTCCAGATGTGGGGTTCTCAGGTCAAGAAGGACTGCTGGAGAGAGTCCAGCACAGAGACATGAAGATGATGAAGGGATTGGAGCCCCCTTCAGTTATTGAGAAGACACTATGAGATCCCCCAGAACTTTCTCTTCTCCAGGCTGAACAACCCCAACTCCTTCAGCCTGTCCTCAGAAGGGAGATGCTCCAGCCCTCTCATTTTCATGGTCCTCCTCTGGACCTGTTCCAACAGCTCAATGTCCTTCTTATGTTGAGGACTCATATTATCTTGGTGTGTACTCATGTGAGTTTGTGAGGTCCCTGCCATTAAAGAAGGAATGTAGAAACTGAATTTTTTCCTTTTTTTTTTTTTTTTCCTCTGCTGATGTTGTAATTTTTGCAGGCTATAAACTCAGTGTTTGTTATGGTGGGCTCCTCCTAACCTTGTGCACATCTGAGACTACAAAATGTGTCTGTGTCTGACTTTGTTGATGCACTCCACAGACAACACTTCCAGTGGAAATTAAAATACTCCATGAGCCTTGCATTTCAGGTTTTATTGAGCTGACAAAGTGCTGTAGCAAAATGATATGTTTTATAATCTCTGTTAGTTGTTCATTTCAGGGCTCATGAAATTTAAAAGCCAGGCAGGCCAGTTGGCAGGACTTGCAAAGCCCATGAGACTGTCTTTGCAGGTCATAGAATGGTTTGGGTTTAAAAGGATCTTCAAGATCATCTAGTTCCACCCCCCCTGCCATGGGCAGGAACCCCTCCCACTAGACCAGGTTGCTCAGTGCCTCATCCAGCCTGGCCTTAAACACCTCCAGGGATTGAAGGGGCATCCACAGCCTCTCTGGGCAACCTCTTCCAGTGTCCACAGTGAGGAAATTCTTTATTATCTTCAGCCTGGATCTCCCCTCTTCTAGTTTACTCTTAGTTCTGCTACCATATACCCCATTAAAGATGCCTTTCTTCTTGGTGGAATATCTTTGATGTGACTGATGTGGTGACCATGGTGTTGGTGTGAGCTAAGGAGAGAGAAAAGTGTGACCTAGTTTGGTCCTCTGGACTTGAAGTGCAGTGGATTTTAAGCTTTTTCCCAGTGAGGGTGAGAGAAGAGTGTCCCAGGCTGCCCAGAGTGGGTGTGGAGTCTCCGTCTCTGGAGACATTCAAAACCCATCTGGCTGTCTGTGTGATAACCTGATCTAGGTGTTCCTGCTCAGGAGCAAGGGGAATTAGACTAGATGATCTCTTGAGGTCCCTTCCAATTACTGACGTTTCTATGACATGTCTGATGTTCCCTTTCTCACTGTAGATCTGAAACTGTGCCTGCAACATCAACAAGCTTATCTCCAAAAAGTCTCTAGTATTGCCTAAGCCAGTAGATAATGATGGGGAAACCCTAGGTTCAGAGATGTGATGTACCAGTCTGCCTTTTTCTTCTCATGCCCCCTTCCTGGATACCACTGACATCCATGGGATGAAGGCAAAAAGCATCTTTGAAGTGTCAGGAAAATAATGATGAAGAAAACTTTGGCATTTCTGATTTATGGAAAATTCTTGCCTCTGGTTCTGCTCTCCTGAACTGAATTTAAGACCTAGTAAATGAGAAGAAGGTTGAAATATGTAAATTCAATAGAAAAGGAAGAAGAAAATTAGTTTTATAGCAGGAATAGTGATGAAAGGTGACTGACTGGTGATTGGTGAGACTTTGACCATTGATGTTTGCTAGATAGATAGATGGTTTGCCTTTCCTAATTATTCCAAGGATGAATGGGTGACATGCAATCAAGGGATGTGAGAAAAGAAAGCACCCGCCCTAGAATGGCAAAAGAAAATTGTGAAGAGATACAATTGATAGTGGCCAGTATTGGATTGAAACTAATGGCTGCTCAAACTGTTACATTGGGCTTTTTTTTTTTGTCACATCTCAGATTTGTTCTGATAGCAGCAAACATCTTCTATCAAAGTGTAAAGTTTCTTTTTATCCCCCCTTCCTGTTCTTTTTTTAGCCGTTTGACAGTAATTTACTGCCTTGCTTAGCTTTTTAGTCAGTTGTCTCCCACTCCGGAAGGGCAGGTTTCTTAAGTGCTTCTATGATGCCAAGTTAATTGCCCGAAAAGAAGTGCTTGAGGATGGACCAAGTATTGTCTCATCAGCATTCAGAAGCCCTGACAGAGTATGGAAGGGGGTGGGGTGGAAAGGGAGGTAACACCAGGAAAGTTAGAAGAAAAGGGGGGAACAAAGGAAAGCAAGACTGTCCTGCAAATGGCCCTGGTTAGAGTGAGCCAGGAAAACCCTATTTGGATGGCACTGAATCCCTGCTGTCCTCTGCAGTGTCATCAGTGCTGTAGGGTGAACACAAATAGGATGGTTGTCCCCTTCCCCAAAAAAGAGAGGGGTGGTTGTCCACTTTCCCAAAAAAGAGAGAGGGTGGGAGTCCCCAAAAATGAGGGGAGGGTGTCCCCTTCCCCAAAGAAGAGAGAGAGAGGGTGGGTGTTCCCTTCTCCAAAAATGAGAGGGGTGGGTGTCCCCTTCCCAAGAATGAGGGGTAGGTGTCCCCAAAAATGAGGGGTGGGTTTCCCCTTCCCCAAAAAAGAGAGAGGGTGTGTGTCCCCTTCTCCAAAAAAGAGAGAGGGTGGATGTCCCCTTCCCAAAAAAGAGAGAGGTTGGATGTCCCCTTCCCCAGAAAGAGAGAGGGATGGGTGTCCCCTTTCCCAAGAATGAGAGGGATAGGTGTCCCTTTCCCCTAAAAAGAGAGAGCGTGGGGTGTTCTTGCTTCAGCAGGGGGATTGGACTAGATGATGTCTTGAGGTCCTTTGCAATCCCTGATATTCTGTGATTCTGAGTGTTATCCCATGTATTGCCTGTATTTTTGAAGGACCTGCCAGTGCTGTGTCTGTGTAGCTCTTCCAT
Source organism: Turnix velox (assembly GCA_013400935.1). Classification (NCBI taxonomy): domain Eukaryota; kingdom Metazoa; phylum Chordata; class Aves; order Charadriiformes; family Turnicidae; genus Turnix; species Turnix velox. The sequence goes on from VZTY01015152.1 coordinate 75,279, forward strand.
ATCTCACTTGGCAAACAGTTGTGGGCTGGCAATAAGCAGAAGGAAGTGTAATGAGGCAGAGAAAGCCTAAGATGAGTGTATCCAACAGCAAGCAAGGTGATAAATTTGCCCATGTACCTTTGTCAGTGCTCATGCAGTGATGTCAGTTCAGTAACATCCCTTCAGGACACCAAGATGGATTTGAAATTTATAAGAGGATGATTTGGTTATCGTTGCTAGCAGAGATATTCCAGTTCTTAGCCCTGTAAAAAGGAAAAATGATGAAAGAAACATTGTGGCCTTCCTCTGCTCACACTTGATCCATCAGTCACCAAAAATCAGTGTGTATTCCTGAACCATTCAAGTGTGACATCTTCTCCTCGGACTTTTGAATTGACTGATTTTTAAAGCAGTGAGGTTGGGAGGAGAGGGAGAGAAGAAAAAAACCCCCACTTATTAAAATACTAACTTGACATGCTTGGGTTTGTTTGATAGGCCAGAAGACTGCTAGTATTTAAATTTAAAAAAAAACAAAACAACAACCTGGATGCTGTCCAAAGCAAACTTAGAAATAGCAGAAGTCAGATTCTAGCAAACTTTTCATTAAGCAACAGCTTTCTCGTAATTAGTTTCAACAGAAGGATAAGGTTGCAGAGAAAATGTGGCATTTCTTTATTTCAGCAACAGAGCTTTCTGCTAAAGGTTATTTCCAGAGGGTTCCTCATCTTGTGGTGTGATGAAATAAATGAGGGGACTGATAAATCTGGAAGAAAAAACCTAGATCCAGGAGTCTGCTCCTGTTTTTTCCCTGACAGTCCCCTGGATGGGAACATTGCAATAACCTCTACCTGCAGTCACCAGGGGCTACTTGAGAGCAGAGTTGGTTGATTTTCTCTGTTAGAAATGCCACTTTCTGGCTGTTGAATTACTGGGTAGGAAGGGAAGTGCAGAGAAATAGAGCATGGAGTACTTCTGAAATGACTTGGCTTCATGGCCAAGGCAGTCAACATGAACCACCAGAAGCCAAGAAGCCAACCCAGTCCTGAGCTGCAGCAAGAGAAGTGTGACCAGCAGGTCAAGAGAGTGGATTTTGCCCCTCTACTGGGCTCTGGTGAGACCCCAACTGGAGTTACTGTGTCCAGTTCTGGAGCCCTCAGCATAAGAAGGACATTGAGCTGTTGGAGCAGGTCCAGAGGAGGCCACCAAGATGATGAGAGGGCTGGAGCAACCCCCTTCTGAGGACAGGCTGAAGGAGTTGGGGTTGTTGAGCCTGGAGAAGAGAAGGCTCAGGGAGGACCTCGGAGGAGCTTCTCAATACCTGAAGGGGACTACAGAAAGGCTGGGGTAGGACTTTTAAATAGGAGATGTGATGGCAGGAGTAGGATAATGGATGTAAATTGGTAGAGGGGAGATTCAGGCTGGAGATAAGAAAGAAGTTCTTTATGTTGAGGGTGGTGAGACAGTGGAAGAGGCTGCCTAGAGAGGTTGTGGATGCTCCCTCATCCCTGGAGGTGTTTAAGGCCAGGCTGGATGAGGCACTGAGCAACGTGGTGTAGTGGGAGGTGTCCCTGCCCATGGCGGGGGGGTTGGAACTAGATGATCCTTAAGGTCCCTTCAAACCAATCCAAACCATTCTATGTATTGGAAAGAGCTGCTTAAAGATTTGGCTGTTGTGGAAGGTGCTCACAGCCCTTGTGTGCTTGCACATTGCCCATTAGTCTAAGTGATATGTGCTGTAGCCAGCAGAGGGTAGATCAAGTCCCCAGAGCCAGCTACTCAAGCTCAGTTATCAGAGATTTTGGCCTGGTGTAGTATTTATGCTTTTTAATTTTATAAAGTTAATTGCTGATGAGGGGAGGAACGTGTGCAGAAATATCCAAAGGGAGTTAGGAGCCAAAATTCTCTTCCCTAAATTGTCCTCAATTCCTTGAATAGAAGCAGAGGCATCCAAAAATACAAAATGTAGCCCAAAATAATTTGGTAGATGAGATGTGTAATGAGGGACTTTGACTATATAATAATAATTTGAAAGTTTGTACACTTTGCTAGTGGTTCTACCATTGGAGCTTTTACTGCAGAGGCTTTGCTGAGTAAGACAGGGTTTATTCATAGAATCATAGAATAGTTTGGGTTGGAAGGGACCTTGGTCATAAAGATCCAACCCCACTGCCATAGAATGACACCTCTCACTAGACCAGGTTGCTCAGTGCCTCGTCCATCCTGACCTTGAACACCTCCAGGGATTGAGGAGGGCATCCACAACCTCTCTTCCAGTGTCTCACCACCCTCAAAGTAAGGAAGTTCTTTCTTATTTCCATCTTAAATCTCTCCTCTTCCAATTTTCACCTATTATTCTTAGTCCTGCCATCTCATATCCTATTAAAAAGTCCTACCCCAGCCTTTTTGTAGCCCCCTTCAGATATTGAGAAGCTCCTCTGAAGTCCCCCCTGAGCCTTCTCTTCTCCAGGCTGATCAACCCCCAATTACTCTTCAGCATATGTTTATTTTTACTGCCTGAGCCTTAGAAGGCAGAATATGCCCCTGTGACAAGTGTTTGTGTTTCCTGGGTGAGAGAAATGAGTTGTGGGAGGTGGAGGGGTCAGTGGGTGGTGTCAGCAAGAAGTCTAAGGTGGCCCTTGCCATGAGTCCTGCAGCTGCTCCTCAGAGGTGTGGGAGTTCTCTTCTTGACAGCTTCCCCTCCAAGGTCTTCAGATTGGCTCTTAATTGGCAAGCTCATTAGCAGGCTTGCTAAGAGGAGGGAGAGCCAGCCAAATTTGTATTCTGTCAGCACTTGCTGTGAGGACTCAGTAATCAAATTGCCTTTTTTTTTGTAGAGTCTTCTTTGGTGTCTTCTTCTAATGGCTCAGGTTTGTCATCCCCCTGTAAACCCCAATAAAAACACCAGTCATTAATAACTGATTGACCAGAGGGATTAATGTAATCGTGGGATTACAGATGGTAATTCCTTTCTCCAGTCCATCTTTCTGCATTTTATTGATCACACAGCTGGCTGTAAAAACTGATTTCAGCTAATGGCATGACAACACAAGGCTGGGCTTTGATGCCATTTGGATGCCAAGAACACTGCTTGAGGGGGTGTGATGGTTGTGCTGGTTCCTCAAAACTTGTAGGACCTTAAAAATCATCTAGTTTCATCCCCACTATGGGCAGGGACATCTCCCACTAGACCAGGTTGCTTAGTGCTTCATCCAGCCTGACCTTAAACACCTCCAGGGATTGTGGGGACATCCAAAACTTCTCTGGGCAGCCTCTTCTCACCACCCTCAATCACCCTATTTTGGTAGGATTCAAGAGTTTTTTCTTTCCTAAGAGCAAGGGTTTTTGCACAATCTTTGCTTCCAACCTGTTGGGGACCATTCAGCATCCTCTCTGCTTGCTGAAGGTGTGGGCACAGCTGAATCCAAGCTGCCTTTCTTCAAAAGAAATCTTCCTTCTGAGCAGCTCCACGTCTTCGGTGGATTAGTTGGTATAAAAAGTGACATCCCAACTTTGTCTGCACGTTAATTATCTTTTTCTTTTTTTTTTTTTTTAATTTACCAGCAGCTCAGAACTGAGTGTTAGGACTTAAATACAACTTGTGTCTGGGCTCTCTTTCAGGGGACAGCATGAATGAGCAGCAGACGCTGGATTAATGCCCTGTCCTAATCTCCTTTTATTTGCAAATATCCAGCTCCTTGCAGATGGCTCTGAACAACAAAAAGCATACATGGCTTCCCTCGGGGGAAAATTAGGTCGTTTGTGGCCATTGCTGTTTGAGTTATAATCCCTGCTGGCAACTCTTTTACTGGAGCTGAGGTGTGAAGGTTTAGTGGCATTTTGAAGGCTCAAGTATCAAGGTGGTGTTAGGAAGCAACATCCCCTTTGGGCTCTGTAGCTGGGAAATGGGAAGAGAAAGAACTGACTTTCTTTTGGGGAGTTGGAGGTTGTGTTTTTCCTTCTCGTCCTTTCACCAGTGCCATGGAAGCAGGACAGGACACTTCACAGAGTCACAGAATATCAGGGATTGGAAGGAATCTCATGAGATCATCTAATCCCCCCCCCCGATGGAGCAAGAACACCCAGAGCAGGTCACACAGGAAGGCATCCTGACGGGGTTTGAATGTCTTCAGAGAAGGAGACCTCACACCCTCTCTGGGCAGCCTGGGACACTCTTCTCTCACCCTCAACTTGAGAAAGTTTTTTTCTTCTATTTCTGTGGAACCTCCTGTGTTCTATTTTGCACCCATTGCCCCAAGTCCTATCATTGGAGGTTACTGAGAAGAGCCTGGCTCCATCCGCCTGACACTCAACCTTTCCATATTTCTAGACATGAATCAGGTCACCCCTCAGTCTCTTCTTCTCCAAGCTAAGGAGACCCAGCTCCCTCATAAGGGAGATGCTCCAATCCCTTCAACAACTTCATATCTCTGTTCTTGACTCTCTCCAGCAGTTTCCTGTCCTTCTTCAACTGAGTGAAGACCCACAACTGGACACAACACTCCAGATGTGGTTCAGCAGGGCAGAGCAGAGGGTGAGGGGGACTTCTCTCCACCTCTTGGCTACAACCCTCGATGCCATTGGTCTTCTAGGCCACAAGGGCACCATTGCTGGCTTAAATGTGGTCACATTCTTGTCACACAAGATGCTTTCCTGTGGCAACAGGCTGACCCTGGAGCTAATTCCAAGCCAGACTGTAAGTTTTCTATCTTTACTGCTGTCCATAAGCTCAGCTGATGTGTCGCAAGGAGAGTCTCATTAGTGACTTTGTCCTCAACTTGCCAGAGCATGATACAAGAGGCATGGAGCAACTTGGTCTAATGGGAGGTGACCCTGCCCATGGCAGAGGGGTTGGAACTAGATGATCTTTCAGGTCCCTTCCAACCCAAACCATTCTATGGTTCTATGAAGTGAGATTTAAAATGATGAATGAAGGGCGGGGTTGGGCAATACTGACTCTTGTGAGTGGTGAAGGGGATAAAAGCTGCTTATCAGGAGATAATTAATCATGAAAATCAAACTGATCAGATGAGGATTTGCTGCCTGTCTGTGTCTCAGACTGCAAACAGAAATTCCAGGAAGCTTCCAGAGAGAGCAGGTGTTGCAGAAGATGAGAGAAGCCTGAGGGACTGGGTGGTGCTCTTCAAGACTTGTCAGCACTAGCTCCACAGACAGAAGATCCAACTGTGGATGTCGCCTTGTTAGCCCGAAGTCAAATGCCTTTTTGTTTTACTGTCTAAGAAGGCAGGAAATTGCACAAGGTAATTAGCTACCAACTGTAAATCACTTTAGAATTCCAAGCCAGCTTTCTGAGTGCTGCCTAGGTAATCTAGAAGGACAGACTGGTGACTTCTTAATGGATGTCCCCTCTCTGGAGGTGTTTAAGGCCAGGCTGGATGAGGCACTGAGCAACCTGGTGTAGTGGGAGGTGTCCCTGCCTATGGGTCTCTTCCAACCCAAACCACTCTATGTTGTTATCACTGAGAGGTGCAAGCTCTAAGTGATGCCTTGGCACTGTTGGGATGGGGTTTGGGGTTTGTTCTTTTTTTTTTTTTTCTTGAGCAAACCACTGCTGTCTAATAATACTAGGGCTAATAAATGTGTAGTTTTATACAACAGACCAAAGCAGTTCTGCCTGCTCTAAAAATAAAGCCTTTTACAAAGCACATGGAGGAGGATTAGACAGTTTCCCAGCAGCCTGATGCCATCTGTGCAAACCCCTCCCAAAAATGTGCTGGTGGGTGCCTGGAGGAAGAGCTGCAAGTCTGCTTGTATTTGCAAACTGTTGTGTTAGTCATGGGTCCTGTCTGCAAGGTTAGAAATCTGCAGCCTGGCTACAGGCATAGAATGGTTTGTGTTGGAAGGGACCTTCAAGATCATCTAGAACCTCCCACTAGACCAGGTTGCTCAGTGCCTCATCCAGCCTGGCCTTAAGCACCTCCAGGGATTGAGGGGGCATCCACAGCCTCTCTGGGCAACCTCTTCCAGTTTCTCACCACCCTCACTTCCTTATCATCTCCAGCCAGAATCTTCCCTCGTTCAATTTACATAATTTATTCCTAGTCCTGCCATCACATATGCTATTAAAAGGTCCCACACCAGCCTTTCTGTAGCCCCCTTCAGGTATTGAGAAGCTCCTCTGAGGTTCCTCCCAAGCCTTCTCTTCTCCAGGCTCAGTAACCCCAATTCTTTCACCCTGTCCTCGAAGGGAGGTGGGTAGGACTTCAGTAGGATATGTNGAACAACCCCAATTCTTTCACCCTGTCCTCGAAGGGAGGTGGGTAGGACTTTAGTAGGATATGTGATGGAAGGACTTGGAATAATGGATGCAGATTGGAAGAAGGGAGATTCAAGCTGGAGATAAGGAAGAAATACCTCCTGGTGAGGCTGGTGAGACACTGGAAGAGGTTCTCCAGAGAGGCTGTGGATGCCCCCTGAATCCCTGGAGGTTTTTAAGGTCAGGCTGGATGAGGTACTGAGCAACCTGGTCTAGTGGGAGGTGTCTCTGCCCATGGCAGGGGTTGGGATTAGATGATCGTGAAGGTCCTTTCCAACTCAAACCAATGTATGATTCATTCTTTCAATCCATTGTAATTAAAAAGAGGTGAGGGATCTTCTAAACATTTTGGTTTTCATATTCCTGTCTTTTCCAAGCAACCTTTCTGTCTGAGAAAAGCCTTCATACTGAAGTGTGCAGTAAAAAAAACAACCTGATTCTGGCTCTGAGCTTCATTCTTCCTCCAGGCTTGTGAGATAGCAGTGTAAAAAGTGACATTTAACATCAGCCTTTTCTAAAGACTTCCAGATAATTGTGAAGGATCCCTTTGTTCAGACCAGTCACTGTTCACAGCTCTTCTGCACAAAACTCTGGAGGGGAAGATGAGCGAGCAGCAAGGCAACTTCCCGTTTCATCCAGGAGATACTGCATTAAGACATCCAATTTTAGCATTTATTTTACCTCGTAACTGGTCCCATTTCCAACTCCTTGCTTGTTTTCTTTCCTTTTTGTTAGAAACTTGTGTGTTCCTGACTCTGAATTCAAAGCTGCAGTGCTGATGCTTGAAATGACTCAAGGTTTGGAAGAGCCCAGCCCAGCAAAATGTGATCTATTATTCTGATGACATCTCCTCATGTGAAGGCAGGGTTAGTGGCTACAGTTTTTCTTAGTGTCCTGCTGACAACTGTCACTTGTTTTCTGTGGAGATTGTGTTTTCTTGAAGGTAGGAAGTGTCATTGAGGCTGCTGGAGTTAATACCACCTAGGGCAGCAGGGCTCTGAGCCAGGGCTGAAGTCTTCATTTGGCTGAAATAATTCCAGGAAAAATATTCTTTTGCAATGGGAAGGCATAAAGAATAATTAAAAAAAAATATAAACAACTTTCATTCATAGGATAGGAGGAGACTGAGGTGTGACCTCATTCATCTCTAGAAATATGGAAAGGGTGAGTGTGAGGAGGATGGAACCAGGCTCTTCTCAGTCACCTCCAGTGACTGGCTTGGGGCAATGGGTGCGAGCTGGAACACAGGAGGTTCCACACAAATAGAAGAAAAAAGTTTCTCAGGGTGAGGGTGAGAGAAGAGTGTCCCAGGCTGCCCAGAGAGGGTGTGGTGTCTCCTTCTCTGAAGACATTCAGACCCCATCTGGATGTGTTGCTGTGTAACCTGGTCTGGGTGTTCTTGCTCCAGCAGGGGGATTGGACTAGATGATCTTCAAGGTCCCTTCCAATCTCAGATATTCTGTGATTTCTAGTCCTACTTGGAACCAAGTAATAAAGTCTTTAATTACAGTGGAAGCAATTTGGTCTCAGGAAATAGGGCTTTTTATTGTCAAAATTTATTATTCTAATTAAAAAACTATGATGGCCAAGATAAAGTTAATGTTTCGTGTTTGCAGCTGGGCATCAGTTCCCAATTTATTCCCATCCATGGATACCTCTCTATTGTGGCAGTGAACAATTCAGATGGAGCAGTAACAGGGAACTTAAAAACTATCAAGAACATGCACTCAGCCTAAATTCTTGCCTATGCATGGCTATTTTGTGGGACTTCATAGAATAGTTTGGGTTGGAAGGAACCTTCAAGATCATTGAATTCCACCCCCCCTGCCATGGCCAGGGACACCTCCCACTACACCAGGTCGCTCAGTGCCTCATCCAGCCTGGCCTTAAACACCTCCAGGGATTGAGGGGGCATCCACAACCTCTCTGGGCAACCTGTTCCAGTGTCTTACTACCCTCACTTTAAAGTATTTCTTTCTTCTCTCCAGCCTGAATCTCCCCTCTTCTAATTTACATCCATTATTCCTAGTCCTGTCATCACATATCCTATTAAAAAGTCCTACCCCAGCCTTTCTGTAGCCCCCTCTCAGGTATTGAGAAGCTACTATGGGGTTTCCATTGAGCCTTGTCTTCTCCAGGCTCAGTAACTGCAATTAGGTGGTGACTAAGAGGAAGGTGCCTGCTGGTGGCACCAGCCACTGAAAACAACTTTTCTGAACTGCCTCTTCCAGCAGTTTCTGTGTGGAACTCCCACAATGTGATACCTTCCTCAAAATGGACTATCTCAGCTTCACATTTCTTAGCTGTAGAGTGAACCAAAGAAAAATGAAAATCAGACAGCTCTCTCAAGGTGAAATATCTCCCCTTCTTGTCTACAGTGGAAGAAATTGAATAGCAATTCAGTCAGTCCTTATGGGGGGGGTTGTGTGTGTATGCTTTTCTTTAAAGAAAAAAGCAATCCTATTTTTTTTCAGCAGTTTTTAAGGGGTCTAAAAAACAAAAGCAAGTTGGTATATTAAGGAGTAGATTGAACACAGGCTGTGTTTGCCCTAGCATTGATGGGTTGGGATTTCAAATCTTTGCCCAGCATCAGGCTTGGGGGTGCCAGCTCCTGGAACCTTTTTGGTATTGCTAATTCTATCCTGTGTTGATCCTTCTCTGTGTTGTTCCATGTTAAAAGCAGGTGGCTGGAATCATTGCAGGGTAAAAAGTCTTGAAATTTGGTCTTGTGTTTGTAGCCAGGTTGCTCTTGTGTTAGTCCAAATATATATTTGGTTCCTTCTCAAACCTGTGTTAAAATAATAGCAGCTTAAATAAAAATACCATGCATGAGAACATGCACAGTGTTTACAGTTGGTCAGTGAACCCTGGGGAGAGGAATTTCATCATCTCCTGGCTCAGAGTTTAAAGCCAGCAAATCCCTCCCCTGCGGAGATAAAGCCCTTGTGAGCAATTCATTATCATGGGCTCTGTTTTGCTCTTAACTTCTTCTTTGCTTCAGAGAAGCACCTATTTAACAATCTTCTTGTGTCAAGGGCCTTGGGATGATGACAGCATGTTTCTAGGCTGCTTGGGCTGCTAGTGGGGAGGAGAGAGAAGCATATAATAGCTTGGGTTGAAAGGGACCTTGAAGATCTTCTAGTTCCAACCCCCCTGCCGTGGGCAGGGACACCTCTCACTAGACCAGGTTGCTCAGTGCCTCATCCAGCCTGGCTTTAAGCATTCCAGGGATGAGGGGGCAACCACAGCCACTCTGTGCAACCTCTTCCAGTGTCTCACCACGCGCACAGGAAAGAATTTTTTCATCATCTGCAGACTAAATCTCCCATCTTCCAATTTGCATCCATTATTCCTAGTCCTTCCATCCCATATCCTATTAAAAAGTCCTACCCCAGCCTTTCTGTAGCCCCCTTCAGGTATTGAGAAGCTACTATGAGGTCCCCCCTGAGCCTTCTCTTCTCCAGGCTCAACCACCTCAACTCCTTCAGCTTGTCCTCAGAAGGGAGGTGCTCCAGCCCTCTCATCATCTTCATGGCCTCCTCTGGACCTGCTCCAACAGCTCAATGTTGTCCTTAGGTCGAGGGCTCCAGAACTGGACACAGTAACTCCAGGTGGGACCTCACCAGAGCCCAGAATCACCTCTCTTGACCTGCTGGTCACACTTCTCTTGGTACAGACCAGGAATGGGTTGAGTGTGTTGCTGGCCAGCCCCTTTGCCCATTGAAGTGTGAGCCACTGTGGGAAGTGACATGTTGTTTTCCAGCTCTGTGCTAAGCAAGAGCATCACCCTGTGTGGCTGTGGACTGGCAGCTTTTGATTGCCTGTTTTGATTGCCTGTTGTATCTACTTCCACACAGGTGGCTGGGGTCTGTTCCAGGAGGGAATGAGCATGGCCTTTTGCAAAGGGGATGAAAGGAAAAGAAAAAAACCTCTTGAGGTTGACCTGCATTGCAGTAATGGCTGGCAGTTCACTTTGTCAGCTTGTGCTTTGAAGTGTATTTTCAGAGTGGCCGTGACACCATGTAGGAAGGGCAGGGACTGACCTGAATTTTGCTGCAAAGAATGGCCAGGCAGATTCATCAAATGCCAGAAGAAACACACAGTAGGCAAGTAAACAGCTTTCATTTTCCTCAGATGCTCCTGTGGATTCTAGTTGTTTTCTCTCCCTTCATTGTAGATGATAGAATGGTTTGGGGTTGAAGGGACTTTCAAGATCATCTAGTTCCAACCCCCCTCTCATGGGCAGGGACACCTCCCACTACACCAGGTCGCTCAGTGCCTCATCTAGCCTGGCCTTAAACACCTCCAGGGATGATGGACAGCTCCTAGAAAGGGAGCAGTTACTTCTATGCTGGAGAATGGATCAACATGTATTGATGTGAAGAATGGATGCTTCACCCTTGTTTTTGGCTTTCCTACCACTCTGACTTAGTGAAGGTTGTTCCTAGATAGGCAGGTTTTTTGTTGCAGTCTTCTACTGCCATACTTGGATGATTTTGATAGAATGATAGAATGTTTTGTGTTGGAAAGGACTTCAAAGATCATCTAGTTCCAACCCTCCTGCCATGGGCAGGGACACCTCCTACTACACCACGTTGCTCAGTGCCTCATCCAGCCTGGCCTTAACCACCTCTAGGGACTGAGGGGGCATCCACAACCTGTTCCAAGTAGAGGGTTTTAATTTAATTTCTGTGAACTTTTAGTTGTGGTTGCTTGAACATTATGTTCCCCAGGTCATAGAATGGTTTGGGTTTGAAGGGACTTTCAAGATCATCTAGTTCCAACCCCCCTGCCATAGGCATGGGCACTTCCCACTAGACCAGGTTGCTCAGTTCCTTCTGGCAACACTATGGCCCCAAAACTAGACACAGTGTTTGAGATGGGACCCCTCAAGTGGCAAGTACTGGGGTGAAATCACTTCCCAACAAGCCAGGACACTGTTGGCCATTGTTTGCCACCTGGGCATACTGTGGGCTTGTGTTCATCTGGCTGTTGACCAACCCCTAGGTCTTTTGCTGCCAGCCAGCTTTCTAACTACTCTTTCCCCAAGCTTGCAGCACTGCATGGGGTTGTTGGGACCCAAGTGTAGAAGAAGCTGGCTCTTTGCCTTGTTGAACCTCATTCAGTTGGCCTCAACCCATCAGAGTGGCTTGCCCAGATTGTAGATGTGTTGGTAGAAAACCTGAGGAAAATGCTACCAGCTTGCTCCCCCTTTTGCTAACTCAACTCCATCATCTGTTTCCTCTGCAGTGAGTAGCATTGCAAGGCTTCCTCTAGAACATGCCTTCTGGAGAAAAGAAACAGTTAAAATCTCTCCTCTCTTGTGTCTCATAAAAATTTGTCTGTGACTTTGCTCTTGCAGTCCCCTAATGCTCAGCTGAAGGTGATGCTAGGGTAGCTTCATTCAAAGCTTCATCATTTCTCTCGAATACTTCTCTAAATAGTGTGACAAGTTTTGGGCTTGGTGGCCATCTGTGAGATGAATTCTCCCTTGGTTTTCCCCATCTTTAGCTTGTGATTTGTTCAGCCAGTGGCTACTTCTCCATGGGAAATGTTGCTTACACGATGCAAACTCCAAAAGCAGATTCTCCCTGTTGAAAGGGAGTTTTCAAACTGGAAAGACTCAATCATTTTTGTTTTCTTATTTCCAAGAACCACATGGGTATTTAATACCCTCCCTAGTCTGCAGGAAATTAACTCCAGGTTGAATCAAAGGACTGCTCATGGGAGCTCTGTCTCTGAAACTCTGCTTGGAAAACTAATAGCTTCTGCAATGTTTCTTTTAATTTTTTTCTTATTTTTTTTCTTATATTCTTTGTTTTCTTATTACAGTGTGCACATCCAAGTCCCTCTTTTGAAAAGGAGGGTTTCTGTTGTTCTTATTTAAGTTCTTCCAACTTTCTTTGTGCAGGAACAACATGTTTTTGCTTGTGTAGCTGTGCACTGCTTTGCTGTCTGGTGTTGTACATGGGTGTGCTAAGCCTCTATAGGATCAAAGAATAGTTTGGGTTGGAAGGGACCTTAAAGATCATCTAGTTCCAACCCCCTGCCATGGGCAGGGACACCTCCCACTAGACCAGGTTGCTCAGTACCTCATCCAGCCTGGCCTTAAACACCTCCAGGAATTGAGGGGGCATCCACAACCTCTCTGGGCAACCTTTCCCAGAGTCTCACCACCCTCCCCATAAAGAATTTCTTCCTTATCTCCAGAGAGAGAGACCTGCAAAAATAAATTTAATTAATATTTGGATTACTTCCAAAGCACAGCCAAAGAGAGAAACTACTGCATGGATCTGTGCAGTGCACAGTGTTACATTTATTGATATGAGAAGGGGATCCCCATTACAATAAAAAAAAATAAGGGATTAACTTGAGCCAAGAGAGTTTCAACTTGAACCACCAAGACATTGCAGTCTGCACTGATATGAGAGGAATCCGAATAGTTTGGATTGGAAGGGACTTTAAAGATCATCTAGTTCCAACCCCCAAGTTCTTTTGCTCACTGACCTTTCTGCCTGCAGGATTGCTGTTGCCTCCCTTCAAGATTGGCAAGCAAGCATCACCCAAACCTGATTTGCACTCTGGCAGATCTCAAAATCCAAGATTCAGTGGTACTAACATGACAAGAGACAACCAAACCATAGAATCACAGAATGGTTTGGGTTGGAAAGGACTTTAAAGATCATCTAGTTCCAACCTCCCTGCCATGGGTAGGGACACTTCCCACTAGACCAGGTTGCTGAGTGCCTCATCCAGCCTGGCCTTAAATACCTCCAGGGATTGAGGGGGCATCCACAACCTGTTCCAAGGAGAGGGTTTTAATTTCATTGCTGTGAACTTTTAGTTGTGTTTTGCCTTTTGTAGGCTTTGCTTAATGTTTGGTGTTTCAGGCCAAGAAAGGTTGACTTCTTATTTTTTTCAATACAGCCTTTTAATTAAGCTGCAGATCACTTGCTTTACTTTTTGGAGAGCTGTGTGATGGAGACCTGCTGTCAGCCTTTCAAAGCTGCAAAGAAAGTTAAAATAAATCACCAGAACAAAGGGTGATAACCTTTTTTGATGAAGAAACTTTCGGGCAGTTACCTTAGTAACTCTAATGTCTCCAGACATCTGTCCTCTCCCTTTTGCCAGCTCTCCATATGGCGTGGGGTTTGGAGGCAGAGAATAAAAAGGAAATCCCCCCCCCATCATGAGATGTGTTTTCTGTGTTTCATGTTACTTTTTTCACATTTCCCCAGCCAGTGGCATGATCCAACACTGGGGTTAGCCCTTCTACATATGGAGTTAGGTGGTTTTTCTTCATAATGAAAGCCCTGCAGGGCTTCAGAGCCTACAAGGTACCCGCTGTCATTGCAGCATCCAACCCTCTGTGAGGGATAAAACTCTTCCCCAGCACAACTTCATCATCAGGAGGATCTTTGGCACTCATGGAGGGAGGGTGTATTGTGGGGAACAGTCAGAATCTTCTTTCTGTGAAAGCTGAAGGAAGGGCACTGGGGATGTTTATCAAAGCATTTTCCTTGTGGTTTTGGAGCTTAGCCAGACAGATTGTCCAAAGAATGATACGGGATGCACTCTGCCTAGAATCCCATGTGTCTTCAGGAATAAAAAGGTTTAGAAGTGGCTTTTGCTTTAAATTCCCTTATACACAACAAGAAGGAAGTTTAGAAAAAAAATTGTATACAATAAGAAGGAAGATTAGAGAAAATAGTGTACACGAAGGAGGTTTAGAAAAAAAAAATAAGAAGAAAGGTGAGGAAAAATAGTACACAAGATGGAAGTTTAGAAAAAATAATGCAGAAGTAGATTTAGAAAAAAATAATGCACAAGAAGGAAGTTTGGAAAAAAATAGTGTACAAGAAGGAGGTTTAGAAAAAAAAGTTCATAAGAAGGAGGTTTAGAAAAAATAGTGCACAAGGAGAAGGAGGTTTAGGAAAAAATAGTGCACAAGGGGAAGGAGGTTTAGGTAAAATAATGCACAAGGGGAAGGAAAGTTAGAAAAAATAGTGTACAAGGAGAAGGAGGTTTAGGAAAAAATGGTTCACAGGAGAAGGGGTTTAGGAAAAAAAATAGTGCACAAGAAGAAGAAGGTTTAGGAAAAAATAGTGCACAAGGAAAAGGAGGTTTAGGGAAAAAATAGTCCACCAGGAGAAGGAGGTTTAGGAAAAACTAGTGCACAAGGGGAAGGAGGTTTAGGTAAAATAATGCACAAGGATAAGGAAGGTAAGAAAAAATAATGTACAAGGAGAAGGAGGTTTAGGAAAAAATGGTTCACAGAAGGAGTTTAGGAAAAAAAATAGTGCACAAGGAGAAGGAGGTTTAGAAAAGTAGTGCACAAGGAGAAGGAGGTTTAGGAAAAATAGTGCACAAGGAGAAGGAGGTTTAGGAAAGGATTTCTTTATTTATCTCCAGCCTGAATCTTCCCTATTCCAATTTACATCCATTATTCCTAGTCCTGCTATCACATATCCTATTAAAAAGTCCCACCCCAACCTTTCTGTAGCACCCTTTAGGTACTGAGGCCCCCTCTGAGCTTTCTACTGTCTTTGTGTAGGTCAGCAATTTTCTAGGTTGAAATCCAAAACATTGCTTCATCCAGCTCTGAGGGGGAAGTATTTGAATCATGAGGCTTTGAGCACAGCTCATTAGCCCAGAGAGGGGATAGAATGAATTGGGGGAGCCATTAACAACAATGATTAAAATTTATCATAATGGTATCATAATTGGTACCTCTGCTGAGAGAGTAGTGAAGTACTCCAAGCCAGTTGTAGTAAGTGCTCATTTCTGAGAGGCTGACAAAGATTTATGGGTTCTTTTCTCTCTTAAGTCCCATTTAGTCTTTTCACAGCCACCTCTTCTACTGATGCACAGAAGAAACAGTTGCTGTTAATGGCTGAAGCCTTTTCCTGAAGGGTGTTTTTAAAATCTGATCATTTGTGAGGAGAGGGGGAAGCAATGCAGACCTTCGTGTTGTTCTTAGAGTACTTTGGTAGGTGTTGGTTGACTTCTTATTTTTTTCAGTACAGCCTCTTTGCTTGGTGAAGGATGGTAGCTCACTTCAATGGGCAAAGGGGCTGGTCAGCAGCACATAAAACTCAATCCTGGGCTGCATCAAGAGAAGTGTGACCAGCAGGTCAAGAGAGGTGATTTTGCCCCTCTACTGTGCTCTGGTGAGGTCTCACCTGGTGTTACTTTGTCCAGTTCTGGAGCCCTCAACAGAAGAAGGACATTGAGCTGTTGGAGCAGGTCCAGAGGAGGGCATGAAGATGCTGAGAGGGCTGGAGCACCTCCCTTCTGAGGACAGGCTGAAGGAGTTGGGGTTGTTGAGCCTGGAGAAGAGAAGGCTCAGGGGGGACCTCAGAGTAGCTTCTCAGTACCTGAAGGGGGCTACAGAAAGGTTGCGGTAGGACTTTTAAATAGGATATGTGATGGNCCTGGTGTAGTGGGAGGTGTCCCTGCCCATGGCAGGGAGGTTGGAATTCAATGATCTTGAAGGTTCCTTCCATCCCAAGCCATTCTATGACTCTTGGGTTGCCTGTTAAGTGCTGGGTTGAGATCTGAAAACAGCTTTTGAGCCTTAATACTTTTCAAGGTGGCTGAGAACTGGTATCCGTCACACCACTAAGTGTGACTTTTTTTATGCTGTTGGTGTCAGGGGTGGTGGAGAATTGCTGGTTGCGCCCCATCAAATGAGTTTTCAGGGGGTATCCTGGGGCCTGGAAGGTGGAGGACTGTGGGGCAAGTTGATTTTAAGTAAGAGTAAATATGATTAAAATTAGGTAGAAAAAAATGCTATTTATGTCCACAATAGGTGTGTGCAACTTGCGTCTGCTTTTCAGAAGAAGTTCATTTTATCTGTCAGTACTTACTGCTGCTTGAGGTCTTGAACTTTTAATCTTCCTAAACATCTTCTGACCTTCATAGCTTTCTAGCTGGTATTTATTGTTTTACTGGTATGTTTATCCTCCAGCTCTTTTCTAGTCCTGCCCTGAGTTTCACCCCGAGATCAGGGGAATGGGGAGGGTGGGGAAGGGACCTTATAGATCATCTTGTTCCGATCCCCCCTGCCATGAGCAGGGAAATCTCCCACCACACCAGGTTGCTCAGTGCCTCATCCAGCCTGGCCTTAAACACCTCCAGGGATTGAGGGGGCATCCACAACCTCTCTGGGCAACCCTTTCCAGTGTCTCATGCATTAATTTTACTCTATTTTATCTCTAAATAGTGATGATCTTTGTATTAATTCCTGTGAACTTGTCACTCAGCCAGAGCATGTCATGAAAACCCATCTAGGTAAACTCTCTGAGTTGCCTGAGGTTGTCATAACTAAATGTTCAGCCTGATAAATCCACAGCAGTATCATTAAAACCCAGGTTTTTTCCTCATAAGATGAAGTATTTTGACAATTGTCTAATGCACATCATCTTACCAAAGGGTATTAGTAATTATGCAAGTGTGACTTCAGGTTTTTAGGAAGGATTAATTAGGGTTTTCGGTCTCTGGGTTTCTATTTTACAAGGTGATAGAAATGTTTCAGGAGGTGAAGAAAATAGTGTGGAAGAATGGATCTAAAGAATCAATAGGTTCACACTGCTGCTCCTTTAGGTAGTGACTTACCACTACCAGCCCTGAACAGTATTGATTTAGTTTTCTCCCTCTCACTACAGAGTAGATTTGCCTTACACAACAAGTTACAGTGTTTTTCAGGGAGGCTTTTTGGACTTGGTTGCCTCATGAACACAGTTTCTGACTTTGTGAAGATGCTGGTTACCTCTACACTTGTTTTTCTCCAGATTTTGGTAATCACAGAATACCAGGGGTTGGAAGGAACCTCATTAGATCATCTAATCCAGTCCCTGATGGAGCAGGAACACCCAGACCAGGTCTCACAGGAAGGAATCCAGATGGGGTTTGAATGTCTCCAGAGAAGGAGAACCCCACACCCTCTTAGCTAATATTCTGTCACCCTCACTGGGAAAAAGTTTTTTCTTCTATTTCTGTGGAACCTGCTGTGCTCCAGTTTGCACCCATTGCTACAAGTCCTGTTACTGGAGATCACTGAGAAGAGCCTGGCTCCATCCTCCTGACACTCACCCTTTACATATTTATAACCATTAATGAGGTCACCCCTCAGTCTCCTCCAAGCTAAAGAGACCCAGCTCCCTCAGCCTTTCCTCACAAGGGACTTAGTCTTGGTGTAATCATAGAACAGTTTGGCTTGGAAGGGACTTAATCCTTCTTTGTCTCAGAAAACACACTCAAGTCTTCCCTCCTTGTTTCAGTCACAGCCCAGGCAATGTCTGAATGTAGAAATTTTACTTTGGAGAAAATTAATTTTAAGTATTGCTGTTCTTGGTGGTGGTTAGTTTTTGGATCATAGAATACCTTTTAGGTACTGAGAAGCTACTGTGAGGTCCCTCCAGAGCTTTTTCTTCTCCAGGCTGAGCAACCCCAACTCTTTCAGCCTTCCCTCAGAAGGGAGGGTGCTCCAGCCCTCTGATCCTCTTTGTGGCCCTTCTCTGGGCCAGACCCAGAAAAGGTCTTTACTTACCTGTAATGGTTTTACTTCCAGTTCAGGCATTGCCTCTTTTAGTGCTGGAAAGGTGAGAGTGAAACTTCTGTAAATGTAAGCAGTGGGTGAGAGGAACTTAAACGTTTGATTATTTTTCTTCTTACTCATCACCTGGCTGGGTTGCATCTGATAGATTTCCCATCACAGGCTATCTGTGTTCTTGCTTGCTTAAATACACACTGGTGCCAAGTGCTAAACAATGCCCCTGTCTATCTTTCTGCAGGGTTTGCCAATTTGGGTTACTTTTGAAGCCCACTGTTGCTCCTTTACCCTTGTGAATCCCCCCCTTTTAGGCAGAGCAAAATGAACAAAAGGGGTAATTGCTTTGGCAGAATGTTTAGGGTTGATTTCTCTTTGCTCTTTATCCCCTTGTTTTATAAACTGGAGTGTGCTTACTCCTCTTACAGTCCAATAAGTCAAAGTAAAGGGGTAGTAAAAAAAGTTGCCTTTTGTTGTTTAGTGTGAATGGCTTTTCAGATAATTGAATGGGATACTTTACTGCAGCTCTCCATCCAGCTACGACCTTAAATAACAAAGGGTTTACTTGCCATGGTGTTTTCAAAGGTTGTGCTGCTGCTTCTTACAGAAATCGGTGGGATTTTGCCAGTGACCTCTGATGAGTTGGTGTTGAAGAGCTGTGCCTGTAAAACCCTCTCCATTAGAGGCCAAGAAAACTGGCCTCTCTCTTACAGGAGATGTTTCAGAAGGTACTAAAATTCTTCCTTCTCCCAAAATAATGCAAACATTTTGGTATTTATACATTCCCTTGCAAAATATCAAAGGAGACAGGACCATGTATCAGGTTAATTATCTTGCCTTGCAGTTGCCAGAGGTACTTAAATTTCTTCTTTGCAATTGAATACAATATCTGCAACTACGAACATGATGAGAGGGCTGGA